>LR738714.1:70821813-71022882 GCA_902687465.1 Secale cereale
CCCCCGCAGTCGAAGCGTCGCCGGTGACGCAGAGACTGGACCGAAAGCCCTCAAACGTTGAGGTAGGTAGTCCCTTCGTCATGACATCGGCGAACTGCTGATCGGTGGGCACATGGAGAACTCGAACACGACCAAGTGCGACGTGCTCCCTGACGAAGTGGATGTCGAGCTCAATATGCTTCGTCCGCCGGTGATGGACAGGGTTTGCAGCGAGATAGACCGCGGAGACATTGTCATAGTAAACAAGCGTCGCCTTGGTGACCTCGCATAGCAACTCCTGTAGTAGCTGTCAGAGCCAAGAGCACTCCGCGACGGCGTTGGCCACGGCCCTGTACTCAGCCTCGACGCTCGATCGTGAGACCGTGGGTTGTCATTTAGACGACCACGGAATCAGAGAGGGCCCAAGGTAGACGCTGTAGCCGGAAGTTGAGCGTCGAGTGTCGGGACACCCAGCCCAGTTGGCGTCGGAGTAGGCGACAAGGCTGGTGTCAGGTGATGCCGTCAGAGTGAGACCCATAGCTGTGGTGCCACGTATATACCGAAGAATACGTTTCACCAGAGCCCAATGTGTATCACGAGGAGCATGCATATGAAGGCACACCTGCTGGACAGCGTACTAAATGTCCGAACGCGTCAGTGTGAGGGACTGAAGCGCACCGACGATGGAGCGGTAGAAGGGAGCGTCGGACGTCGGAGAGCCCTCGACGGCGGACACCTTAGCCTTCATGTCGACAGGCGTGGGAGCAGGCTTGTAGTTAAGCATGCCTGCTCGCTCCAGAAGCTCGTAGGCGTACTTCTGCTGATGCAGGAAGAAGCCAGTGGCTCGGCAGACAACCTCGATGTCGAGGAAGTAGTGGAGAGCCCCCAAGTCCTTGAGGGCGAACTCGGTGCCGAGGCGAGCTGTGATCTGCTGAAGGAGCGCTGGCGAGGAGGCAGTCAGAATGATGTCTGCGACGTACAGGAGGAGGTACGCGGTGTCGGAACCCTGATGATAAACAAATAGGGAGGCATCAGACCGTGTGGACCGGAACCCCTGCTGCTGAAGGAAGGCCGCGATCCGCTGGTACCAGGCCCGAGGTGCCTGCTTCAACCCATAAAGAGAACGGGAGAGCAAGCACACGTGGTCCGGATAGTAGGTGTCCACGAAACCAGTAGGCTGCTGATAGAACACCTGCTCGTCGAGATGGCCATGCATAAAAGCATTAGACACATCGAGTTGGTGGACTGGCCAGGCGCGAGAGACAGCAAGCTGGAGGACGGCGCGAATCGTGCCCGGTTTGACAACCGGGGCGAAGGTGTCGGTGAAGTCCACGCCGGCGCGCTGGCGAAAGCCACGCACCACCCAACGCGCCTTGTAGCGCTCGAGAGAGACGTCCGGGCGAGTCTTGTGGCGGAAGACCCACTTGCCAGTGATGACATTGGCACGGGGAGGCCGCGGGACAAGCTGCCACGTACGGTTGCGATGCAGGGCGTCGAACTCCTCACGCATCGCAACAAGCCAGTTTGGATCCCGAAAGGGCTGCGCGAGCAGAGGTGGGGAGTGGAGACGGTGCCGAGGCAGATGCAGCACACTCGTACTCATCAGATGTGTAGCGCGTGCTAGGACGCAGTGTCCCAGTCCGAGCCCGAGTGACCACACCAGTGAGGGGTGCAGCCGCGACGATGGGGGCGGTCGAGGGACCCACCGAGGAGGCCGTGACGGGGGCCGGTGCCGCGGCGGGGGCAGCCGAGGAGGCCTCGGCAGGGGCCGCAACGGGGGCCGGGGCCGCGGCAGGGGCAGCCGAGGGGGCCTCGGCGGGGGCCGCGACGGGGGCGGCCGGGGGAGCCGCCGAGGGGGCCACAGCGGGGGCCGCCGGGTGAGCCGCCGAGGGGGCGTCGGAGTCAGGGGTGGCAGAGGAGTCCACGTCGACGGGGGCCGCCGACGCTGGGAGCGCGGGCACGGCCGAGGGTGTCGCGGCGATGGGGCCCGCCGGCGCGGGGAGCGCGGGCAAGGTCGACCCCAGTGCGCGGCCGGACGGTTCGCCAGAGGTGGAGGCAGGGGCGAACCGGGCCGCGGGAGACGCCGAGGGTGACGGTACCTGCTGAAACGGGAACACCAGCTCATCAAAGTACACATGCCGCGAAGTGAAAACGCGGTGGGACACTGGATCATAGCACCGGTAACCTTTGGTGTTGGGTGGATAACCGAGGAAGATACACGGAAGTGACCGGGGAGCGAGTTTGTGAGGAGCAGTGGACGTGGTCCTAGGATAACAGAGACACCCGAAGATGCGAAGGCCATCATAAGATGGAACCGCACCGAAGAGGAGCTGATGAGGAGTGTAGTTCCAGAGTGAGCGACACAGGCGAATGTTAATAAGGAGGCTGGCGGTTGCGAGCGCGTCCGGCCAGAACCGAGGAGGCACGTAGGAGTGGAATAGCAACGTGCGGACACAGTCGTTAAGAGTGCGAATGACGCGCTCTGCGCGACCATTCTGTTGGGACGTGTAGGGACAAGTGAGGCGAAAGATGGTGCCGTGCGACGCAAGAAGATTGCGGACGGCGGCGTTGTCAAACTCCTTGCCGTTGTCAGTTTGTAAAGCGAGAATAGGACGACCGAACTATGTGGTGACATATGAATAAAAGGCTGTGAGTGTGGCAAGAACGTCGGACTTGCGACGGAGAGGGAAGGTCCACACATAATGAGTAAAGTCATCCAATATCACCACATAGTATAAAAAGCCCGTGTTGCTTGCAACCGGGGACATCCAAATATCACTATGCAATAACTGAAACAGAAAGGTGGAAATATTTGTAGACTCGCTAATGGGAAGACGAACGTGCTTGCCGAGACGGCAAGCCTCACAAGTGTGGTTGTCAACCTTATTACATGAGAAAGAAAAACTCTGAAGAATCTGACGCATAACTGTGGAGTTGGGATGACCGAGGCGGGCGTGCCAAAGATCGACACTAGCGGCGAGGGCGGCGGGGCGACGGGTGGAGGTGGCGCCGGAAGGATGCACCGGATAAAGCTCATCCAGGTTGTCACATCGGTGGAGACCCATCCGTGTACGGGCGTCCTTCATAGAAAAACCAATATTGTCAAATTCAACAGTGATAGGATTGTCACGAGTAAGGCGACGAACAGAAACTAGATTGGTGACTAAGTTAGGAGACACAAAAACATTAGACATGTTAACAGGAGTAGAAGAAGAAGCAAAACACATATGACCGACATGTGTAATGGGTAGAGAGGAACCATTACCAACGGTGATACGAGTAGGAGTGTGAATAGGGGTTGCAGACATGAGGTTACCGGGATGAGCAGTCATGTGAGCGGTGGCGCCCGAGTTCATGTACCAGTCACCACGACCACCGTAGGAGCTGGGTGGCGGGACGGAGTGCAGGGCAGCAAGGAGGGCCGGGTCCCACGATGGCGGCACCTGAGGAGGGTAAGACCCGCCGTAGGCCGGTGCGGCGGCAGCGCCGTTGATACGTCCAAAACGTATCTATAATTTCTGCTTGCTCCATGCCTCTTTTGGGTGATATTGCTATGTTATTTATACACTTCCATACACTTTTGATCATATTTGGACTAACCTATTAACTCAATGCACCCCAGTGCCAGTTTCTGTTTTCGGCTGTTTTTGTATTTCAGGTTTTCACATTACGAGAACTGCCAGAAAAAAATCCAGAAAAATTATATAAAAAATCAGCGTTCCAGAAGCTACCAGGCACCCGAAGAACAGCCGGAGGGGGGCCACCAGGGCCCCAGGCGCCCTGGTGGCGCCCCCCCTGGGCCGCGTCGGGGGGGGGGGCGCCTGGGCCCCCCGAGCCTCGTCTGACGCCCCCCTTTGGCATATATTTAAAGCGTCTCCCGAAACCCTCGAGACGGGAACTCTTTTTCGCGATCTCATCTCTGTTCCGCCGCCGCCGCCGCTTCCAAGATCGGGAGCACCAGGAGAACTCTTCCCGGCACCCTGCCGGAGGGGAGGATCACCACCGAGAGCTTCTCCACCACCATGGACGCCTCCCGGATGAGTTGTGAGTAGTCTCCCTTGGACCATGGGTCCATGACCAGTAGCTATGTGATGTTCTCCTCCCGTTCTTGTGCTTCACTAATTAGTCCTCGTGAGCTGCCCTACATGATCGAGGCACATATGTAATCCTTATGCTGTTGCTATGATGAGTTTGCTGGGATCCGATGGATTATGAGATTATGTTCAGATTGTGTTTGAGTAATATATTTGATTCACCTCTTTTATATTTATGTTCGTAAGTAATTCTTGCATGTTCTCCGTTGTTATTTATTGCTTTGGCCAAGTAGTAGGTAGTGACTCCAAGAGGGAACGTTATGCTTGATTGTGGGTTCATGCCCCTCGATGACTAGTTTGAGTGACAGAAACATGAGTCTAGGGGATGTGCTGTTGCCACAAGGGGGAAAACAACGGTGCTTGTGCCTGCGGGTGCAAGGATTGTTTACTTTACGCAAAGTTCTTTTAATGCAGTTGTCTGTTGCTTTGAGTTTACACTATGGGTGGGACTCGCAACTTAATACCAGCGAGATGTTCTGGATAGATATCTCAAGGTGGATGATTAGTAGTAGATGCAGATGGATTTCGGTCTACTTACCTCGGCGTACCGCCCATGCTTTGAACCTCTACCTTTCTTGCAACTTAGTCAGCATTGGTTTGCGCACATGGTCATGTCAATTGACCAGCTGTAATTCGTTTACCTCACATAGCTGTTTTATCGTCTTTTGGGAGAGAGACATCACTAGTGAACATCATGAGACTCCGGTCCATATTATCATCATTGATCGCATCCGCTATTTACTTTCCGCTTTTTACTTACTATTGCAATTATACCTATCACTATCATCACTTGTGTTTGATCCTTTGTAAACGACAAGGCCGGAGGGATTGACAACCTCTCTGTACTCGTTGGGAGCAAAGTTATTTGTATCTGTGTGCAGGTCCACGTTGATTGCTAATATCTGGCGCCGTTAGCAGTTGACACCTTCTTGTTGAAACTGGGAGTCTCAGGGGAAAACGATCCTTGGTATCTTTGCCAAGGGAAAACTTCTGCTACACTGCATCTCAAACCTTCCACTTGGGGTAACCAACGAGGGGCGAGAAGCCTAGCAAAGCAATTTCTGGTGCCGTTGCCGGAGACTCCACTCTTCAGGATAGGGGAGTTGCATGCTATCTTTTACCTTTGCTTTTAGTCTTGTTAGTTTACCTTTCAGTTTTTGCTTTAGTATCTTTTACCGAAAATCACAAAAATACTTATCTTGCTTGCTTGCTACTATGGGTTCCACCGAGAACACCAAGTTGTGTGACTTCACTAGTCACAACAACGATGACTTTATCTGCACACCTATCACTACACCTGCCACTTCAGCACCTTCATATGAAATTAAACCTGCTTTACTGAACCTAGTTATGAAAGATCAATTCTCCGGTGCTGGAGACTATGCTGCTTTACACTTAAATAACTTTGTTGAACTTTGTGATATGCAAAAGTACCAAGAAATAGATGGTAATATTGTTAAGCTTAAGCTTTTTCCTTTCTCCTTGAGAGGAGGAGCTAAAATTTGGTTTCAGTCTTTGCCTAGAAATAGCATAGATTCATGGGACAAGTGCAAAGATGCTTTTATTGGAAAATACTATCCACCTGCTAAAATTATCCAACTAAGAAGTAACATAATGAATTTTAAACAATTGGATAATGAACACATTGCCCAAGCTTGGGAACGTATGAAATCTCTTGTCAAGAACTGCCCTACTCATGGTTTAACTACTTGGATGGTTATCCAAACTTTTTATGCAGGCTTGAACTTTACCTCGCGGAACTTGTTAGATTCGGCCGCGGGAGGAAGCTTTATGTCAACTACACTTGGTGCTGCCACAAAGCTTGTCGATGAGATGATGACCAATTATTCCCAATGGCACACCGAACGCGCTCCAACAGGTAGGAAGGTAAACTCTGTCGAGGAGATTTCCTCCCTAAATGAAAAAGTTGACTTGATCATGTCTCTACTTTCGAAGCAATCTTCTATTGATCCTCGTGATGTTCCTTTAAATTCTTTGATTGCTCAAGAACAAGTAGATGTGAACTTTATCTCTAGAAACAATTTTAATAACAATGCTTATAGGAGTAATTTTGGTAGCAATCCTAGACCGTTCCCCTCTAATTCTTATGGGAACAACAATGCTTATCCTAGCACCAAGAACTCCACTACTGAACTAGAGATTATGCTTAAAGATTTCATCACTACCCAAAAAGCTTTTAATAATAGTGTAGAAGAAAAACTAAACAAACTAGGTGATCTCTCTTCAAAGGTAGACAATTTAGCAAATGAAGTAGAATTGCTTAAAATTAGAACTTCTCCTCTTGAGGAGAGGAAGGTCACTCCTATTAATGCTATTCAAGTGCAAATTAATGAAAATATTAGGATGATGGCTAAACTTAAAGAGAGATGGGCTAGAGAAAGGGAGGAAGAAGATAGAATTAAGAGCCTTCCTACCCACCACACTGTTGCTACTATCCAAGTTGTTGAGGATATCCAAACTCTTAGCACCCAATGCACTCCTGGTCCCGATGGACCTATTAATGGTGATGCTATGACTATAGAAACTACCAAACAAGTGAACCTAAAGGACACCACTACCACCTTACTTGATAGTAGTGACCTTGATTTTGACAATTGCACTCTTACCAAAGTTATTGATTTCCTTCACAAGATGTCTAGAGATCCCCGCACTAGCACGATTAACCTTGCCTTCACAGAGCATATCACTAATGCTCTTATCAAAGCTAGGGAGGAGAAACTTAGAGTAGAAGCCTCCATACCTAGAAAGCTAGAAGATGGTTGGGATCCTATGATAAAAATTAAGTTGAATAACTTCTCTTGCTATGCTTTATGTGATGTTGGTGCTAGTACCTCTGTTATGCCCAAAAGAATATATGATATGCTTAAATTGAAACCTTTTGATTCTTGTTCTTTTGGTGTTCGTCTCGTTGATTCTTCCATAAAGAAACCTTTGGGGAGGATCGACGATGTTCTTATCATTGTCAATGACAACTATGTTCCCGTTGATTTTACTATTATGGATATTGAATGTGAACCTTCGTGTCCAATTATTTTGGGACGTCCTTTTCTACGCACCGTTGGTGCTATCATTGACATGAAAGAGGGTAATATAAAATTCCAGTTTCCTCTCAAGAAAGGGATGGAAAACTTCCCTCGAAAGAAGATTAAGTTACCTTTTGAGTCCGTTATCCGGGCCAGCTATTCTTTTATTCTTGATAAAACTTGATCTCTATGCATTATGCCTAGCTTAAAGGCATAAAAGAAAGCGCTTTTGGGAGGCAGCCCAATGAATAAATTTTATTTTGCTTTTGTTGTGTCTTGATGTTGTTACTACAGTAGCACCATCATTGTATCTTTACTTTTCAACTTTGTGCCAAGTGTAGCCTCTGATTGCAAGAAAGTTCAAAAGTTGTGACGTGCTGTCCAGGAAACAGATTATGTCCTTGGATAGAAAAATTCGTATAAAATCACCAGATCATCTTTTTGGTCTGAATTTTTTCGACAGCGTGCTCTATATAATTGTCTTTCGTGCGTCTGTTCTGAGTTTTTTGATTAGAGTTGCAGAAGTGCCCCGGAAAAATCATTTACTACCTGCTGTTTTGTTTTTCACAGATTCTGTCCTGTTTTGCCTTTCCTTCATTTTGCAAACCTAGAGCTTGCTTTTTCTTTGCAAAAACCTTTTGGCAATCTTGAGAAACAGTAGAACTTCAAGAATATCTTTATTTCAGCAAGGAACAATTATTTTATTATGGGTACTAACCTCGCTAATCAGATTATGATGAGTTATGTATGAAGGGAGTTTTCAAGTGTGCGAGGGAAGATGATAAAAAGATTCAGGAGTGTCAAACGCTCAAGCTTGGGGATGCCCCCATGCACCCCCAAGAAATATTCAAGGAGACTCAAGCGTCTAAGCTTGGGGATGCCCCCGTGCATCCCCTTCTCCATCAACATTATCAGTTCGTCTTTCGTTCCACTCTATTTTAATCACTTCATGTGTTATGTGCTATGCTTGGAGCGTCTTGCTTTTAGTTTTCCTTTTTAGTTTTCCTTAGCTTTTCATAACGAGTCGGAACTCAGCTTTCTTTATGTGGGAGAGAAACATGCTCCACTTCTACCTAGAACATAACATAGAATTTTCATATCTATCTCTGCTGTGTGTGTTCTTTGTCTTTCAATAGCTACTATCATGCTTAGCTCTTAGTTTTCATGCTTAACTTTTTAAAGAGCTTTCGTTTAGTTGGTTGCTTGAACTCTCTTTAGTCATCATGCTTATCTTATTAAGAGAGTTTGCTTCCGTTGCATTGGTTGATATGTTTATGATAAAGATGCTACGTGCATAATGGCGCTTAGTAGTTCAGGTTTTCTTATGGTTAGTCCCAAATAGCTGGGGGGTTCCCAATATGTTATTGGAGTACCAACATGATTTGTTTGCCTATGATGTGGTATGTTTTAGTAATATCTTCCTTCAAAGAATTTATTTTGATTGACTTGGCGTATGCTCACGCATATTTAAGACTGTAAAGAAAGTCTGTCAAGCCTTGATGATCTTTTGTTTCTGAGTAGCGATATAACTTCCATGCCTGATTCAATGTTGCTTTGTCGCTCTGCATGATTATGACCGTCATTGCTCTCTTAGTTGGTCGCTCCCAGTCTTTTCCTAACCTCCACCTGTACTAAGCGGACTGACTGCTTGTGCATCCAAATTCCTTTAAACCAGTTATGCCATATGAGTCCACCATACCTTCCTACATGGTATTTACCTGCCATTCCTAACGGAGACTTGCATGTACCATCTCGAAATTATTCAAAGAAAAAAAGCATTCCTATTTTGTGCCTCTGTTGTAAGTTCATGAGGAAGTAGTGGTTAATTCATGATCTTTTTAAGTTGGACAAGCTTCACCCCGGGATTGCATGTATAATGTGCAAACCCATAATACGAGAAGGAACTGGCATTGAGTGCGCCCGGCTCAAAAAGATAATATAACAAACAAACCCTCCTACACGCTTTGTTCATGAGAAATCAGAAAACTTTGGCAGTGATAAACAAAGGAGATTAAGAGGATGTGATCGTCCTCATTCGGGAGCCGTTCCTCGAAACTTGTCCATCTCAAGAAGTGATTGAGTTGTCTACTAGCATTCGTTGACAAAACATGCATGATCTAAAAAAAATTATTATTACCTCTGTTTTTAAAATCAAGAGCTCTGGTACATGTTTTGTCTTTGTTTCCGACTACGGGTTTTCAACCTTGCCAACAAAAGCCACGGTTCGAGAGTCTCCACCTTCTTTTAAAGCACCAACTACTGAGAGCATGATTGTCATTCTGAGTGTAATGTGCATTGTCCCAAAGTAGCATTGTCTTTTGCATGATTGTGATATCGTTTATTCTGAAATCATTGTATCTAGTCATCACTTAAACCTTGGAGGTGCCCCTGCATTTATGTTTTGCTTCACTAAAGGGGGCAAGCTAGATATCACTTTATCATATTTGCACATCATGTTCATTACAAATCTATTTGATGTTTCAGTATCATATTGTAAAACTTTCAGTTCTTTGTGATTTTCTCATGAGGCAACTTAATTACGATAGATTCATTGTCTCAGTAAGCTTTTGTCATATGACTATGAAAAAGTCCTATATGGTTAATAGCATGTCACCACAGAAATTATTCTTGTTATCATTTACCTACTCGAGGACAAGCAGGAATTAAGCTTGGGGATGTTGATAGGTCCAAAACGTATCTATAATTTCTGCTTGCTCCATGCCTCTTTTGGGTGATATTGCTATGTTATTTATACACTTCCATACACTTTTGATCATATTTGGACTAACCTATTAACTCAGTGCACCCCAGTGCCAGTTTCTGTTTTCGGCTGTTATTGTATTTCAGGTTTTCACATTACGAGAACTGCCAGAAAAAATCCAGAAAAATTATATAAAAAATCAGCGTTCCAGAAGCTACCAGGCACCCGAAGCACAGCCGGAGGGGGGCCACCAGGGCCCCAGGCGCCCTGGTGGCCCCCCTCCCCCCTGGGCCGCGCCAGGGGGGGCGCCTGGGCCCCCCGAGCCTCGTCTGACGCCCCCCTTTGGCATATATTTAAAGCGTCTCCCGAAACCCTCGAGACAGGAACTCTTTTTCGCAATATCATCTCTGTTCCGCCGCCGCCGCCGCCGCTTCCAAGATCGGGAGCACCAGGAGAACTCTTCCCGGCACCCTGCCGGAGGGGAGGATCACCACCGGGAGCTTCTCCACCACCATGGACGCCTCCCGGATGAGTTGTGAGTAGTCTCCCTTGGACCATGGGTCCATGACCAGTAGCTATGTGATGTTCTCCTCCCGTTCTTGTGCTTCACTAATTAGTCCTCGTGAGCTGCCCTACATGATCGAGGCACATATGTAATCCTTATGCTGTTGCTATGATGAGTTTGATGGGATCCGATGGATTATGAGATTATGTTCAGATTGTGTTTGAGTAATATATTTGATTCACCTCTTTTATATTTATGTTCGTAAGTAATTCTTGCATGTTCTCCGTTGTTATTTATTGCTTTGGCCAAGTAGTAGGTAGTGACTCCAAGAGGGAACGTTATGCTTGATTGTGGGTTCATGCCCCTCGATGACTAGTTTGAGTGACATAAACATGAGTCTAGGGGATGTGCTGTTGCCACAAGGGGGGAAACAACGGTGCTTGTGCCCACGGGTGCAAGGATTGTTTACTTTACGCAAAGTTATTTTAATGCAGTTGTCTGTCGCTTTGAGTTTACACTATGGGTGGGACTCGCAACTTAATACCAGCGAGATGTTCTGGATAGTTATCTCAAGGTGGATGATTAGTAGTAGATGCATATGAATTTCGGTCTACTTACCTCGGCGTACCGCCCATGCTTTGAACCTCTACCATTCTTGCAACTTAGTCAGCATTGGTTTGCGCACATGGTCCTGTCAATTGCCCAGCTGTAATTCGTTTACCTCACATAGATGTTTTATCATCTTTTGGGAGAGAGACATCACTAGTGAACATCATGAGACTCCGGTCCATATTACCATCATTGATCACATCCGCTATTTACTTTCCGCTTTTTACTTACTATTGCAATTATACCTATCACTATTATCACTTGCGTTTGATCCTTTGTAAACAACAAGGCCGGAGGGATTGACAACCTCTCTGTACTCGTTGGGAGCAAAGTTATTTGTATCTGTGTGCAGGTCCACGTTGATTGCTAATATCTGGCGCCGTTAGCAGTTGACACCTTCTTGTTGAAACTGGGAGTCTCAGGGGAAAACGATCCTTGGTATCTTTGCCAAGGGAAAACTTCTGCTACACTGCATCTCAAACCTTCCACTTGGGGTAACCAACGAGGGGCGAGAAGCCTAGCAGCCGTAGGCGGGCGCGGCCCCATAAGCAGGCGTTGGCAGTGACGCGACACCATAGCCGCTGTAGGGCGCAGCATTCTGCGCGGCGAAGAGAGCCTGGTGGCTCGTCGGACGGGGCCCGAGGATGCCCGACGCGGGAGCCTGATACGTCCAAAATGTATCTATAATTTCTGCTTGCTCCATACTTCTTTTGTGTAATATTGCTATGATATTGATGCACTTCCATACACTTTTGATCTTATTTGGACTAACCTATTAACTCAGTGCACCACAGTGCCAGTTCCTGTTTTCTGCTGTTTTTCTATTTCAGGTTTCCCCCATATTAAAAGTGCTCCAAAAATTCCGGGAAAAATACAGGAAAAATCAGCGTACAGGAAGCTTCGCGAAGAACCAAAGCGGGGCCAGAGGGGAGCCAGGGGAGGCCCATGCGGCCACCTGGCGCGGCCCCACCCCTGGCCGCGCCAGGGGGCGCCTGGGGCCCCTGCTCCGCCTCTGGCTGCCCCCCTTCGCATATATATCCCTCTCGTCCCGAAACCCTCGAGGACAGAACCCTTTTTCGCGATCTCGCCTCTGTTCCGCCGCCGCAGCGCTTCCAAGATCGGGAGCATCAGGAGAACTCTTCCCGGCACCCTGTCGGAGGGGAGAACCACCACCGGGAGCTTCTCCACCACCATGGACGCTTCCCGGATGAGTTGTGAGTAGTCCACCTTGGACCATGGGTCCATGATCAGTAGCTATGTGATGTTCTCCTCCCCTCTTTGCTCTTCATGGTTTAGACCTCGTGAGCTGCCCTACATGATCGAGGCACATATGTAATCTTTCTGCTGTTGCTCTGCTGAGTTTGCTGGGATCTGATGGATTATGAGATTATGTTCAGATTGTGTTTGAGTAATATATTTGATTCACCTCTTTTATATCTTTGTTCTTGAGTAATTCTTGCATGTTCTCCGTTGCTGTTTATTGCTTTGGCCAAGTAGTAGGTAGTAACTCCAAGAGGGAGCGTTATGCTTGATTGTGGGTTCATGCCCCCTGATGACTAGCTTGAGTGACAGAAACATGAGTCTAGGGGATGTGCTGTTGCCACAAGGGGGAAAACAACGGTGCTTGTACTTGCGGGTGCAAGGATTGTTTACTTTACACAAAGTTCTTTTAATGCAGTTGTCTGTTGCTTTGAGTTTACACTTTGGGTGGGATTCGCAACTTAATATCAGCGAGATGTTCTGGATAGATATCTCAAGGTGGATGATTAGTAGTAGATGCAGATGGATTTCGATCTACTTGCCTTGGCGTACCGCCCATGCTTTTGAGCCTCTACCTTTCTTTGCAGCATAGTTAGCATTGGTTTGCGCACATAATCCTGTCAATTGCCCAGCTGTAATTTGTTTACCTCGCTTTGCTGTTTTATCGTCTTTTGGGAGAGAGAGACATCACTAGTGAACATCATGGGACCCCGGTCCATATTACCACCGCTGATCACACCTTCTATTTACTTCCTGTTTTTATTTCCTAGTTGCAGTCATAGCTATCATTATTATCTCTTGTGTTTGATCCTTTGTAAACAACAATGCCGGAGGGATTGACAACCTCTCTGTACTCGTTGGGAGCAAAGTTATCTGTATCTGTGTGCAGGTCCTGTCAACTGCTAAGTTTCTGGCGCCGTTGACACCTACTTGTCGACCCTCGGAGTCTCACGGGATTCGATCCTTGGTATCTTTGCCAAGGGAAATTTGCCGCTACGCTACATCTCAACCTTCCACTTGGGGTAACCAACGAGGGGCGAGAAGCCATCAAGCAAGTTTCTGGCGCCGTTGCCGGGGACTCCACTCTTCAAGATAGGGGAGTTGCACGCTATCTTTTATCTTTGCTTTTTAGTCTTGTTAGTTTACCTTTCAGTTTTTGCTTTAGTGTCCCTTACCAAAAATCACAAAAATAGTTATTTTGCTTGCTGCTGCTATGGGTTCCACCGAGAACACCAAGTTGTGTGACTTCACTAGTCATAACAACAATGACTTTATCTGCACGCCTATTGCTACACCTGCCACTTCAGCACCTTCTTATGAGATTAAACCTGCTTTACTGAACCTAGTTATGAAAGATCAATTCTCCGGTGCTGGAGATGATGCTGCTTTGCACTTAAATAATTTTGTTGAGCTCTGTGATATGCAAAAGTACACAGAAATAGATGGTGATATTGTTAAGCTTAAGCTTTTTCCTTTCTCCTTGAGAGGAGGAGCTAAAATCTGGTTTCAATCCTTGCCTAGGAATAGTATAGATTCTTGGGACAAGTACAAGGATGCCTTTATTGGGAAGTGCTATCCCCCTGCTAAAATTATCCAATTAAGGAGTAACATAATGAATTTTAAACAATTGGATAATGAACACGTTGCCCAAGCTTGGGAATGCATGAAATCTCTTGTCAAGAACTGCCCTACTCATGGTTTGACTACTTGGATGGTTATCCAAACTTTTTATGCAGGCTTGAACTTTACCTCGCAGAACTTGTTAGATTCGGCCGCAGGAGGAACCTTTATGTCAACTACACTTGGTGCTGCCACGAAGCTTCTCGACGAGATGATGACCAATTATTCCCAATGGCACACCGAACGCGCTCCAACAGGTAGGAAGGTAAACTCTGTCGAGGAGATTTCCTCCCTAAATGAAAAAGTTGACTTGATCATGTCTCTACTTTCCAAGAAATCTTCTATTGATCCTCATGATGTTCCTTTAAATTCTTTGATTGCTCAAGATCAAGTAGATGTGAACTTTATCTCTAGAGACAATTTCAATAACAATGCTTATAGGAGTAATTTTGGTAGCAACCCTAGACCGTTCCCCTCTAATTCCTATGGGAACAACAATGCTTATCCTAGCACCAAGAACTCCACTTCTGAACTAGAGATTATGCTTAAAGACTTCATCACTACCCAAAAGGCCTTCAATAAGAGTGTAGAAGAAAAACTAGACAAACTAGATAATCTCTCTTCAAAGGTAGACAATTTAGCCCATGAGGTAGATTTGCTTAAAATTAGAACTTCTCCTCTTGAGGAGAGGAAGACCACTCCTATGAATGCTATTCAAGTGCAAATTAATGAAAACATTAGGATGATGGCTAAACTTAAAGAGAGATGGGCTAGAGAAAAGGAGGAAGAAGATAGAATTAAGAGCCTTCCTACCCACCATACTGTTGCTACTATCCAAGTTGTTGAGGATATCCAAACTCTTAGCACCCAATGCACTCCTAGTCCCATTGGACCTATTAATGGTGATGCTATGACCTCAACCGTAGAAGAAGAAACTCCTATGACCATAGAAGCTACCAAACAAGTGAGCCTAAAGGACACCACTACCACTTTACTTGATAGTAGTGACCTTGATGTTGATAATTGCACCCTTTCTGAAGTTATTGATTTTCTTCACAAGATGTCTAGAGATCCCCACACTAGCACACTTAATATTGCCTTCACGGAGCATATCACTAATGCTCTTATCAAAGCTAGGGAGGAGAAGCTTAGGGTAGAAGCCTCCATACCTAGAAAGCTAGAAGATAGTTGGGATCGTATAATTAAAATTAAGTTGAATAACTTCTCTTGCTATGCTTTATGTGATGTTGGAGCTAGTACCTCCGTTATGCCCAAAAGAATGTATGATATGCTTGAATTGAAACCTTTTGATCCTTGTTCTTTTGGTGTTTGTCTTGTTAATTCTTCCATAAAGAAACCTTTGGGGAAGATCGACGATGTTCTTATCATTATCAATGACAATTATGTTCCCGTTGATTTTACTATTATGAATATTGAATGTGAACCTTCATGTCCAATTATTTTGGGATGTCTTTTTCTTCGCACCGTTGGTGCTATCATTGACATGAAAGAGGGGAATATAAAATTCCAATTCCCTCTCAAGAAAGGGATGGAACACTTCCCTAGAAAGAAGATTAAGTTGCCTTTTGAGTCCGTTACACGGGCTAGATATTCTCTTACTCTTGATAAAACTTGATCTTCTCTTTTTGCATCATGCCTAGCTTAAAGGCATAAAAGAAAGCGCTTTTGGGAGGCAGCCCACAACGAATTAGGTTTTATTTTGCTTTTGTTGTGTCTTGATGTTTGTTACTACAGTAGCATCATCATTTTATCTTTTCTTTTCAGCTTTGTGCCAAGTTTAGCCTCCGATTGCAAGAAAGTTCAAAAGTTGTGACGTGCTGTCCAGAAAACAGATTCTGTCCTTGGACAGAAAAATTCGAATAAAATCACCAGATCATCTTTTTGATCTGAATTTTTTTGACAGTGTGCTCTATACAATTGGCTTTCGAGTGTCTGTTCTGAGTTTTTTGATTTGAGTTGCAGAAGTGCCCCGAAAAAATTATTTACTACCTGCTTGTCTGTTTTTCACAGATTCTGTCATGTTTTGCCTTTTCTTCGTTTTGCAAACATTGAGCTTGATTTTTCTTTGCAAAAACCTTTTGGCATTCTTGAGAAACAGTAGCTCTTCAAGATTATCTTTATTTCCAGTAGGGAAAAATTATTTTATTGTGGGTACTAACCTCGCTAATCAGATTATGATGAGTTATGTATGAAGGGAGTTTTCAAGTGTGCGAGGGAAGATGATAAAAGAAGATTCAGGAGGGTCAAACGCTCAAGCTTGGGGATGCCCCCGTGCACCCCCAAGAAATATTCAAGAAGACGCGTCTAAGCTTGGGGATGCCCCCATGCATCCCCTTATCCATCAACAATTATCAGTTCGTCTTTCGTTCCACTATTCTTATCACTTCATGTGTTATGTGCTATGCTTGGAGCGTCTTGCTCTTAGTTTCCTTTTTCAGTTTTCTTTAGCTTTGCTTGCTGTTCATAACAAGTTAGAACCCAGCTTTCTTTGTGTGGGAGAGAAACACGCTCCACTTCAACCTAGAACACAACATAGGATTTTCATGCTTATCTTTGCTGTGTGTGTTCTTTGTCTTTCCATAGCTGCTATCATGTTTAGCTCTTAGTTTTCATGCTTTTCTTTTTAAAGAGCTTTTGTTTAGTTGTTTGCTGAACTCTCTTGAGTTTTCATGTTTATCTTGTTAAGAGAGTTTGCCTGTTGCACTGAGTTGTGTGTCTTAACTTAAAGTAGGTAATTGAGGTTGCTATTTAATTTTAGTAGTAACTTGCAATAGTTTTGAGGTATTGCCATGAGTAATGTCTGAACTTTTGGTGTCAAGAGCTTTAGCCTATTAGTGATAGATGCCGTATTTTGGGCAATCCGTGTTTATTTTCGAAAACCTACAAAACAGTTGAGAACTTTAGCTACTAGATGGATCACTAATCTTTGGAGGGATCAAATATTAGAGTACACTCACGTACCATGAGTCGAGGATGCGCAAGGATAACCAAACCCCCATACACTCCACCTCGGGGTACTTGTCTCTTTGTGAACCCCCTAATTAGATTGAGAGTTACCGATAATAAGTGCATGAGTTCTTCGGACTAATGTGAGTATTCGAAAGTTGACACTTCCACCTAGCCATATTTTTCTAGCCTCTTCGGTACCGTGCATTGCCCTTTCTCACCTCGAGAGTTGGAGCATACTTCGCCGGTGCATCCAAATCCTTGGCACGATACGCTCTGTCATCATAAGCCTCATTATATCCTTCCTCAAAACAGCCACCATACCTACCTATCAAGGCATTTCCATAGCCTTTCCGAGATACATTGCCATGCAACATCCATCTTCTCATGACTTGATCTTCATGTCATACATGCTTTTTGCTTGATCGATGAGCCGCATGCTAGTTGGGCCTTGCCCTAATCATTGCTACATGATGCGCTAGTATCATTGCATATCCTGCTACACTGGCAGAGGCATACATTTGCATACATCATGATAGTTTCATTTTCTTTATGTTGAGTACTTTTGTAAAGTGTGAAAGATCTTCTATACTTCTTGTAATACATAGAGTGTTTCCCCTAAAGTGAGGAAAAGATCCCAAAGAGGACAAAATCAAAAGATCCCAAAGAGGACAAAATCAAAAGATCCCAAAGAGGACAAATGAGAGTTAAATAGAAAGAGCCATTGAGGCCACAAAAAAATAGAAAAAAAATAGAAAAAAAAGAGAAAAAGAAATAAAAAGAGAGAAGGGGGCACACTACTATTCCTTTTGAGAGATCCACACTCGTACGCCATCTTATACCTCGTACTCCATAGAGATTATCATTCATGCATATAGCTATGTGGGGACCTTCACACTATAGAACTTGGCTTGTATATTCCAATGATGAGCCTGCTCAAAAGAGCTCTAGGTCTTCTTGAGCAAGCAAGTTGGATGCACCCCCACTAGTTCCATTGGAGAGCTTACCTTAGCTCATATGTGCATCCGTACTCCTCACATCATATCTATCATTTGGCTTTCTCTCGCCTATGATTGTCCTCATTGATGTGAGCCTTTCACACCTTTTTTGTCTTCCCCCTTCATCATTTTTCTCTCTTTGCCATCCTAAGTGTCAACTTTCTTGCTTACGCTCATCCATTGCATGAGTGCTCAAAATATCGAAAGGGAGTGGATCATTTTGACTTGTACCTGGTTGGTGGTCTGGGGATGAGTCAAGATAAGATTCCAAAGAAGACCAAGTGTGAAACTTTAGTATATTTAGTTCTCAACAATACAAAAACTATGTTTTACTCTCTCATATATCCCTATCCCCTTTCTTGCACGCAAACACCATTTGGAGACATTCGAGTCACGGACAGTGAGAGCTCTTGCACCTTTATGTTCTTATGTTGCTTGTTACAATGCTAATACAGACTCTTGCTTGTTATGACTTAAATTGAATTACATGCCTTGATTGCTTTAATTAAAAAGTTCTTATATGGTTGATAGCATGTCACCACAGAAATTATGCTTGTTATCATTTACCTACTCGAGGACGAGCAGGAATTAAGCTTGGGGATGTTGATACGTCCAAAACGTATCTATAATTTCTGCTTGCTCCATGCTTCTTTTGTGTGATATTGCTATGATATTGATGCACTTCCATACACTCTTGATCATATTTGGACTAACCTATTAACTCAGTGCACCACAGTGCCAGTTCATGTTTTCTGCTGTTTTTCTATTTCAGGTTTCCCCCATATTAAAAGTGCTCCAAAAATTCCGGGAAAAATACAGGAAAAATCAGCGTACAGGAAGCTTCGCGAAGAACCAAAGCGGGGCCAGAGGGGAGCCAGGGGAGACCCAGGCGGCCACCTGGCGCGGCCCCACCCCTGGCCGCGCCAGGGGGGCGCCTGGGGCCCCTGCTCCGCCTCTGGCTGCCCCCCTTCGCATATATATCCCTCTCGTCCCGAAACCCTCGAGGACAGAACCCTTTTTCGCGATCTCGCCTCTGTTCCGCCGCCGCAGCGCTTCCAAGATCGGGAGCATCAGGAGAACTCTTCCCGGCACCCTGCCGGAGGGGAGAACCACCACCGGGAGCTTCACCATGTGATAACCCTCAACCGTAAGGGATCGAGATAGTCTTCGCGGGTAAGAATAACCCAATTTATTGATTCGACACACGGGGAGCCAAAGAGTATTTATAAGCTCTGACAGTTGAGTTGTCAATTCAACCGCACCTGAAATATACTTACTTGCAACAAAAGATAAGTGGTAACAGTGATATGATAGTGATAATAGTGATAGTAAAAGTAAACAGCAAAAGTAAATAGTGAAGGTAAATGGCAAAAGTAGCAACTAGTGACAAGCAGGGTTTAAAACACTGTAGGCTAGGGAGATGGATGGTTGGGCGCTGCATGGATGAGATAGATTCTAACTTGGGGCACGGCACACGGAAAAGTAATGATCATCTAGGCAAATATCAAACATTAGGCATGTATCCCGTAGGTAGTTGTACGTGCTTGCAATAAGAACTTGCACAACATCTTTTGTCCTACCATCCCGCTACGAACGGGGCCAAAAGGAACTTATGGAGATTAAGGTGCTCCTGTCAAAGAGCACCGGAACAAAGCAATGAACTCAATGGATACATGTAATCCTCAAACTACGGACCATCCCCTTTGGTGTCCCAAGCTGTCACTTTTGGGATCGCCGGTTCCGAACCGTAATAGGTGCAAACAACTCATAGATAGGATCACGAACACAAATATATTCATGCAAACACATATGGTTCAGATCTGAGATCATGGCACTCGGGCCCTAAGTGTCAAGCATTAAGAATAACAAGTTGAAGCAAAGATGATAAACACCATAGTAGATGATAGGCAACATGCCCCCAACGATCTGACAAATTATTACATGATCTAACTCATCCAATCCCTACCATCCCCTTCGCCTACAGCAGGGGAATTACTCACACATGGAGGGAGAAGTCATGGAGGGATGATGGAGTGGTGATGATGATGACGATGGCGACGATCTCCCCTCTCCGGAGGCCAATTCAGCCTCCAGATTAGCCCTCCCGAGGAAGAACAGAGGGTGGCGGCGGCTCCGCGACGGAAAACTGCGAAAAGAACTTCTGATCTGGGGTTTCCGCGTCGTGAGTAAAAATACGAGGCAAAGTAGGGCACCAGGGGTGTGGGCCCCACCCAGGCGACCCCCCGGCGCGGCCCCCGGGGGGGCGCCCACAGGGCGCCTGGGCACCCCCTGGCCCCTCTTCTGGCCCCTGGTTTCTTCGGGTGCGTGGATTTTCTGTGATTTTTCGTGGATTTTTCTGAGATACCTAAAAATCCGTTTTCCTGCACACAATAAAACCATACAGGCAGCTCTGCTGAAAACAGTGTCAGTCCGGGTTAGTTTAGTTCAAATCATGCAAGAATGAGGTCAAAACAATATCAAAAGTGTTTGGAAAAGTAGATACGTTTGAGACGTATCAACTCCCCCAAGCTTAGCATATTGCTTGTCCTCAAGCAATTCAGTTCAACGAACTGGACGCGACAAAGAAAACTTTGACAAACTCTTTTGCTTCATTAGATGTATATAAGCATGTACTACGAAAAGAGTCTAGCAAGTACTAAAACAGTACTATGAGGACAATGCAAGGAGCAATCCTTCTTTCAAGTGACTAGTCACAAATACTTAAAAGTAAATAATATACTACTGAAAATCAAGACAAGATTACATTGCACATAGCTTGAGCATACTAGGGTGGTATCTCGCTAGTCTCCATGAGTGAAGCAAAACATAAATGCAGAAGCTCCTCCAGAGTTTTAAAGGAGACTAGAACTAAGAATTTCAGAATAAATCATATCACAAGTATGCAGAAGACAATGTAATACTTTGGGACAATGCACATTACACTCAGAATGACAATTATGCTCTCCTAGTTAGTGCTTTGAAGAAAGAAGGTGAAGACTCTCGAACCGTGGATTTTGTTGGCAAAGTTGAAAACCCGTGATCGGAAACAAAAACTAAACATGTACCAGAGCTCTTGGTTTTTAGAAACAGAGGTGAAAACGTTTTTGAGAGGTGCATATTTCGTCAACGAATGCTAGTAGATAACTCAATCACTTTTTGAGTGGAGAAGTCTCGAGGAACGGCTCCCGCATGAGGACGATCACATCCTCTTAATCTCCTTTGTTTATCACTGCCAAAGTTTTCTGATTTCTCATGAACAAAGCGTGAAGGAGGGTTTGTTTGTTATATTATCTTTTTGAGCCGGGCGCACTCGATGCCAGTTCCTTCTCGTATTAAGGGTTTGCACATTAGACATGCAATCCAGGGGTGAAACTTGTCCAACTTAAAAAGATCATGAATTAACTACTACTTCCTCATGAGCTAAAACATAGGCACAAAAAGAGAAATGCTTTTGATTAATTTCGAGATGGTACACGAAAGTCTTCGTTAGGAATGGCAGGTAAATACCATGTATAGGAAGGTATAGTGGACTCATATGGAATAACTGGTTTTAAGGATTTTGGATGCACAAGCAGTCAGTCCGCTTAGTACAGGTGGAAGTTTAGCAAAAGACTGGGAAGCGACCAACTAGAGAGCAATAACGGTCACAATCATGCAGAGCGACAAAGCAACATTGAATCGGGCATGAAAGTGATACAACTATTCTGAAACTCAAAGATCATCAAGGCAGAGTAGACTTTTTAGTCTTAACATGTGTAAGCATGTGCCAAGTCAATCCAAAAATTCTCTAAAGGGAAATACCACCTTAGTATACCAGACTATGAATAGTGCAATGCATGTAGATCATTTCAATAACACATTATATACTCTAGTTATTCGAGACTAGCCACAAGGAAAGCATGAACCACCAAAAGAGCATTGTAAACATAGCACTATGTCGCTACAAGCTGGTCTCTAGATCATAAGTACAAGCATATGTACAAAAGTAGAAACAAAAAGAGTTCATACCGGTCTTCCTTGTTGCTTCCCTTCAGTCGATCTTCGTCATTACTGCTTGTCACTTGCACGATCGAACGTAGGAAATATAATTAAATTCCATCACGGACTCGAGCTGAACTCTGAAAACAAAGCAAACTAAAGAGAGAAAGGAAATCTTTTTGGATTTTTCAAAGGTTGAATAAAAGCAAAAGAAAGAGAAAATCTTTTTGTTGTTTTTGCAAAGAGAGAAATAAAGAAGAACGGGCAAAAACTTCGAACAGATCAAAGTGAATAAAACGGATAATACAATGGAAAAGTGAGAGGGGCACGTACTCCCCCAAGCTTAGGCTTTTGGCCTAAGTTGGTAGCAGCTACTGCCCCCAGGAGCCTCCTGCTCCGGGGGTATGGTGGTGAGTCCAAGGGTCGTAGAAGGATGCTGGCGCGTACACCGAACTCCTCGGAGTCTCCCACGAGGAAGGTTCCAAGCGCCAAACAGAGGAAGAACCTTCACCAAACTCGGTGGCGGTCTCTTCCTGAAAATGTGGCAACTCACCGTGCTTCTCCTCGTCGGGCACAACCCCCTCCATGGGGTTATGAAACTGATGCTGGACCATGAACTCATCGAACTGGACAACATCAAAGGACCATCCGTTCCTGCGAGAAAAATCAAACAAAATAGGTGCAGGTAGACGGATCTCGCGTTCCGCGGTAGTTCCGAAACGCAAGATATAAACAAGATTATCAAGCTCAGAACCCATGGTGACAAACTTATGCCTTTTCATAGCAGCAAGATCAAAGCTTAAATAAGTAAAAGGATTATCATCAGGGTGTGGGGTGCCTCCAAGATGTTCTAAGATAAGTGTGGCATAAACGCCACCATATAAGTCCCCCTTGTTACCATTCATAGCAAGGCATCGAGCAATTAAGGCACCCAGATTATAATCAGATCTCCCTGAGAGGGCTGCTGCCAGGATAGCAATATCCGGAGCAGAAATGATGCTCGTGTTGTCACGAGCTAACACTCCTCTGGCAATATAATATGCAAAATACCTGAGGTGAGGAAATAAGATGCTGGAGATCTTCGACCGATGAATATCCCTCGCACCCATGCTGCAGAGAGAGTTGATGACGGTTTTCAGCTCGGAGGGCTGAGTGGCCATCCTAGCCATCCTCCCAACGTTCGGCACACCTATTATTTCACAAAAATTTCCCAAAGTCATGGTGATAAGATCATTGTAAATTTTAAACTCAATAGCACCTGAATCAGGATTATATCTAAAACTGTTAATGAAACTGGAGGTGAGTTTTTGATACTGGGTAACACGGCTCGTGACGAGTCGTGTCAAACCTGCATTAGCACAAAGATTATAAAACTCATCCTTGATTCCCGCAGCTTCAAGGAATTCATCACATGGAAATGTCATCGCACGTGCTGGACTTGTGTCTTCCAACAACTCCAGGGGCACATGATCTTCATTATAGCTCACCCTAGCAGTCGATGGTGAAGCTGCGGCTCTAGTAACTCGATCGGAATGTGCGGGCCTCCTCTTCTCAAGCCACCCTTTTGCCCTTCCTAATAAACTCATTTCTGGAAAAAAAAATTGCAATTTACAAAAATGAGGATTAAAATAAGATGAGTTAAGGCAGACTACTCAACTCACTTGCCCAAGGCATAAACTTGCATCAAAACTTGGAAAATAACTTTTTACACATGCATGCAAGCTCATCTCTACAGCACCAAGAACTACTAAATACTCACAAATGAGGCCACCAATCAAAAATCTAATTGGAGGGGTGGAGGAGTCACATACCAGGGAGTATTTGCTCAAAATATCAGCTCAAATGAGGGGGTGTAGAGAGAGATCGAAGAATCGCCTCCAAGAACAGCAAGAACACAAGAACAAGTGCAGAACTCGCGTTTTTGGAGAAAGAGAGAGAGAGAGAGAGGAAGAAGACATACCTGGAGGGGGGTCCTGTGGGCCCTAGGCGCCCTGTGGGCGCGGCCAGGGGCTGGGCCGCGCCAGCTGGCCGCCTGGGCCACTGGTGGGTCCCCCTGGCTGGCCCCAGGACTTTCTGGGTCTCTCCCGACGTGGAAATTTTTATTATAATTTTTCTGGAATTTTTCTGAAAACTTCACTGTTTGAAAATTTTTCGAAGTTCAAAAAGCTGCGAAACTCTCTGAAAACTTGAAGCAGTTAGTAGTATTGTGAAGCTTCAAAACATAAATACTTGGTACAGCAAGTAGGACAAAAACTAAAAATAAATGAAAACATAACAAGCTCAACTTTTTTTATCTATATAAGCATGTTCACTAGTAAGGTTGATCAAGTCTTACCAACAAACAGGCGATATATAGAGCAAAAAGTCTCACCTCCTACGAAGTAGTTACTAAATCTTTAATTTGATGGACATTGTCCCCACCATGATAGTTTTATATTTGTGAGGCACATGTAGTGGACAGTCCCATTCTCCAATTTTCACGGTCTCGATATTCTCTATAGAGTTGAGGGCATGCCTCCTGTCGATCTTCTTCAGAAAATATACCGTGTGTTCTTTATCATTCACATGGAAGGTAACCTTCCCTTTATTGCAATCAATAATAGCACCTGCGGTGTTAAGGAAAGGTCTACCAAGAATAATGGACATGCTCCCATCCTCGGGCATGTCAAGCACAACAAAATCAGTAAGAATTAAACAATTAGCAACCTCTACGGGAACATCCTCACAAATACCTATCGGAACAGCGGTTGACTTGTCAGCCATCTGAAGGGAGATATCTGTAGGAATTAGTTTCTCTAAACAAAGCCTCTCGTAAAGAGAGAGAGGCATAACACTCACTCCTGCTCCAAGATCACATAAAGCAGTTTTGACATAATTATTCATTATGGAGCAAGGAATGGTGGGTATACCTGGATCACCGAGCTTCTCAGGAATCTTGCCACTGAAAGAGTAGTTAGCAAGCATAGTAGATATTGCATCATTAGGAACTTTTATTTTATTAGTGACAATATCTTTCGTATATTTTGAATAAGGAAGTAACTTAATAGCATCAGTCAAAGGGATTTGAAGAAAAAGAGGTTTAATCCACTCACAAAACTTATTGTAATGCTCTTCTTCTTTAGATTTGATGGACTTACCTGGAAAGGGCATGGGTTTCTGTACCCATGGTTCTCTTTCTTTCCCATGTTTTCTTGCGATGAAGTCTTCTTTAGTGTACCTCTTACGTTTGTCAGGTGCTTCTTCCTCTCGAACTTCAGGCGGATCATTCTTCTCACTATCCTTACCTTCAGGTTCAGCACCGTCTTCAGTCTCAGCATCGGATATAGATACACTGTTGGGATCAACAACTGGTTCTTCATCTGCAATAGGATCATTAGAATTGTCAATCTCCTTATGTTTCTTCTTTTTCTTTGGAGAGCCAACAATTTCTTCTTCCTGCATTTGAGAATCCTGCTCGATTCTCTTCGGATGTCCCTCTGGATAGAGAGGATCTTGAGTGCTAGTTCCTCCTTGGGTCTTAATCCCGAAAGCCTGCAAATTATCTTGTTTGGCATTGTTAGCAAGCAGATCTCTTTGCACATTAGAAATTTGGTCAAGCTGAGTTTGAACCATATGAAAATGCTTCACAAGACATTGAACATCATTAGCTGTTGTATCTAAAACATCAAGCAGTTTTTTGATAGCAAGAGAATTATCATGCAATTGACTTTGTATCCTCTCATTAAAATGGTTTTGTTTCATAATAAAATTATCAAACTCATCTAAACATTGATCAGGAGGCTTACCATGAGGGATGTCACTTGCGTTGAAATCTAAAAGAGAGTGTACATCTACCATAGGAGGGTGAGTAGTAGGCTCACGCAGCTTCTCAATAGGGGGTAGATTCTTCACGTCTTCAGCTTTAATACCTTTCTCTTTAATAGACTTCTTTGCTTCTCGCATATCTTCGGGGCTTAGAACAAATATGCCCCTCTTCTTTGGTGGTGGAGGTGGTTCAGGGACGGACCAATCTTCATGGTTTTTGGCAATCCTGCCCATCAAATCCTCCGCATCGTCCGGTGTTCTTTTCCTGAAAACACAACCAGCACAACTGTCCAAATAGGACCTGGATTCATCAGTTAGACCAGCATAGAATATATCAATTAATTCATTCTTAGGAATTTCATGTCCTGGTCTAGCCCGAATCAGACCGCAGTACCTCCCCCAAGCTTTAGGGAGGGACTCATCCTGCAACTGTTTAAAGTTATAAATTCTTTGTAAAGCAGCATGTTGCATGTGAGCAGGAAAGTACTTATCAACAAAAGAGTGAGCTAAGTCTTGAGGACTCTTAATGGAACCGCATGGGAGTGAATCATACCATGCTTTAGCACCTTCCTTCAAGGAGAAAGGAAGAAGCTTGGTGATATAAAAGTATCGTATCTTCTCATCTGTGGTAAACAGGCCACCTAACTCACCGAGTTTAGTCAGGTGTGCAATAGCATCATCATTTTCTCTGCCATAAAAGGGGTCAGCTTCAACCATAGGTATAAGTGAAAGATCAACAGAGAAATCATAATCAGGATCATCAATGCATATAGGAGATGTAGCAAATTCAGGATCAGGAACGGTTTTGTTCTTCAAAGAGTGTTTTTCAAATAGTTTCTTAATAACTTTAGGGTCAGAGCCAGAAAACTCTGTCAGTTCCCTGCATAAATCTTCATCAAGCATATAGTAATCATCATCAAGGAGCCTCTCTTTGAGTTTACTCAAATCAGGATAATCATAAGTTTCACCAATAGGGTAGCGAGTAACAGGAAGTTCAATTCCAGACTTTTTAGCAGCAGCAGCAATTTGTTTCTCAAGAGCATAACCAAGCGAACTAATATCATCAAAAGTAGTAGAGGCATCATCAAGAGTATCGGACATAGTAACAGATTCAGTAGGAGCATCATGTGGTGGTGGTGAGGCAAACTTACTCATAACAGAAGGTGAATCTAGTGTAGCACTAGTGCTCAGAGCAGTACCTCTTCTTGTAGTGGATAGTAAGATCGGAACCTTGGGGTCTCCTTTCTTACCCATAGTGGATGAAGTGCAGCAGGTAGGATACCTCAAGTAGACTTGTAAATATTGCTATGCTCCCCGGCAACGGCGCCAGAAAACGGTACTTGATAACCCTCAACCGTAAGGAATCGAGATAGTCTTCGCGGGTAAGAATAACCCAATTTATTGATTCGACACACGGGGAGCCAAAGAGTATTTATAAGCTTTGACAGTTGAGTTGTCAATTCAACCGCACCTGAAATATACTTACTTGCAACAAAAGATAAGTGGTAACAGTGATATGATAGTGATAATAGTGATAGTAAAAGTAAACAGCAAAAGTAAATAGTGAAGGTAAATGGCAAAAGTAGCAACTAGTGACAAGTAGGGTTTAAAACACTGTAGGCTAGGGAAATGGATGGTTGGGCGCTGCATGGATGAGATAGATTCTAACTTGGGGCACGGCACACGGAAAAGTAATGATCATCTAGGCAAATATCAAACATTAGGCATGTATCCCGTAGGTAGTTGTACGTGCTTGCAATAAGAACTTGCACAACATCTTTTGTCCTACCATCCCGCTACGAACGGGGCCAAAAGGAACTTATGGAGATTAAGGTGCTCCTGTCAAAGAGCACCGGAACAAAGCAATGAACTCAATGGATACATGTAATCCTCAAACTACGGACCATCCCCTTTGGTGTCCCAAGCTGTCACTTTTGGGATCGCCGGTTCCGAACCGTAATAGGTGCAAACAACTCATAGATAGGATCACGAACACAAATATATTCATGCAAACACATATGGTTCAGATCTGAGATCATGGCACTCGGGCCCTAAGTGTCAAGCATTAAGAATAACAAGTTGAAGCAAAGATGATAAACACCATAGTAGATGATAGGCAACATGCCCCCAACGATCTGATAAACTATTACATGATCTAACTCATCCAATCCCTACCATCCCCTTCGCCTACAGCAGGGGAATTACTCACACATGGAGGGAGAAGTCATGGAGGGATGATGGAGTGGTGATGATGATGACGATGGCGACGATCTCCCCTCTCCGGAGGCCAATTCAGCCTCCAGATTAGCCCTCCCGAGGAAGAACAGAGGGTGGCGACGGCTCCGCGACGGAAAACTGCGAAATGAACTTCTGATCTGGGGTTTCCGCGTCGTGAGTAAAAATACGAGGCAAAGTAGGGCACCAGGGGGTGTGGGCCCCACCCAGGCGACCCCCCAGCGTGGCCCAGGGGGGCGCGCCCACAGGGCGCCTGGGCACCCCCTGGCCCCTCTTCTGGCCCCTGGTTTCTTCGGGTGCGTGGATTTTCTATGATTTTTTGTGGATTTTTCTGAGATACCTAAAAATCCGTTTTCCTGCACACAATAAAACCATACAGGCAGCTCTGCTGAAAACAGCGTCAGTCCAGGTTAGTTTAGTTCAAATCATGCAAGAATGAGGTCAAAACAATATCAAAAGTGTTTGGAAAAGTAGATACGTTTGAGACGTATCACCATGGACGCTTCCCGGATGAGTTTTGAGTAGTCCACCTTGGACCATAGGTCCATGATCAGTAGCTATGTGATGTTCTCCTCCCCTCTTTGCTCTTCATGGTTTAGACCTCGTGAGCTGCCCTACATGATCGAGGCACATATGTAATCTTTCTGCTGTTGCTCTGCTGAGTTTGCTGGGATCTGATGGATTATGAGATTATGTTCAGATTGTGTTTGAGTAATATATTTGATTCACCTCTTTTATATCTTTCTTCTTGAGTAATTCTTGCATGTTCTCCGTTGCTGTTTATTGCTTTGGCCAAGTAGTAGGTAGTAACTCCAAGAGGGAGCGTTATGCTTGATTGTGGGTTCATGCCCCCTAATGACTAGCTTGAGTGACAGAAACATGAGTCTAGGGGATGCGATGTTGCCACAAGGGGGAAAACAACGGTGCTTGTACTTGTGGGTGCAAGGATTGTTTACTTTACGCAAAGTTCTTTTAATGCAGTTGTCTGTTGCTTTGAGTTTACACTTTGGGTGGAATTCGCAACTTAATACCAGCGAGATGTTCTGGATAGATATCTCAAGGTGGATGATTAGTAGTAGATGCAGATGGATTTCGGTCTACTTGCCTTGTCGTACCGCCCATGCTTTTGAGCCTCTACCTTTCTTTGCAGCATAGTTAGCATTGGTTTGCGCACATAATCCTGTCAATTGCCCAGCTGTAATTTGTTTACCTCGCTTTGCTGTTTTATCGTCATTTGGGAGAGAGACATCACTAGTGAACATCATGGGACCCCGGTCCATATTACCACCGCTGATCACACCTTCTATTTACTTCCTGTTTTTATTTCCTAGTTGCAGTCATAGCTACCATTATTATCTCTTGTGTTTGATCCTTTTTAAACAACAAGGCCGAAGGGATTGACAACCTCTCTGTACTCGTTGGGAGCAAAGTTATCTGTATCTGTGTGCAGGTCCTGTCAACCGCTAAGTTTCTGGCGCCGTTGACACCTACTTGTCGACCCTCGGAGTCTCACGGGATTCGATCCTTGGTATCTTTGCCAAGGGAAATTTGCCGCTACGCTACATCTCAACCTTCCACTTGGGGTAACCAACGAGGGGCGAGAAGCCATCAGAGCCCGAGGGATCGGCATGGAGTACGCGTGGACGACGCCAGTCCACGGGTTGGTGCCGTACGTCCATGGAGGGGTGACCTGCTGCTGCTGCTGACGAGGGCCCCCCCGGCACCTGTTGCTGCTTGCGGCCGCCCCCGCGACGGTTGCCACGACGCCAGCCACCAGGCTGCTGGGGGCAGCGGGTGGCGCAGGCGGCAGGGGAAAAAACCCCGGAGGCGCGGGAGGCGGCGGCTGCTGGCGTGGCGCGGGTGGGGCGGTGGGTGGTGGGGCGCCACGGGAGGTGCCGGCGGCGAGGGCGTGATGCTGCACACGCTTCTTGACTCCCTTCATCCGGCGCTCCTCCAACCGCAAGTACGCCACGAACTTGGGGAAGGAGGGCTTCAGCATCAAGGTGAGGTTGGAGGCGGCGTTGCCGAAGTCCTCGTTGAGGCCGGCGGTGAGAGTGCTGAGGAGGAGGTCGTCATCAATCTTGGCGCCAATGTCGCGGAGCTCATCCGCCAACGTCTTCAGGCGGCGGCAGTAGTCATCAATGGACAGGTCATCCTGGTGACAGTCAAAAAATTCATGCTGCAAAAAAACGCGGCGCTGAAGCTTGTTGTCGGTGAAGAGGCCGTTCAGCTTGACCCACAGGGCGCGAGCGTCGTCGCCAGCACTCACGACCGTGTGGAACAAGTCCTTGGAGATGGTGGTGAAGAACCACCGGATGATGGTGGCGTCGATGGCGATCCACTCGGTGTCGTCCAGCATGTCGGAGAGTCGATGGTGTCATCCACATGATCCATGAGGCTGTTCTCGCGGAAGAGCAACGTGAAGTACGTCTTCCACGCGAAGTACGTGGAGTTGGAGGCGTCGAGGATGACAGGAAAGCGTGTGTGGATGTTGATGTCGCGGATCTTAGCAGGGTCAACCGCGAAGGGGTTGGAGGAGGCGGACGACATGGCGGCTGCGCGGCGGGGAACGGCGGCGTGGCGACGGAGAGAGAGGGGCGACGGCTGCAACGTTGGGCAGCGGCGGCGGCAGCCCGAGGCGGCGGCGGCGGGGAGAGGCGGCGTGGCGGAAGGGCGGCGCGGTGGGGAGAGGAGTGGCGGCGGCGGCGGCGGTAGGTCACGGCGGCGGCGGCGGCCCGAGGCGGCGGCGGCTAGGGTTAGCGGAAACGGTAGGATCGACTTGCGATAGATACCATGTAAAGAATGATTTGGTGCATCGATAATTGATTGATCATGCATTAGACACATATATATAGGTACAAGGGGTGCGACCGGTGTCTTGTCTCCCAAGATACAGGTAAATACAGAGGGAGAGAGACACACCAGGTACGACATACAAAACCCAGACCTACGTACATGTACACATGTTCAACACTCTGAAGGTGGAGCGGGCGCCGGGATGATTTTACGTGATGTTCCTGGTACTGTCATCTTCTCAGCTTGCAGAAACCTATTCTCGTGCAAAGATGCCCTAGAAGCGGAGTTATGTGTAGGACTGGGCATTCGGTTAAACCGAACCGTTCGGTTCGGTTTCTCGGTTTATTACTAATTTCGGTTTTAGAAAACCATGACCGATCGGTCTTCTAAATTGCTGCTAACCGAGGATTCGGTGCCCTGACCTTTCGGGTCGGTTCTCGGTTACTGACCGAATGCACCGATGGCAAAGAAAACCAACACACATGGATGGGGGAGAGAGGCACCAGCGTCGATTGGAACAAAAAATTATCAACAAAGAAATCAGAAATACAGATCTGCTGTAAAAAATGAGAGAGATGCAACTGCAGGAACAACTCCGGAGACAGGTTAGCCGGCACTGCTCGCAAAACAGAGATCATGTAGTTGTAGGTCGTCGGGCGTGATGCCAGCCGCCCGGGATAGAGAGACGGTGGCAATTCGAGGTGGAGACGGTCGCTGCGGGCGAGCAATTAGAGGAAGAAGGCGAAGATGCACAGCGCTAGTCGCCGGGATTATGCAGGAGCGGTGGAAGCGAGGAGCGCATCCTGGTTGTCTGGCTGGCGGCTACTAGATAAAATCTGCGTGCGTGCATCCTCAAGTCTCAAGGGCTAGCTCTGTAAAAAGAAAAAGGCTCAAGAGCTAGCCTCGTGAAGGCCTATATTTTTTAATTGAGGTAATAGTGAAGGCCCTTGAGGCCTGGATGGACACGCATGGATAAATGGACTATTGTTTTGTGGGCCAAATGTGTGGAACTTTGCCTCTTCATGATTTTTTTCGATTGCTCGGTACTTTCGGCTACCCGAGTGTTACAACCGAACTAGCCGGTTTAATTTTGGTTTTCTACACTTCCTGACCGAATTTAGCACCGGTCATTTCGGTTCAGGTTTATTCGGCTCCGGTTCCGGTTCTTTCGGTTGGGTACTTCGGTTTTCGGTTTATATGCCCACCCTAGTTATGTGCATGTATGGAAGGATTGTCTTTCGCAATTCAACAATCTGATCGGCCAATCGAAGTTGAGATGAATTCGAGCACTACGATGACTATGATGACTATGATTTCATGTGGTGAGGTGGATCGGTCAGTTTATGCTTCGTTGGGTGGAGAGATTAAGTATCTGTTGAGTCTTAGGAAATATTATATTACTCCCTCCGTCTAGGTGAATTAGACATCTTAGAAGGTGCACTGCAACCTAGGCGCAAAGAGATTGGGCAAGGAAAAAACTTGAATCACGGATGAAGCCAATCACATCATTTCTTTCTCAATTAAAAGCGCGTTATTAATTAGAAGACCTCTTCAAACCTCAATAGCGTGCTGCAGAAATTGCATGCATTGGTCCTCCAATTAATAGATGGGGTCTAATTAATATGCATGCAACTAGTACTACTCTTTCGCGCCTTAGTGTTTTGGGATTATTTCATTTTCGTAAGGTGACTTATACACCTAGACGGAGGGAGTACTTGTTCATTGTTGTCAGAATAAAGCGAGCGACAGATTAGCTAGTTTCGCTAGAGTCGAGGGTCGGACAATTATGTGGGTCGGTTGGGACCTGGAGGATGTTTTGAAGATTGTTCAAGATGATTGTAAGGACTTTTTTTTAAGAGAGAATGATTATAAGGACTTGATTTTTGAGTAATACAAGTATTATTCCCGTAAAAAAATATTTGCAACACCGCAACAATAGCTGATAACGATCTAGCCTCATAGGTTAAGTCGTGTGATGTTAGATTGCTTTTGTGCCGAGGTGAAGGCTTCTATATATTTGCTCGTTTGCTGGAATCCGACAACGAAAACGCTTGCGCTGCAACTTTTCCCCCAAGGAGTTGCGACTGTTGCGTCTTTTTGAGGACGTTGTTTTGGTGTCCAACCGCAACATAGGATGATTGACGGGGTGTGTATGCGTTACCTGCTGTAAGTTTTGCAGTCGTCATGCTTTCTGTGGCGGGATTTCCATTGCTGGCCTCTTGTAGTCGTTCGATCGGCGTCGCCTCTACACAAAACCTGGCCGTGTGTAGTGTAGGTGATGCTACCCTTTCGCTATGGGCATTCATGCATGCGCCGGCCAATTAATGAGGAAACACGCTGGCCAACCCCGTAACCAGCACCGTCCCATCTTAGACTAGCCATAATGGGTAGTAACATAGAGTAGTAACATGCCCATGTTACTACTCTATGTTACTACCTCTATAGTGGGGAGTAACATATGTGTGGTAACATGGAAGACTTCATTTATTAGGCCATAGACTCATCTTACCTTGATATGTGTGATGTTACTCATACTAGTAGTAACTAGCTATGTTACCACGTGCCTCTCTTTCTTCATTTATTGCTTGCCACATCATCTTTTTTATCTAGATATGTGTGATGTTACTACCTATGTTACTCCCACTATGGGTAGTCTTACCGCCATCGACAGATTTAATGCCCAAACTACGAACAGCAACTTTACCTCCACTGCATTATTGTTTCCCCCATCAAGAGAGGATTGTAGACGTTATATAAAAAAAATAGTAGGCGGTGTTTTCCTTAAAACAGCAACAAAGGACCCATAAAAACTCTGGTCATCGAGAGAGAGAGAGCACAGTGCACAGTGCATGACGAGCATTCGGGAGGGTACAGTGCACAGTGTGTCAGCCATGCCGAGCGCTATTAATTCACGCCCGGCCATGTAGCCAGCCACTGCTCCACGTACCAGCTCCGATCGACTGGGCCTCCGATCCGAGCCAAGAAGCTATCAGCTACACAACGTGTGTCATGGCCGTCTCGTCGCCGCTGCCGCGGTGGGCGCCCACGCCGAGCCCGTCGCGGCCGCTCTGGCGCTGGGGCGGCGGGACGCCCGACGGGCGAACAGGCCCCGGCGGCGAAGGTGGCGCGGGCTGGTCACTAGGCAGAATATTCCCGTGGGCCAGCGCCTGGCAGCGTCGTCCTCCCGCGGGCGTCGACGGCCGCGGGCCGGCGGGTTTTGACGGCGTGGAAGCAGCGTCGACGAGGGCGGCGGTGGCGCCTGCACCGGCCCGGTGGGCGGGCACGGACGACGACCCCGGGGTGTTCCTGACGTGGGAGGACGTGTGCGTCACGGTGGCCGGCGGCGCCTACGGGGCCCAACCGGTGAGCATCCTGAGCGGGATCACCGGGCACGCCGGGCCGGGGGAGGTGCTCGCCATCATGGGGCCGTCCGGCTGCGGCAAGACCACGCTTCTTGATACCCTCGCAGGTTCGTCATCTCCAGTTCACCACCCATGCATGCAAATGCAAGCGTGTGGGTGATGTTTGCATACTTGCATGAGATGTGAACTATTGCATGGGCCACAGAGTAGAGACCGGAGAGGAACTAGAGGCAGCACGTCCATGTGGAAGTAAAAGAAGAAATAAATCCTAAGAAAAAAGGACCAAATCCCAATTTTTCAGGACTCCTCCACGCTGGTTTATGGTGGACAATCAGTTTTGCGGATCTTATAGACTGATTGTTTTTGTGCAAGTAGATTATCCTTCGTCTTCCTCCTCTGATCATCTTTCTTCTCCAAAATGCTTCTTCTTCCTCTCCAGTCCCCACCGGCGGCGATGCCTCGTCGTCCCCATCTCCGACGAGGGCTAAGAGCATATATTGGCGGGCGCCTCAAACTCGCCTCATACGTCAGGACGGATCGCTCGATCACTGTCCGACCACGATCCTTTAACCCAAAAGGACGCCTCAACGACACTTAAACGTCCAGGATGGCCGGGCACCCCTCATACTCAACCCAAATATGGAGCGGATATCGGGCGCCCGGGCGCGCCTGCGCACGCCCACCACGTCGGACCCGGCCCATGCTGGTCCACCCCTAGCCACTTTCCTTCACTCCCTTTCACCATCCGAGCTCATCTCTGGCGGCTTCCGGCCTTCTCCGACATGGCAGGTAGCGGATCGGACTCCGACCAGCCTGTGGGTGATGTCGCATGCTTGCGTGAGATGTGAACTATTGCATGGGCCACGGAGTAGTGGAGACTGAAGAGGAACTAGGCAGCACGTCCATGTGGAAGTAAGGAAGAAATAAATCCTAAACAAAAAAAGAACTACATCCCAATTTCAAGACTCCTCCACGTTGGTTTATGGTGGGCATTATCAAATCAATTTTGCAGATCTTACAAACTGATTTTTATTATTTTTTGCGAATAACAAACTGATTTTTGTTGTACAAGTACATTATCCTCATCTTCCTCCTCTGGTCATCTTCCTCCTCTGGTCATCTTCCTTCTCGCACATGCTTCTTCTTCCTCCCCAGTTCCCGCCTCCGACGAGGGCTAATGTGTAATCCGTGCAGCGTCTAAATAAAAGGGGCTCCCATTTACGCCAGTCGACCTTCTTCCCAACTGTCAAGATTAACTTGCACCCATAAAAGTTTCAGGAACTTATGAGTAGCCCGCTCGTTGAAATATACCATTTCCCTCTTCGAAGCACATTTGCACACTTTCTTTTAGAAGATTCAAAACCATGCGCAAAAAAAAACATGCTTGAAAAAATATAAATAAAATCTCAAAGCAATCTGGTACGTAGATGTTAGACAGTTAGAGTGAGTCATATAACATCATGTTTTTTTTATAAATGGTTTTGTAGTGTGTACACAAAAAATGAAAATTTGAGTTCCGGTTGTGGACAAAGACTTCTTGTTCAGAGCCGACAGCACAGCTATGATCTCCGTGAATCTTGAAATCTGGATACAGGTATTGGTGTATCGTGACTCTAGATTAGGGGCCGGGCTTAGCCCTTAAGTGTGTGCCATATACTCCCTCCGTTTCAGAATATAATCTGTATTCAATTAAAAAAGAGTAATTTCTATGTTTGATCAATCGTCTACAATACAAAATAAATAAAATATATTTCAAGATAAATATGATCTATTTTGTCCATTATTATTACGTACATTACATTCTAGTATTAATGTGTACAGTGCCATTGGATTATACCTTCGTGGCAGAGAGATTTCTGTCCGAACACCTACATCACTGCAGATATTTTCTTGTCGAAATAAAGCCATTATACATCAGCGTTGCTCCACAATAAAATAATGGACGACGTTGCAACATCAAATTTAATGATGACACCAACTTAACAACGATCAGGCCGTCCCGCGCATAAGAGACGGCTGTACTGTAGCCCCCATGTTGCCTGATCCATTCCTTCCCTGATGCTCACTGTGTGTGTGTCGTCTGCTGCATGAATGAAACGGGCCTACGGGAAGGTTCGAGAGGTGTGGACGGATGGGAGCGACTCGATCGGGTCACGCCACGTCAAAGTTTTTTCTTTTCTAGATACGTGCTTTATTGCTCTGTCGGTTTGGTTTTCTTCCTTGTCCTGGAGGCATGATAAAGCCTCATTCAGCCAAGGAGTTAACGCAATCAACAAACGACTCAGACGTGGTACTGCAAAAATTCAGACGTGGTAGTACATGCGCACGTGCTGCACTGCAGAATGTTTGATTCAGAGTTAACTTCCTGAACTACCACAGGTCCCTGGTTTTAACCACCGAAGCTGATTTCTTTTTTTGCTTGCAACCCAGGGAGGTTGGGGCCTGGGATCACCGAGACAGGGTCGATCTTGATCAACGGCCGCCGGGAGAAGCTCGCCTTCGGAACCTCGGTACGTAGTAAGACAAGAGCTCCTGCCTAAAAAAAAAATATTATAGACAAGAGCTCCAAAAATTTTTTTTGACAAAAGAGGGGCTTCCCGTTCCGATTTCCGTTAAAGAAACCACAGTTCGACACAACCCACAACTGAAGCAGCATGTTAAAATTACAGCCGTGTCTTTTTACTCAACCCGGAGGGAGCACAGCCTGCAGCGTTTTGCGCAAACAACAAGGGTGGATTCAACATGTAACAACACATCATCATAGCTGTAATAGCTTCTGGCCAAGAATAAACCGAGGCAGCATCAGCCACTTGCCTGCAGCAAAACAGATCGGATGAACCAATGCAATGGGGCCAATGATCCTCTTTGTCATTAAAACATGCATATCATTTCTGCATCTCCAAATAGCCTAAAACACATATGTGATTCCAACAGTAACTAAAAATGTGTGCTTCTTCAAAAAGCTCCTTGGCCAAGCTCCAAAGCAAATGATTCAGATCAACAGGTACAGAAGTAAAGATTGAAAGCACACTGACAGTGAGCTCAAGATAAGTATAGCAACATGCCAACTAAAGAATAAATGATCTACACTTTCATCTTGACCGCAAAATGCGCAGGCCTTACCTATCCACCCCCTCCTCAGCGGGCTATCTTTGGTCGGAATACTACTTTTAGTCATCGACCAAAGGAAAACCTTGATTTTGGGAGGGGCCTCAACTTTCCACATGAATTCTTGTGGGGAGTTAAGACTTAAGAGATGTTCAATATCATTTTCTGATAAAGAGAATTGGCTGTGAATTTACCACACTAGTGGTAAGCGTCCACCTCGCAGTGTCGCTTTGATCATTTAAAACAACACCCTCACAATCATCTTTTATACTTTCCAAAAGCATCAAAGAATCACCCGCAAAGAGTTCTTCTAAAATTAACACCATCCCAGCAGCAGAGTTGTTCTTATCAAAACAGGTATTATATATCCTTGATTGAGATTGGCACAAAAGGTTTAGAACCTATCCACCAATACTCCCAAAACCTGGTATTTATACCATTCCCCACAATCTCGTTGCAATTTGGATAGAACAAATATTTTAAGGGAACACTTCTCTGGCTGGACCAGATTGGGAATGCCCAACTCTGTGATGAACTCCAGACACATGCATTCTTGGCATATTTGTCAAGTAGAACAGAACAGTTTGCCACAGACATGCACACAAAATTTCGAACACCAAGGCTTCCTTGCTTTTTAGATATACAAACAGTCACCCAATTAACTAAGTGGTACTATTTCTTATTTGTCAAAAAAAAAGTCGTATTTCTTTTTATTGTCATCATCTTGCCATATACTACCATTCTAGCTCTAAAGAAGCCACATCTGTTCCTAACACCCACAGAAATGGGGTAGAAGGACATTATGTACAGTGGCATGTTACTAAGACATGCTTGTACCAAGGTCAATCTACCCTACCAGTAATATTAAGCATTTTGCCCTGCCAGCAAGCACATCTGCTTTCTATCTTATTTCATGCTTCCAATGCTTGTTTTCAATATTAGCAATTTGTTGAGTAGTGGTAGCGTACGATACGATCAATGTGTAGTCCAAGTTAACGACTGGATGCTGTGAACTGAACTTGAAGGCCTACGTGACCCAAGACAGCGTGCTGATGTCAACGATGTCGGTGCGGGAGGCCATCTACTACTCGGCACAGCTACAGCTGCCGGGGAGCATGCCGGCAGCGGAGAAGCGTGCGCACGCGGATGCCGTGATCCGGGAGATGGGTCTGGGGGACGCCATGGACACGCGCATCGGCGGGCGGATGACCAAGGGCATCAGCGGCGGGCAGCGGAAGCGAGTCACCATCTGTGTCGAGATGCTCACCCGCCCGCGGCTGCTCTTCCTCGACGAGCCCACCAGCGGGCTCGACAGCGCCGCTTCTTACCACGTCATGAGCCACATCTCCAGGGTCGCTGCGAGGGAGGGCATGACTGTCGTCGCCGCCGTGCACCAGCCCTGTGGCGACGTCTTCGACCTCTTCCACCGCCTCTGCCTCCTCGCCTACGGACGGACCGTCTTCTTCGGACCAGCCTCTGATGCCACCCAGGTGAGAATACTAGTACATTTTACAAATGACAGGTCCATCTTTTCTCCACCCATGGATATGTTGAGTTTACGAGATGTCTTGGTGTCCATTTCCGGTACCAGTTCTTCACCGAAAGTGGTTTCCCATGCCCACCCCTGAGGAACCCCTCTGACCATTTCCTGAGGACAATCAACAAAGATTTTGACGAGGTACCTCCTAATTTTCCTAGTCATTTCTTTATATATATATATATATATGATATTCCGAATAAAAAGTACGGTATGTGTTTGCTTTAGCTTTATGATCCTATATGCATGCAGGAAATTGTTGAAAGTTCCAAAGCTAGGAGAAAAACGGCAGCTGAAGCAATAGAAATCCTGACAGATGCTTACCAGTCCCCAGCTTATTCAGAGAAAACAATGGACCGGATAGCTGAGATGAAAGGGATAGTAAGTTGCTTACAGGCTCATTTAATATATATGTTTCCTTTAAGAGTAAAGATTGTACTCCCTCCATCCCACAGTATAAGATGTTTTTATAAGCTATGTTAGCTTGCAAAAACGCTTATATTACTGGACGGAGGGGGTATTATTTTGGCTGTACCGAAATTTGTGGCTACAAACAAGGGACCAGCCAAATGTGACTAATAATTTGTTATTGTAACTGCAAAATAATTATTAGGAACGAATTCACTCATTGGGATACTCTCCCCTAGTTCACGAAAAAAATGGCGTTTTAGACATTTATTACACGGTCTTCAAAATGTAACTTTGGCCACTTGTTTCTGTTGTAGTATAGTACTCCCTCTGTAAACTAATATAAGAGCGTTTAGATAACTAAATTAGTGAACTAAACGCTCTTATATTAGTTTACGGCGGGAGTGTGTATATAATTATGTATAATACCCAGTAAAACTATAGCATGTTGGAAATGTTTTTCAAGAATTGCATATGATTTCCAATCAGAATATTCATAATATACTGGTGGTCAAAGTTTTCAAAGTTCAGCTGAAGGTATATCTGAGGAATCTCCTTTTATGAACTGGAGGGAGTAACATGTTTTAATTCAGCATCCGTAAAACATGTCATTTTTCATTTGAATGAACTGGGAACAAAATTCTCGCCGTGGAGAATATGGTGCTGACCTCGAGATGTTTACACATTCAAGATCAAATTCTTGTTCTAATGTTGACCTATATTCCAGGGTGGAGCTCCATTTAGGAAGAGGGAACAAGCCAGCTTCTTAACGAAGCTCTTTGTACTCACCAGAAGGTCATTTGTGAATATGCACAGGGACATAGGATACTACTGGATGCGCTTGGGTGTTTACCTGGGCATTGGCATTTGTCTTGGCACCATATTCTACCAAGTTGGCCACAGTTACAGTTCCATCCAGGTGAATTCCACAAGACATGATTCATTAGGCAACATAAATATTTTATATATCAACAAAATTGATTTGTTCCCCTGATTTTTCAGTCTAGATGTGAAGTAATAATGTATACGACAGCACTACTTACTTTCATGGCGATTGGAGGATTCCCCTCTTTTGTAGAGGACGTAAAGGTAGCTTTCTATCCCATCAGACTAAAATTTTCATCAGAGCACTAATGTCCATGCTGAAATAAAAAGGCTGGCTGCACACTTATTTCTAGGTATTCAGAAGGGAGAGGCTGAGCGGCCATTACGGCGTGGCGGAGTTTGTGATCTCAAACACGCTGTCGGCCACTCCATACCTGGCCGTCATCGCCGTCATCCCCGGCGCAATGCTGTACTACCTTACCGGGCTAACGAAAGGACCTGACCGCTTCGCCTACTTCGTCGTCAACCTGTGCATGTGCACACTGCTGGTGGAGAGCATGATGATGATCATCGCCGTCATCGTCCCAGACTTCCTAATGGGGATCATTGTTGGGGCCGGGGTGCAAGGGGTGATGATGCTCAATGGCGGCTTCTTCCGCCTCCCTAACGAGCTCCCGAAGCCGGTGTGGAAGTACCCTTGCTACTACATTTCCTTCCACAAGTACGCGGTGCAGGGGTTCTACAAGAACGAGTTCATCGGGCAGACATTCCCAAGCGATCAGCTGGTCGAGAAGAACGTCACCATCAGTGGCCTTCAGGTGCTGCAGGAGAAGCTGCAGGTGGAGATGGGGTACTCCAAGTGGGTCAACATCGCCATCCTTTGTGGGATGATGGTGGTGTACAGGGTCATGTTCTTCGCAATTGTCAAGATTGCGGAGGAAGTCAGGCCAAAACTAAGGGGGATGAGATGCAAATTGTGTAAATAGATGATGGCAGAGATCTCATTTCTCTTCAACTATTAAACTGTCATTGTCTATAAGAACACAGTACAGTTTTTTTTTCGAGGAACGAACACAGTATAGTCTATGGCTTGGTTTATGCGTTTACATAGACATATGAGACGCTATGGCCCTGTTTGCTTGGTCCGGAGCTTCCTGACAAATAGCTGGAGGCATGAGGAAGATACGTTGGGAATTCAACATGCATGTATGCAAGTGCAGAACGAATACAGTTTATAGTACCAGTCTACAGATAGGAATGATGCATGCATTTAGTCGCATTTTCTTGACTGTATTCTCTTGAAGTGCATGTCTGCTAGTTTTAGTCAGGAATATGACATGCATGCTCTTTATTTGGACAATAATGTGTCTATTCATATATCCAATAGCCAGATGATAGCTTACAGTCTGCTATTGACAATGTCGGACATATTAGACGGAGACCAAAAAAACTAGATTTTACAATTTCTGTTACTAGAAATCTTCCTTTTTAAAAAATTTGTGCAAGTGAGCAGGACAGAAATAAATGATCAATGGTCTGATCCTGACACAAATTCGACAATGCATCTCAACCTTCCATCCTATTCTTAGAAGGGGGGAATATGGTCATATGTCCTGTTTTGCTTTAGCTATTGATCATATGTTCTACTTAGAAACATGGCATCCCACCCTTCATTTATCACTTCAAAAACAGAAACACGAGACTAAGACAGATACCATATAGCATATGAAAGGAGAGACGAGGAGGTTAGTGGTTCTTTCCAGAATATGGTATTGGTTGCATCCCCAACAATTCTTCTGTGATGCCTATAGAATGAATCTTTCATGTCAGGGAAACCTGACTGAAATAGAGAATCTCCATTCATGTGTTTAATACCAGTAATGCAATGGTTTTGCCATATTTCTCTTATACTCCCTCCGTTCCCAAGTACTCCCTCTGTAAACTAATATAAGAGCGTTTAGATCACTATTTTAGTATTCTAAACGCTCTTATATTAGTTTACGGAGGGAGTACAAGTCTTTCTAGAGATTTCAACAAGTGACTACATACGGAGCAAAATAAGTGAATTTACACTCTAAAATATGTCTACATGCATCTGTATGTTGCAGTCCATTTGAGATGTCTAAAAAGACTTATATTTAGGAATGGAGGGAGTAAAAGTTTCTGCCAGAGGTGATGCTCGGTCTTAAGTTCACAGAGCCATTTTGCTAGTAAGACCTTATTTCATTGTTTGAAGATCCAAAAACCCAAAGTCACCTTGTTCTTTGGGTCTACAAACATAGGCCAGACTACTAAATGATAGTATTTCCTACTGATATGTTGGTCTTCGTGCCATAGGAACTATGCTCTGGAAACTTCAGTACCCTTTCTGACCACTAGATGTAAAAAGGCATGTTCCTAACAGCATGATTTAACCAGAGTAAGTGAACCACCAATTCTCAAGATCATCATTTGCCATCCAGCTAACCTATTTCAGCCCTATTCTTAGTGGATTTACAAGCAGAATTTCTTAGTTTAATCTGATCAACAGGTGTTCAAAAATGTAAACTATTTCATGGTAAGAGTCCCAAAATGGAAGTATTGTGTTCAAGTAGATGGATGGATATCTCAATTCAAATAAGGTGAATGAGAGGGAAAACAAAACAATGGAGCGATTGAGAAAACAAAATGAACAAGTGGAACCTCTTACAAGCATTTACATATGAACATTCCAAATTCTGTCCAACGGACAACACAACATAAGTATAGCATCAAATCGACAACAATACCGATTAAAAGGCGGAGTCTCCGTCTCAAAGGAGACGGAATGCCATATGTGAACCAGTTCAGAAATGCAGCCACTCATATAGAGCCATAGATTAATGGCACAGTGGAAAGTGAAGGGACTGAACATTTGTAAATAAATAAAGCGGAATATTGCCGAGCCCGTGCTACTGCTAAACTTAGGACTGCTGGTCCTTGGGCATGATAAAGAAAAATAAGTATCAAATGAAAAATAACAACATAAGCAAGCATTTGGCGAATGCTACAAAATATAGATATTCCAATATAACCGTGTCTCAAACAAAAATAACCTTTTTTTATTGTCACCTCCAACATACAGTATCATTTACTACAATACCATCTAGTGGCCAAACGAAGGAAATGTCAGGATACCTTGTCCGCACTTTGTCAAGCACCTTCGAGTTGAGGAATCACCTTGTTGTCTATCAAAGAAGGAGGCCATGCCATGATGTAGGGGTAGACATGGCCGTCAAATCTCCTCCGAAAGAGCGTGCCCAGCTCCCCTGTCTCCATGCATAGAGACAGGAACCAACAAGGAAGCATAGCATCAACCAACATATCCATGGTACAGAAGTACACAAATCCACCAATAATGGCCAAAACCTTCAGTTCAGAATGCCCGTCGAGTGTACCCTCAGTGACCTCGACAATCGTCTCCAAGGGAAACTTCTTGTCGAATATCCATGTCTCAATTCCATCCTGACCGGCTCGCCAGACCCAAGCATGAAGATCAAATTCAATCGGGCAGACAATGCAAGGCCTTCCATCCTTGGTCTCCCCAACCTTAAACAATAAATCTCGACCCACCAAATTTGGCGGCACATCAATCTGGGAGAATTGCAGTGTCACAGTGTTCAGTACAAGGATGTAGGCTTGATTTTTGTGTATCCAGTAGACGAACCCATTCACCATTGTGCCAACTTTGAGCCAGTGTTCGTCCTCAGGCAGTGGCGTCACAGGCTCCGACCACGGGAGGATCTGCCACTCCCTGCTTTCTGATGAGAAGACGGCGGCACGCGCCCGCGACTCGTCGTGACAGGTGTAGACCAGGCGCAGCGGTTCGCCGCCCTCTTGGGAGGAGAGGATGTAACACCCAAGACAGGTGGCGTCGCCGTGCTGGTCGTGGAAGATCTCGTCGGGCGGCTGGGGGATGAGATCCAGGGCCCGTGTGAGGGGGTTGTAGACGGCGTACTGCTCCAGGCTTTCGTGTTCGAGGAGGATGTAGCCGTCGCGGCAGTCGTATATGACCCACTCCGGTAAGGCGTCGTCGTCGTCGTCGTCTTCGTCGTCGTCGTCGGGGAGGCGGGTGAGGAAGAAATCGGCGCCGCGGACGACGGCGGCGTGGTCAGGGTCGGAGCGGCGGCGGAGGGGTGCGAAGGAGGGGATGGAGGGGCCGTCGGGGTCGAAGAAGAGGCCCAGGAGATGGGGTGGGTGGACCTCCCGGAAGCTGCGACGGAAGGCGGGGGACGACCGGACGGCGTGGAAAAAGGTGCGGCAACTGAAGGCGGCACGGACAAGGGTCGGTAGGGAGGGGAGGCGGAGGAAGATCTCGCGGAGGAGATCATCGTCGAGAGCGGTTACGGTGGTGGGTGCGGATGGTCGCGGTGACTTCGCCGCTGCCGGCGATGGTGACTGCTGCGAGGTCATGGCTTAGGCTAAACAGGAGGATGGAATGGCGCTGCGCTCTTATTAGTCCACGAGATAATACGAGGCGAAATGGAGAATGTGGTGGTAATTTTTTCCAGAAAGTGAGAGCTTTTTCCCCCTAGAATACGCACCAGCGCGCGTAATTAAAGAAGAAGGGGAAAGAGCCTCATCCACGGGTGTCTTAATCCCTTCGTATTTTAAAGAGTGAGTGTACTTCTAATTTTATTGGGGAATTAAATTATTTTAAAGTACGATCAAGTTTGTGCAAAAATATATCAATGTTTATGAAACCAAATAGATATATCATGAAAATATATTTTATCATGAATCTAATGCTACCAATTTGATGGCATAAAATGTTGGTGCATTATTATATAAATATGGTCAAACATAAAGATGTCTGACTTTCCAAAAAAATTGGAAGTACACTCTTCAAAGAACGGAGTGAGTACATGCGATTACACGAAGACATTACCTTCGCCAAGAAATTAAAAGCTTTATAACGTAATAGGATTATATATTTTTAATGTCGGATTATGATCTAGCCAGGTTCACTGTCAAATTTTGATGATTAATAATAACAGATTTGCTAAGTATCAGTCGACTGAGACTTTGTATAAACGAAGATGCCAGAGGTGTTCGGTTTTAAATTAATAAAGCCCATAACATAGACAGACTTACAAACCGAAGTACAAAAGCCCCTTGGCTCACGCATGAGACAATAGAGTTCTAAGCCAAAGGGCGGCAAGCACTACATGACCAGCTGGTCGGAATACAAGCACACATGATCGTGCAAACAAAAGGGGCCACCCTCCCTAGGTGGCGGCCATAGGCTCCCTAGCCATCACGTAGATATGATTGAATCTGTCTTGGGCATGCTGCATCATCTTAAAATCCTTTCGCCTCCCCAACGGACTCTACTTCTGTAAGAAACGATTGCATTTGAAGATAACATTAGCCTGATGCGACGGAAAGATGCCTTCAATGGTTAGTTTATTGCAATGTGCCATAAAGCCCAAAGGAGTGCCCCCGCACAACTCCACGTCACTCGCTTGCCCCTGACCCGTGGGCTGACTCGAGAAGCCCAATAAGGTCGGCACTGGACAACGGGTCTCACTGAACACCCGCTGCCTCGCGAGCAACGCTCCAGGCAAACCTCGCCAAGTGATAGTTGAAGGGCATGTGGTTCACGTCGTCAAACACCCCACACACCGCGCATGGGCCATTGGTCGGGCACTGGCTTTTGGTGTAACACCCCTAGTGTCAAGCTACAGTAACCTCTGTGATTAAGCTAAATCATTTTCCTAAATAGTGCTTGATCACCTTTGATTCCAAATCGCATTTCAAATTCCACCTTGAATTCAAATTCTAATTATAAGTGAGATAAATAAATTCACAAACGTGAAAACTAAAATGTTTAAAGTGTTGCAAATAATCCCTGGATAATTTTCATGGTGAAACCAACATTTTATCAAATGGTTTAATGCTGTAAAACAGTTAAAACAGTGGCTAAAACAATTAATGAAATGCTTAAAATTATAAAAATTCCAATCTATTTTAATTAAATGCCAAACTCTTTGTGGTAGTGGCCTAAATTGCATTTCTAATTATGGTGCAAGATTCCCATTTTATAAAACTATTTTACTATAAAAGAAATTAGAAAACAGAAGCTAGATAAAAATAAAACAGAAATAAAAAAGGGAATAAAGAAAAGGTGCTACACTTACCTGTTCACCTGGGCCTCTTGTGGATAGTAAAGGCCGAGCCCAACCAGCGCCCTGTCTCCCACCTCATGTTCATCATGGGCTCGGTGGACGTTGGTCGTGCACCCGCGCCCCAGATCTCCACACATCGACCATCTCTACCACCGCCGGTGACTACAAGTCCTCCCCCTTGCTCCCCTAGAAACCCTAGCCCCCACTCACCCCTCTTCCTTGCCCCACTTGCTCTCCTATTCGATCTGGATGAGCACCCGAGCACTGCCATGGTCACACCACCGTCGTTCGCATAGCCACAGCCGCCGCCACGCCTCTTTGACATGTTCGCTCACTCCGCCTCCGTCGACTACGCCTTGATATGTCTCCGTCGTATCTATATTTTTTTACTGTTCCATGCCAATATTATACAACTTTCATATATTTTTGGCAATATTTTATATGATTTATTGTACTAACATATTGATCCAGTGCTCAGGGTCAGTTCTTGTTTGTTGCATTTTTTTGTTTCGCAAAATGTCCATATCAAATGAAGTCCAAATGCGATAAAAATTTACTGATAATTATTTTTGGAATACATGTGATTTTTGGGAGGTGGAATCAACGTAAACGGAGGCCCGCGGCCTCCACAAGACACCAGAGCGCGGCCTCCCCCCCCCCCCCGGTGCGCGGTGGTGCCTTGTGGGCACCCCGTAAGTCGGTTGAGGCTCTACTTCGGGCGCAAGGAAGCTTATATCCGGAAAAAAAACATGTTAAAATTTCAGCGCAATCGGAGTTACGGATCTCCGAATATTTAAGAAATGGTGAAAGGCCATATCTGGGGGTCGCGAAACAGAAGAGAAACATAGAAACATATCCATTCTCGGAGGGGCTCTCGCCCCTCTGCCGCCATGGAGGCCATGGACCAGAGGGGAAACCCTCCTCCCATCTAGGGAGGAGGCCAAGGAAGAAGAAGAAGAAGGAGGGGGCTCTCTCCCCCTTGAGGGAGTCCTGGACTAGGGGGTCCTCGGGTGTCCAGATTACTCGTTATGGGCCGGACTGGTGGGCCGTGAAGACCAAAGCAGAAGATTATCCCCCGTGTCCGGATAGGACTCCTATTTGCGTAGAATGGCAAGTTTGAGTCTGGGTGTAATTCTTCCTGTGCAAGATGATTTTGTACAACCCTAGGTCCCTCCGGTGTGTATACAAACCAGAAGGTTTAGTCCGTAGAGGCTATCACAACAATCATAGGCTAGACGTCTAGGGTTTAGCCATTACGATCTCGAGGTAGATCAACTCTTGTAATCCCCATATTCATCAAGATCAATCAAGCAGGAAGTAGGGTATTACCTCCATTAAGAGGGCCCGAACCTGGGTAAACATCGTGTCCTTGTTTCCCCCTGTTCCCATCAATTCTCGGATACAGAGATCGGGACCCCCTACCCGAGATTCGCTAGTTTTGACACCGAAATTGGTGCTTTCATTGAGAGTTTCGTTGTGTTGTCAACGAAAGGATCGATGGCTCACTTTGTTGTCGGCGACGGCGCTGTCTCGGGGAGATCTTCCTCCCCGGCCAACTTTTCGTGTTTGGCAGCTTCGTGCTACGCGCCAACTCGGATGGCCACCTCGAGCAAGTCAGCTACGCCCCTGGTCATCAGATCAGGTTTGGAAGTCTTAATTATGTCGCTGATATCCGAGGAGATCTGATCTTCGAGGGATTTGAAGCCTCGGCAGCCGCTCCCTGCCTGCACGAAGAAGACCCCTCGGATCAATTATCAGATCCCGTCCAGGGGTCGACACCCACGTTTGCTTCGGCCTTAGATCCGGAGCAGGTCACCTCATCCGAAAACGGGAGGCTAAACCCCGCCAGACTCTTCACCCCCGAGAAGCCTCTCGCATGAGACCCAGAGGCAACCGCATCGCTGACGGACCCGGAGCCAAACATGACTCTTCCCATGGCTAGGGAGCCGAATTCACCTCCTGATACGAGCTCCGAACTCTCGAAACCCACGTCCTCTGAGCTCGACCAAGCGGTTAACACCGGCCCCAGCTCAGCGGATCCTCAGACTCCTATCCAGCTCTCGCTCCTAAATGAGGCGCTGGACTTGATGCAATCTCTCGCCATCACGGAGGCTTCACCTCTACACTATGCCCAGTTCAAACTGGGGGTTGAGACTAGGGAATTTTGCTTCCCACCCACGACCCACTTGGTAGACATGGTCGAGGATTTAACCGATGTGCTAGACTACGCTTCCGAAGACATCGATGGCATGGACCACGATGTCAAAGCCAATCTAGGTCAAGACCCGCCCATCACCGGGCGTTGGACGGCCACTTCTACCTATGATGTATACATGGTGGACACACCCAAGGAGAAGGACGACGATGGCACTAAAGATCCAAAGGAGGATAAACATGTCGATGAACCTCCTAAACGTCGGCATCAGAGGTGCCGCTCACGATCGCGTCGAGAAAGGGGAAGTAATGCCGGCACTAGAGACAATGACACTCCGGATGATGCCGAAGACCCTGCGGAGCCAGCCTTAGAGCAGGAAGAGAGGGAAGATGGCCAATTCAGTCCCGAAAAACTCACCGATCACAGTGATTCCAAAGACAGTAACTATCTACCTGTCTCCGAAGAGGATGTCAGCCTTGGAGACAAAGAATTCATCATCCCAAAGGAACCCCTCGAACAAAAACGCTTTTAGCAATGGCTTATTGCCACAGCAAGGAGCTTGAAAAAGCAGTAGCAGCGACTTAGAGCTGAACAAGATACGCTCAATGATAGATGGAATCAAGTGCTAGACACTGAAGAAAGATACGGCCGTGAGCGCCAAACAAAGAGCTATCCCAAGCGTAAACTACTGCCACAATTTGACGACGAGGCCCTTGCGCCAATTCCGTCGAGGCACGATCTGTCCGATCAACCGAACCGACCACCTCATGGACGGGACAAAGCGGCTAGCAATGCCGAATACCAGCCCACACCTCCCCACCGTAAAGGAAAGGAGACAACGGTTTAGGGCCCCAAGTACGACCTACGCCAGGACTTGAACAATAAAGCCAGTTAGGCCTGATCGATCTATGGATCAAGAGGACACGCTCCCACATAGGATGACGGATATCAAGTCAAGCACGCCGAATATAATCAAGTTCGAAGTCAGCACCGAACACAGATGACGAACTCCGTCGCGATGTCGCATGATACAGAGGTGCCGCACCCTATGTGCTTTATCGATGAGGTGATGGACCACCAATTTCTAGAAGGGTTTAAACCCGTAAACATCGAGCCGTACGACGGAACGACGGATCCTGCTATATGGATTGAAGACTTTATTCTCCACATCCACATGGCTCATGGAGATGACCTCCATGCCATTAAATACCTCCCTCTAAAGCTGAAGGGGCCAATACGGCACTTGATGAACAGCCTCCCAGAGAACTCCATTGGAAGTTGGGAAGATTTAGAGGATGCCTTTCGGGCTAACTTTCAGGGAACTTATGCCTGGCCACTGAATGCTGATGACCTGAGCCATATAATCCAGCAACCCGGGGAGTTAGCTCACAAGCTTTAGAATTGGTTCTTAACTAAAAAGAACCAAATCGTCGGCTGTCCAGACGCCGAAGCCTTAGCAGCATTCAAACACAGCGTCCGCGACGAATGGCTCGCCCGACACCTCGGCCAGGAGAAGCCGAAGACTATGGCAGCTCTTACCACACTTATGTCCCGCTTTTGCGCGGGCGAAGATAGCTGGCTGGCTCGCAGAAGCAACAGTATCAGCGAACTTGGCACTTCCGAAGCCATGGATGGCAATGGCAGGCCACAACGCAACAAAAATAAGCATCGGCGCAATAACGGAGAAACTGATGACATGATAGTAAACGACAGATTCAGTGGCTCCAAATCCGGCTAGAGGAAGAAGCCGTTCAAGGGCAATCGGGATGGTCCATCTAACTTGGACAAGATACTAGAGAGACCTTGCCAGATTCACGACACCCCTGACAAGCCTGCAAACCACACTAATAGAAATTGCTGGGTCTTCAAGCAGGTCGGCAAGTTAAAATGCCGAACATAAGGGGAAAGGACCTCAAAGCGAGGACGAGCCTCGCCCACCAAGAACTGGGGGACAGAAACAATTTCCCCCCGAGGTTAAAACGGTGAACATGATCTATGTCACCCATATCCCCAAGAGGGAGCGCAAGCACGCACTAAGGGACGTCTACGCTGTAGAGCCTGTCGCCCCCAAGTTCAACCCATGGCCGGCCTGTCCAATCACATTTGATCGCAAGGATCACCCAAACAATATCTGTCACGGAGGTTCGGCGGCCCTGGTACTCGATCCTATCATCGACATATACCATCTTACTAGAGTCCTTATGGACGGCGGCAGTAGCCTCAACTTGATATATCAGGATACTGTCCGCAAGATGGAGATAGACCCATCAAGAATCAAGCCTAGCAGCACTACCTTGATATATCAGGATACTGTCCGCATATAGACCCTCCCTACCTCAGATTTCCACACGTGTTTCAATCCGGACTTAACACAGGAGGTTGTATGCGGCCCATCACATTTCAAAGTCCGAACACCTAAGGGACAAGGAAGAAGCTCAATAATCTCTAGGGCTAGACACAACTAGAGGAGAGCCGACTTATACAGCGACTCCCTCATGAGCATACGGAATAAGACCTAGCCACAAACAACATGTAGGGTTATTACCGGACGATGTTTCCCGGGGCCCGAAGCTGTCTAAAATCTTGTCTCGTGTGCTAATCCTCTTCGACGATCTACACGTGTCTCTCATCCCGATCAACCCCTCTCAAGCTACTACCTAGTTGCGTTGGCCTCACGACAAGTCCTCACATTAGGACATATGCCGTGACAAATCCACGACATTTGGCGCCCACCGTGGGGCTCACACACGGTGGTGTTGAGTTCTTGGAGGGACCTCTTCTGGGACCAAGAAGCTCATGATGTGTTGGATGAGAAAGAGTCGGTGCAGAAAACGTCATCGCTGACGAACAGTCAAATTAGCATATACAAGATTTTTTTGGTCAGGAGAAAATTAAAGGTTGCATGTTTAACGCCTGCTACACATGCCTTGGTAAACCGTCAAGTCCCAAGGAGGAGATCAATCTGTTCCAAGAGCTGTTTCCTTCACGGTTCAACAACAACAACAACAACAAAGCATGATCAAAAGGATGTCCATGGCTTGAAGTAGGAAACAGCTTTGACTCGGGAGTCAACGTCGACCCGCCTCGATGGCCTTGTTGACCCACTTCGTCAGATTCCACCTTTGGGTACACGATCTCAAGCCGGATTTGAGCTCGTCCACCTCTGCTGTTTTGCTTCAAGTTGGCCCTGATTCGGCCTTCTGCTGGCCTTGGTTGAATCGCCCTGAGAGCCAGCCATGAGTCACCGCCGGGTCTCCACCGCGGTTGAATCGCCACCGTCGTCGCCCCGTGAGCCGCCATGACTTTGCTTTTCGTGGCCGGCCTCCGGGTCGCCGGTTTTACCGTGCGAGCCGCCGCACACGAGCCGGCCTTCCCTGGTTGAGAGTTGCCAGGCCCCAATGTGCCTAATTACTGCCTCCGAGCTGCCCAACTTCGCACTGACCTGCCCTACCTCCGCGGCCAAGTCTCCGCCCCGGCCTCAAACCGGCTCCGAAACGCTTCCGATCTGAACCGACTGTGGAAGTTGCCGCTTCCATGCCGCAAGCCGCCTCGCTAGGAGTTTCCACATCTACGGCACAAGCCGCCCCGCTGCCTTTGCTGACACGCCACATGCCGTTGCGGGCAGTGGCGAATCCAGGAATTGAAGTTAGTTGGGGCGAAATATTTGAGGTGTAATTTTTTTTGCTTGACAAATGCATGTCCAATGAACAGAATCTCATAATAGTCAAATATGAAGCTAGATGCCACTCAATCCCATTAGCTATGCCCCCACGCCGCCGCTGCTACACGATCCAGCACTGACTCTTCCTCCTTGAGCAGATACGGATCCGTAGGGAAGCGATGCTACCTCTGGAATCGGAGGAGGATTTTGAGGAGGTTGAGGAGGAGGTTCCTGGGGAGGAGGAAGAGGAGCAGGAGCAAGAGCCGGTGGAGGAGGAGAAGGAGCCGGTGGAGGAAGAGGAGGAGGCGCCGCCGCTGGATGTGGGGGAGGAGGCGGCGCCGGCGATGGAGGAGGGCGTGGGCGTGTGGCTGAAGCAGCACGCCATCCTGAACTTCATCCGCTCTGAGTCGGCTGCGGAGGCCAGGTGTCGCCGTCGGCAACAGACGGTGGCGGCGCAGGCTGCTCCAGCTCCGATGCTGGCGGCTCCGGCTCCGGCGCAGGCGGTTCCGGCCATCACCGCAACGGCGAAATTTGTATAGTAAAAACGTAGTACGTAGGTATATATTCTGCATGCTTTTGTATGGATTTAGGAGATGAATATGAGAAAGTTGTATGTGTAAAAGAAAATATGAGGTATGCCCAGTCAGTGTCTGCGGACGCGACCAGGCGCGTCCGCGGGCGTTTGAGGGACCGGATTTGCTAAGTCTGGCTGTAGATACTCTAAGCACCAAAAATCACAAAATCTACCATGAACATCACAACTAGGTGTGCTTGGGCGCTGGCTGGCTGGCTCGACGTGCGGATTTCCCGGGGCTGCCAGTACCTTCTTCGGGGGAATGGGGTGTGTCGGGCTAACTATTGAAGCTATGGGCTGCAACGGGGCTAGGGTGTGACCGTGCAGTGCAGTGTAAATCCACACATGTATCAGGCTATGCCCATGTACAAACCAATCGTATTTTTGCATATACAGGAATTCGGCTACCCGGGGCGGCCGACCATGGTCGCCCCTACCGTGGCGCCGCCACTGGTTGCGGGCCCTCGCGCTGAGCCGCCGCTGTGACCGCTTCTGGGTTGCCCTGGCCCTGCCTCTGCCGCGGGACTCTTCGAGCTTTGCCGCTGCAAACCACCCGTGAACTGAGCCGGCTGTCACGCGACCTCGCCTCGCCTCCATGAGCCGCCGTCTGCCTCTAATTCTATGGGCTATCGCGGTCGCCATCGTCTTAGCCTCGGTTGCCTCCACCTCTTGAGTCACCGCTGGGTCAAGTGGTTTTCACTACATCGCAACCTGCCCATCATCTCCATGAGCCGCCCAGCCGACTCCGCTGCTGAGGACCAATGCTGCAAGCCCGCTGTTGCAAGACGTTGTCGCCGACTCGTCTCCGCGCTCTGAGCTGCCGCCGCTGCGCCTGCATTTTGAGCCGCCACCGATTCTGAGCTGTCGCCTCAGCCCTGCTCCCTAGAGCTGCCAACTACCGTCTCCGAGCCGCCTCTATGGCCTTCACCGTTGTGGCCCGCCACCGTGCCTTGCTTTGTGCAGCTTCGACTCAACTCCTCTACCGCTAAGGCCCCGGTTGTGCCATGATTTGTCGCGACCCCTCTGAGCCACCGGTCGCCCCCGCGGCCTCGCTCATGGTTGCGTCCTTGCCGTCGTGGTTGCGGCCTTGCGACGACCCGCTGCTGCCTCCTGCAACCAAATCACACTGAATGCTGCTTGTCTAAGCCGCCACCTCTGTCTGCGCGGACTCAAGTTGCCCATGGTGACCCGGTGAGCCGGCACCATCGGTGAGTCCTCTAGCGCTGTCGCATGCCACCTTCCCATCGTGGCGTGTGGAACGACGACAGCAGTAGCCTGGTCAAACAAACGGAAGGAGCGGAGGAGCTTGGCCATAGTGAAGAAGACGCTGGGGAGCGGTTCTGTTCAGGCCGATTACATCAAGCATACATATTCTCTTCCAAGAAATCTTGCAAGGTAATACTACCATACATTAAATGTTTTGAGCACTAACTATTTGGTTGTGTTTGCATCGCATTGTCGACGACGAGCAGGGCGAGGCGGCGTTGGTCGTCCGCGGCTGAGTGGGCGCCCCCCGGCTACCTGCACCAACCACCTCGGTCTTCTCCGTCAAGCTGATGTGGCCACGGTCGGCCGACCCCGAGCCGCCTCCGTTGTAGAACCACAAGCCGCCCTATGGAAGGGGTGTAAGCGATAGCAATTCGGTTGTGCACGTGACCCGGAGGGTCTGTTCCAAGCCGCTGGTGAGCCGCCACGGCCCCCGGCCGTTTCAAGTCACTGTCGGTGTTGCCGGCTCTCCGATCCCCATGACCGCCTAGGCGTCCTCACAAGTCAGCGATGCAAGCTGCCCCTGAGCCTGCACGTTTTCTGGCCCTGGCCCCGCCTTGTTTCTGCTTTGTCTACAAGTGGTACAAGGGCGGCGCATTTTGGGTATAGAGGTAGGCAAAAGAGATAAGTCAACAGACAGGCCGGCTGAGCAGAGGCCTGAGGGGATAAAGCACAACTATCCTTTGCGTGCATATAAGGATCAAATTAAATTCAACAACGGTATTGAAAAGTTATCTATGGATGCTAATTACAGCTCATCGGTCATCTGCACAAATCAGGTTATATTCATCTAAGTTTATTTTATTAGCACATATTGTTTTTGTCAAAGAACAATTACTTTGGTCTATATATTTTCATATGCACGACAAGTTGTCTAATGCAAAAGTGACCATTATGTCACTGAGTTTGTTGAATAAATCATACCGGGAGTATATAACAAGTATTGTGACGATCATCAACTCGCCATCTTGCCTCTGGCTTCAACATATTACAACATTCCGATGTTCAACTATGTGCCGGTTTATATCACAGTCAAGTATGGAGAATCTCAAGACAACTACTCTTAAGACTCGAGGTCTACGATGACATGACTTAGCAAATATTGTGAGATTCAAGAACCCCGGGTCATTGGGGGGGGGATAACCCGGTCTCAGGGGCTACTGCTACAAGCCGTTAGAAAAAGTTCCGGCTCGATAGAAGAATTCCGGGTTATCAGGAGAAATTCTGGTTCAAAATCCGGCTCAAGGGAAATTTATCTCCCACAAAGTTTTGAGCTCTCAATATCCGGTTTAACATCCGGTTCAAGGAGAATCCATCTCTCGCAAGTTCGAGTTCTCAGAAAAAATTAAAGGATGCCAAAGAGAGCTTGTTGCAATGCGTGGTTCAAACATAGGTATCCTGCCTTGGGGCTTATTATATGTCATTTGGGAGCTTCCTGTTCAAACATAGGTGTATTCACCAAAGAGAACATAGTGTTACTACCCTCTTGATTGGTTTGGAACGCCAGGTGTATTCATCAAAATTTCCGGGTTATCCTGTTCAAACAATGGTGTATTCACCAAAGAGAACATACCCTCTTGATTGGCTTGGAACGCCAGGTGTATTCACCAAAAAAATGGGTTATCCTGTTCAAACATAGGTGTATACACCAAAGAGAACATACCCTCTTGATTGGCGTGGAACGCCAGGTGTATTCACCAAAATTTCCAGGTTATCCTGTTCAAACATAGGTGTATTCACCAAAGAGAACATAACCTCTTAATTGGCCTGGAACGCCAGGTGTATTCACCAAAAAAATTCGGGTTATCCTGCCTTGTATGTCTGCCATTCCGCCCAGGTAATCTTGGAATGACCCGCCAAACTCTTGACAGTCAATCTTATAAAGACCCTGAACTTGTCAACGTTAAAATGGTGATTGGTCATGTGAGGCTCGGCTTACAAGGCTCGAATGAAGGATTAACTCAGCGGCTGTGCGACCCATGAAAACACTTGAGATTCAGGCTTGGCGGCCTATGAAAGCCTTGTTTTTTTTCTGATTTGTTATTTTCTCTGAACATTTTTTTGGGTTCATATTCTTATACCATATTGACATATGGTTTGAAACGATTCAGGCCATGTAGCCTTAATCCTTATGGCTCATATTTGAGCGTATATGGGGTTTTTGATAACTCGTTCTGTCTCTGGACGTCAAGTCGCCAGTATATTTGGGATGCGTAATTGGATAAGATGCATTTATTAATCTTTGGGTTATCACCATCATTGGATTTGAAGATGTAAGCCGGCAATTTGAGCCAATTTTCAAGGCCATGTAGCCTTGATTCTATGACTCATATTTGAGAGTCTTGGGTTAATAACCCGCCCTGATGGCGGATGTTAATTAAGTCGCCAGGATATTTTTGCCTTGCGCAATCAAAATGATGATATTTCCTGACTCCGGGCTGATACTGGCTTCGGATTATAATTATCAAGGTATTACCATGGTTTCAATTTATAGGTATGTCTTTCAATAATCGTATGAATATTTGCGGTTTGATAACCCGCTCTGGCTTTGGATGTTAAGTCGCCAGTACACTTTGAATTGCGCCATTGGAACCTGATACGTCTCCAACGTATCTACTTTGCCAAACACTTTTGCCCTTTTTTTGGACTCTAACTTGCATGATTTGAATGGAACTAACCCGGACTGACGCTGTTTTCAGCAGAACTACCATGGTGTTGTTTTTGTGCAGAAATAAAAAGTTCTCGGAATCGCCTGAAAATCAACGCAGAATTATTTCAAAAAATATAAAAATATCTGCAAGAAGATCTGCACCGAGGGGCCCACACCCTGTTCTCGAGGGTGGGGGGGCGCCCCCTTCCCAGGGTGCGCCCCCCTGCCTCGAGGGCCCCCTGATGCTCCACCGACGTATCCCCAGGTCCTATATATTCCGTTTCGTGGAGAAAAAAATCAGGGAGAAAGAATTATCGCGTTTTACGAGACGGAGCCGCCGCCAAGCCCTAATCTCGCTCGGGAGGGCTGATCTGGAGTCCGTTCGGGGCTCCGGAGAGTGGAGATCGTCACCATCGTCATCATCAACCTTCCTCCATCACCAATTCCATGATGCTCACCGCCGTGTGTGAATAATTCCATCGTAGGCTTGCTGGACAGTGATGGGTTGGATGGGATCTATCATGTAATCGAGTTAGTTTTTGTTAGGGTTTGATCCCTAGTATCCACTATGTTCTGAGATTGATGTTTCTATGACTTTGCTAGGCTTAATACTTGTCACTAGGGCCCAAGTGCCATGATTTCAGATCCGAACCTATTATGTTTTCATGAATATATGTGTGTTCTTGATCCTATCTTGCAAGTCTATAGTCACCTACTATGTGTTATGATCCGGCAACCCCGAAGTGACAAGAATCGGGACCACTCCCGGTGATGACCATAGTTTGAGGAGTTTATGTATTCACTATGTGTTAATGCTTTGGTCCGGTACTCTATTAAAAGGAGGCCTTAATATCCCTTAGTTTCCAATAGGACCCCGCGGCCACGGGAGGGTAGGACAAAAGATGTCATGCAAGTTCTTTTCCATAAGCATGTATGACTATATTCGGAATACATGCCTACATTGCATTGATGAACTGGAGCTAGTTCTGTGTCACCCTAGGTTATAACTTCTACATGATGAATTGCATCCAACGTAATTTACCATCACCGATCCAATGCCTATGAGCTTTACCTATATTGCTAGTTGCTTATTTACTTTTTCGTTGCTATTATCACAAAAACTACAAAAACACTATCATTACTTTTATTGCTGCTACCGCCACTATCATATTACTTTGCTACTAAACTATCTTTTTGCAGATACTAAGTTTCCAGGTGTGGTTGAATTGACAACTCAGCTGCTAATACTTAAGAGTATTCTTTGGCTCCCCTTGTGTCGAATCAACAAATTTGGGTTTAATACTTTACCCTCGAAAACTGTTGCGATCCCCTACACTTGTGGGTTATCAAGACTATTTTCTGGCGCCGTTGCCGGGGAGCATAGCTCTATTCTTTAAGTCACTTGGGATTTATATCTGCTTATCACTATGAAGAATTTGAAGGACTCAAAAACCAAGATCTTACCCTCAACTACGAGGGGAGGTAAGGAACTGCCATCTAGCTCTGCACTTGATTCTCCTTCTATTATGAGTAAACTTGCGACACCTACTCCTGCTATTGAATCTGATATGTCGTATGTTCTTGATGATGCTACTTCTACTATGTATGATGAAACTACCTTTATGCCTGATACTGTGCCACTAGGTGAATTTCTAGATAAACAAATTGCTATGGTTAGGGAGAGTGCAAATGTTGATGATATTTATGAAAGTGATGATGAAACTACTCCCAATAGATATGAATTGCCTGTTGTGCCTGAGGGTTATGTTATGGATGAAGAAACTGCTAGAGACTTTCTAGCTTGCAATGATAGATATGATCTTAAGAAGTTATTAGCTAGGCTGAAAGAAAAGTCCTTGACTGCTAGAATGAAACATGACCCTGCTTTTGCTACTTTACCTATTTGTGTCACTCATAAGGATTATGAATTCTCTGTTGATCCTGAGTTAATTACTTTGGTTAAATCTGATCCTTTCCATGGCTATGAGTCTGAAACTGTTGTGGCACATCTTACCAAGTTGAATGATATAGCCACCCTGTTTACCAATGATGAAAAGATTCGCCACTACTATATCCTTAAGCTATTTCCGTTCTCGTTAAAGAGAGATGCTAAGACTTGGTTTAATTCTCTTGATCCTGGTTGTGTGCGTAGTCCCCAGGATATGATGTATTACTTTTCTGCTAAATATTTTCCTGCTCATAAGAAACAAGCTGCCTTATGGGAAATATATAACTTTGCTCAAACTGAAGAAGAGAGTCTCCCACAAGCTTGGGGGAGGCTTCTCTAGTTACTTAATGCTTTGCCTGATCATCCTCTTGAGATGCATGATATACTTGATGTCTTTTATAATGGACTAACCGATGCTTCCAGAGACCACCTGGATATTTGTGCTGGTTGTGTTTTCAGGGAAAGAACAATGGAACAAGCTGAATTACTATTGAATAATATGCTAGCCAATGAAAATAATTGGACACTTCCTGAACTAGCCCCTAAGCCAACTCTGAAGAAAAGAGGTGTTTTATTTCTCAGTCCTGAAGACATGCAAGAGGCAAAGAAATCTATGAAAGGAAAAGGTATTAAAGCCGAAGATGCTAAGAATTTACCGCCTATTGAAGAAACTGTTGGAAATATGCCCTAGAGGCAATAATAAAAGTATTATTATCATATTTCATTGTTCATGATAATTGTCTGTTATTCATGCTTGAATTGTATTGTACGGAAACAGCGATACATGTGTGAATATATAGACCACAATGAGTCCCTGGTAAGCCTCTAGTTACTAGCTCGTTGATCAACAGATGGTCACGGTTTCCTGACCATGGACATAGGATGTCAGTGATAACGGGATCACATCATTAGGAGAATGATGTGATGGACAAGACCCAATCCTGAGCCTAGCACGGGATCGTATAGTTCGTAATGCATAAGCTTTTCTAGTGTCAAGTATTTATTCCTTAGACCATGAGGTTGTGCAACTCCCCGGATACCGTAGGAATACTTTGGGTGTGCCAAACGTCACAACGTAAATGGGTGGCTATAAAGGTACGCAACGGGTATCTCCGAAAGTGTCTGTTGAGTTGGTACGAACCGAGACTGGGATATTGTCACTCCGTATGACGGAGAGGTACCTCTGGGCCCTCTCGGTAAGACATCATCATAATGAGCTCAAAGTGACTAAGGAGTTAGTCACGGGATGATGGATTACGGAACGAGTAAAGAGACTTGCCATGACGAGATTGAACAAGGTATCGGGCATACCGACGATCGAATCTCGGGCAAGTACCGTATCGATGGACAAAGGGAATAACATACGGGATTGAGTGAATCCTTGACACAGTGGTTCATCCAATGAGATCATCGAGGAACACGTGGGAACCAACATGGGTATCCAGATCCCACTGTTGGTTATTGACCGGAGAGTCGTCTCGGTCATGTCTGCGTGTCTCCCGAACCCGTAGGGTCTACACACTTAAGGTTCGGTGACGCTAGGGTTGTAGACATACATGCACATGGAAACCCGAATGTTGTTCGGAGTCCCGGATGAGATCCCAGACGTCACGAGGAGTTCCGGAATGGTCCGGAGGTAAAGAATGATATATAGGAAGTCCAGTTTCGGCCATCGGGTGAACTCCGGGGGTCACCGGGAGTGTCCCGGGACCACCGGAGGGGTCCCGGGGGTCCACCGGGTGGGGCCACCCATCCCGGTGGGTCCCCTAGGCCGCAAGGGGGAAGGGGCCAGCCCCTGGTGGGCTGGCGCACCACATGGCCCCCCCTCCATGCGCCTAGGGTTGAAACCCTAGGGGGAGGGGGCGCCCCCTATGCCTTGGGGGGCTAGTCTACCCCCCTGGCCGTCGCCCCCTTGGAGATCTGATCTCAGGGCCGGCGCCCCCCTGGCCCCTATATATAGTGGGGGAGGAGAGGGCAGCCACACCCCAAGCCTCTGGCGCCTCTCCCCCCTCCCGTCACACTTCCTACTCCTCACGTACGGCGCTGATACGTCCAAAACGTATCTATAATTTCTGCTTGCTCCATGCCTCTTTTGGGTGATATTGCTATGATATTTATACACTTCCATACACTTTTGATCATATTTGGACTAACCTATTAACTCAGTGCACCCCAGTGCCAGTTTCTGTTTTCGGCTGTTTTTGTATTTCAGGTTTTCCCATTACGAGAACTGCCAGAAAAATCTCGAAAAATTTATATAAAAAATCAGCGTTCCAGAAGCTACCAGGCACCCGAAGCACAACCGGAGGGGGGCCACCAGGGCCCCAGGCGCCCTGGTGGCGCGCCCCCCCTGGGCCGCGCCGGGGGGGGGGCGCCTGGGCCCCCCGAGGCTCCGCTGATGCCCCCCTTTGGCATATATTTATACCTTCTCCCGAAACCCTCGACACGGGAACTCTTTTTCGTGATCTCATCTCTGTCCCGCCGCCGCCGCCGCTTCCAAGATCGGGAGCACCAGGAGAACTCTTCCCGGCACCCTGCCGGAGGGGAGGATCACCACCGGGAGCTTCTCCACCACCATGGACGCCTCCCGGATGAGTTGTGAGTAGTCTCCCTTGGACCATGGGTCCATGACCAGTAGCTATGTGATGTTCTCCTCCCGTTCTTGTGCTTCACTAATTAGTCCTCGTGAGCTGCCCTACATGATCGAGGCACATATGTAATCCTTGTGCTGTTGCTATGATGAGTTTGCTGGGATCCGATGGATTATGAGATTATGTTCAGATTGTGTTTGAGTAATATATTTGATTCACCTCTTTTATATTTATGTTCGTAAGTAATTCTTGCATGTTCTCCGTTGTTATTTATTGCTTTGGCCAAGTAGTAGGTAGTGACTCCAAGAGGGAACGTTATGCTTGATTGTGGGTTCATGCCCCTCGATGACAAGCTTGAGTGACAGAAACATGAGTCTAGGGGATGTGCTATTGCCACAAGGGGGAAAACAACGGTGCTTGTGCCAGCGGGTGCAAGGATTGTTTACTTTATGCAAAGTTCTTTTAATGTAGTTGTCTGTTGCTTTGAGTTTACACTATGGGTGGGACTCGCAACTTAATACCAGCGAGATGTTCTGGATAGATATCTCAAGGTGGATGATTAGTAGTAGATGCAGATGGATTTCGGTCTACTTACCTCGGCGTACCGCCCATGCTTTGAACCTCTACCTTTCTTGTAACATAGTTAGCATTGGTTTGCGCACATAATTCTGTCAATTGCCCAGCTGTAATTCGTTCACCTCACATAGCTGTTTTATCGTCTTTTGGGAGAGAGACATCACTAGTGAACATCATGGGACTCCGGTCCATATTACCATCATTGATCACATCCGCTATTTACTTTACGCTTTTACTTACTATTGCAATTATACCTATCACTATTATCACTTGCGTTTGATCCTTTGTAAACTACAAGGCCGAAGAGATTGACAACCTCTCTATACTCGTTGGGAGCAAAGTTATTTGTATCTGTGTGCAGGTCCACGTTGATTGCTAATATATATGGCGCCGTTAGCAGTTGACACCTTGTTATTGAAACTGGGAGTCTCAGGGAAATCGATCCTTGGTATTGCCAAGGGAAAACTTCCGCTACACTGCATCTCACACCTTCCACTTGGGGTAACCAACGAGGGGCGAGAAGCCATCAAGCAAAGTTTTCTGGCGCCGTTGCCGGGGACTCCACTCTTCAGGATAGGGGAGTTGCACGCTATCTTTTACCTTTGCTTTTTAGTCTTGTTAGTTTACCTTTCAGTTTTGCTTTAGTATCTTTTATCGAAAAACACAAAAATAGTTATCTTATTCTTTAGTTGTCATTATGTCGGGTCCTTTTGTCTTTGACGAGGCAGAAGTTCTCACCTTTAAACAAAGAGGTGGGGAAAGTTTGAAAGATGCTTGGTATAGAATTAATGATTCTCAAAAAAGAGCCACCAAGAAGCAACCTTCTACTATCCTGCTTAGAAATTTTTATGTTGGGATTACTTCTTGGAATAGGTTTATTCTAGATACTGCTATCAATGGGAATTTCCTAGAAGCCCCAGTTTGGGAGTCTCTTAGTATTATTGAAAATCTTGTTGGGAATCCCCCTGTTGTTAGCATTCAAGAGGACATCACCCTAGCTCACATTATGAAAAAACTTGAAAAGATAGAGCTCGGGATGCCAAACATTAATAAGATAAATGAGTTGGATCGTAAGATCCAAGGGAATTTGAATAGGCTTGATAGCTCCATGCATAAAATTTTCAGAACTTTGGAGACCATCAAATCCCATGATTTGGACTCTTCTAGGATAGACAAGATTGAGGAAATATTTGATACTCTAGGAACTACTTTCTCCTCAATCAAAACCAAAAAGGTAGAAACTCCGGCAAAGAGGGAGCCTAAGTTCGTTCACGTTCCAAAGGCTCCCCGTTCTAAAAGTAATCCATCTATTGCCAAAGGGGTTGAAACTGTAAAGACTTTGGAAGAAACACCTCTCTTTAATGAATTTATAAATGAATCTTCCCTTGACTTTTATCCTTTTGGTCTTCTCCCTAGAAGTATCTCTATGAGGCCTTTATTTGAAAGTCCTCTTAAGACTAGTTGTATTATTGAAGAGCTTTTTGATGATCTTGATGATGTTTCAATTGATACAACTTGATCTCTTTGCATTATGCCTAGCTTAAAGGCATAAAAGAAAGCGCTTTTGGGAGGCAGCCCACATGAATAAATTTTATTTTGCTTTTGTTGTGTCTTGATGTTGTTACTACAGTAGCATCATCATTGTATCTTTGCTTTTCAATTTTGTGCCAAGTGTAGCCTCTGATTGCAAGAAAGTTCAAAAGTTGTGACGTGCTGTCCAGGAAACAGATTCTGTCCTTGGATAGAAAAATTCGTATAAAATCACCAGATCATCTTTTTGGTCTGAATTTTTTCGACAGCATGCTCTATATAATTTTCTTTCGTGCATCTGTTTTGAGTTTTTTTATTAGAGTTGCAGAAGTACCCCGAAAAAATCATTTACTACCTGCTGTTCTGTTTTTCACAGATTCTGTCCTGTTTTGCCTTTCCTTCATTTTGCAAACCTAGAGCTTGCTTTTTCTTTGCAAAAACCTTTTGGCAATCTTGAGAAACAGTAGACCTTCAAGAATATCCTTATTTCCAGCAAGGAACAATTATTTTATTATGGGTACTAACCTCGCTAATCAGATTATGATGAGTTATGTATGAAGGGAGTTTTCAAGTGTACGAGGGAAGATGATAAAAAGATTCAGGAGTGTCAAACGCTCAAGCTTGGGGATGCCCCCATGCACCCCCAAGAAATAAATCAAGGAGACTCAAGTGTCGAAGCTTGGGGATGCCCCCGTGCATCCCCTTCTCCATCAACATTATCAGTTCGTCTTTCGTTCCACTATATTTTAATCACTCCATGTGTTATGTGCTATGCTTGGAGCGTCTTGCTTTTAGTTTTCCTTTTTAGTTTTCCTTAGCTTTTCATAACGAGTCGGAACTCAGCTTTCTTTATGTGGGAGAGAAACACGCTCCACTTCTACCTAGAACATAAGATAGAATTTTCATGTCTATCCTTGCTGTGTGTTCTTTGTCTTTTAATAGCTACTATCATGCTTAGCTCTTAACTTTCATGCTTATCTTTCTAAAGAGCTTTTGTTTAGTAGGTTGCTTGAACTCTCTTTAGTTATCATGCTTATCTTATTAAGAGAGTTTGCTTCCGTTGCATTGGTTGATATGTCTATGATAAAGATGCTACGTGCATAATGACGCTTAGTAGTTCATGTTTTCTTATGGTTAGTCTCAAATAGCTGGGGGGTTCCCAATGTGTTATTGGAGTACTAACATGATTTGTTTGCCTATGATGTGGTATGGTTTAGTAATATCTTCCTTCAAGAATTTATTTTGATTGACTTGGCGTATGCTCACGCATATTTAAGACTGTAAAGAAAGTCTGTCAAGCCTTGATGATCTTTTGTTTCTGAGTAGCGATATAACTACCATGCCTGATTCAATGTTGCTTTGTCGCTCTGCATGATTATGACCGTCATTGCTCTCTTAGTTGGTCGCTCCCAGTCTTTTGCTGACCTTCGCCTGTACTAAGCGGACTGACTGCTTGTGCATCCACATTCCTTTATTCCAGTTATGCCATATGAGCCCACCATACCTTCCTACATGGTATTTACCTGCCATTCCTAACGGAGACTTGCATGTACCATCTCGAAATTATTCAAAGAAAAATGCATCCTTATTTTGTGCCTCTGTTGTAAGTCCATGAGGAAGTAGTAGTTAATTCATAATCTTTTTAAGTTGGACAAGCTTCACCCCGGGATTGCATGTATAATGTGCAAACCCATAATACGAGAAGGAACTGGCATTGAGTGCGCCCGGCTCAAAAAGATAATATAACAAACAAACCCTCCTTCACGCTTTGTTCATGAGAAATCAGAAAACTTTGGCAGTGATAAACAAAGGAGATTAAGAAGATGTGATCGTCCTCATTCGGGAGCCGTTCCTCGAAACTTGTCCATCTCAAGAAGTGATTGATTTGTCTGCTAGCATTCATTGACGAAACATGCATAATCTAAAAATAATAATTATTACCTCTGTTTTAAAACCAAGCGCTCTGGTACATATTTTGTCTTTGTTTCCGACTACGGGTTTTCAACCTTGCCAACAAAAGCCACGGTTCAAGAGTCTCCACCTTCTTTTAAAAGCACCAACTACTGAGAGCATGATTGTCAATCTGAGTGTAATGTGCATTGTCCCAAAGTAGCATTGTCTTTTGCATGATTGTGATATCGTTAATTTTGAAATCATTGTATCTAGTCATCACTTAAACCTTGGAGGTGCCCCTTCATTTATGTTTTGCTTCACTAAAGGGGGCAAGCTAGATATAACTTTATCATATTTGCACACCATGCTCATTGCAAATCTATTTGATGTTTCAGTATCATATTGTAAAACTTTCAGTTCTTTGTGATTTTCTCATGAGGCAACTTAATTACTAGAGATTCATTGTCTCAGTAAGCTTTTGTCATGTGACTATGAAAAAGTCCTATATGGTTAATAGCATGTCACCACAGAAATTATTCTTGTTATCATTTACCTACTCGAGGACGAGCAGGAATTAAGCTTGGGGATGTTGATACGTCCAAAATGTATCTATAATTTCTGCTTGCTCCATGCCTCTTTTGGGTGATATTGCTATAATATTTATACACTTCCATACACTTTTGATCATATTTGGACTAACCTATTAACTCAGTGCACCCCAGTGCCAGTTTCTGTTTTCGGCTGTTTTTGTATTTCAGGTTTTCCCATTACGAGAACTGCCAGAAAAATCCCGGAAAAATTATATAAAAAATCAGCGTTCCAGAAGCTACCAGGCACCCGAAGCACAGCCGGAGGGGGGCCACCAGGGCCCCAGGCGCCCTGGTGGCGCCCCCCCTGGGCCGCGTCGGGGGGCGCCTGGGCCCCCCCGAGGCTCCGCTGATGCCCCCCTTTGGCATATATTTATACCGTCTCCCGAAACCCTCGAGACGGGAACTCTTTTTCGCGATCTCATCTCTGTTCCGCCGCCGCCGTCGCTTCCAAGATAGGGAGCGCCAGGAGAACTCTTCCCGGCACCCTGCCGGAGGGGAGGATCACCACCGGGAGCTTCTCCACCACCATGGACGCCTCCCGGATGAGTTGTGAGTAGTCTCCCTTGGACCATGGGTCCATGACCAGTAGCTATGTGATGTTCTCCTCCCGTTCTTGTGCTTCACTAATTAGTCCTCGTGAGCTGCCCTACATGATCGAGGCACATATGTAATCCTTATGCTGTTGCTATGATGAGTTTGCTGGGATCCGATGGATTATGAGATTATGTTCAGATTGTGTTTGAGTAATATATTTGATTCACCTCTTTTATATTTATGTTCGTAAGTAATTCTTGCATGTTCTCCGTTGTTATTTATTGCTTTGGCCAAGTAGTAGGTAGTGACTCCAAGAGGGAACGTTATGCTTGATTGTCGGTTCATGCCCCTCGATGACTAGCTTGAGTGACAGAAACATGAGTCTAGGGGATGTGCTGTTGCCACAAGGGGGAAAACAACGGTACTTGTGCCCGCGGGTGCAAGGATTGTTTACTTTACACAAAGTTCTTTTAATGCAGTTGTCTGTTGCTTTGAGTTTACACTATGGGTAGGACTCGCAACTTAATACCAGCGAGATGTTCTGGATAGATATCTCAAGGTGGATGATTAGTAGTAGATGCAGATGGATTTCGGTCTACTTACCTCGGCGTACCGCCCATGCTTTGAACCTCTACCTTTCTTGTAACATAGTTAGCATTGGTTTGCACACATAATTCTGTCAATTGCCCAGCTGTAATTCGTTCACCTCACATAGCTGTTTTATCGTCTTTTGGGAGAGAGACATCACTAGTGAACATCATGGGACTCCAGTCCATATTACCATCATTGATCACATCCGCTATTTACTTTACGCTTTTACTTACTATTGCAATTATACCTATCACTATTATCACTTGCGTTTGATCCTTTGTAAACTACAAGGCCGGAGAGATTGACAACCTCTCTGTACTCGTTGGGAGCAAAGTTATTTGTATCTGTGTGCAGGTCCACGTTGATTGCTAATATATCTGGCGTCGTTAGCAGTTGACACCTTCTTGTTGAAACTGGGAGTCTCAGGGAAATCGATCCTTGGTATTCCCAAGGGAAAACTTCCGCTACACTGCATCTCACACCTTCCACTTGGGGTAACCAACGAGGGGCGAGAAGCCATCAGGCGCCGGCGGAGCCCTGCAGGTTTTCCTGTTGCATCCACCACCACGCCGTCGTGCTGCTGGATCTACGTCAACTTCTCCTACCCCCTTGCTGGATCAAGAAGGAGGAGACGTCGCTGTACCATACGTGTGTTGAACGCGGAGGTGCCGTCCGTTCGGCGCTGGGATCATCGGTGATGAGGATCCTGAAGAGTACGACTACTTCATCCACGTTCCTTCGAACGCTTCCGCTCGCGATCTACAAAGGGTATGTAGATGCACTCCATTATGCTCGTTGCTAGATGACTCCTTAGATTGATCTTGGTGAAGCGTAGGAAATTTTTTGAATTCTGCTACGTTCCCCAACAGTGGCATCTGAGCTAGGTCTTTGCGTATCATCTTGCACGAGTAGAACACAAACAAGTTGTGGGCGTTGAGTTTGCTCAATTTTCTTGCCGTTACTAGTCCAATCTTGATTCGGCGGCATCGTGGGATGAAGCGGCCCGGACCGACCTTACACGTACGCTTTCGTGAGACTGGTTCCACCGACAGACATGCACTAGTTGCATAAGGTGGCTGGCGGGTGTCTGTCTCTCCCACTTTAGTCGGATCGGATTCGATGAACAGGGTCCTTATGAAGGGTAAATAGAAATTGACAAATCACGTTGTGGTTTTGGCGTAGGTAAGAAACGTTCTTGCTAGAAAACCTATAGAAGCCACGTAAAACTTGCAACAACAATTAGAGGTCGTCTAACTTGTTCTTGCAGCATGTGCTATGTGATATGGTATGGCCAAGAAGATGTGATGAATGATATATGTGATGTATGAGATTGATCATGTTCTTGTAATAGGGAATCACGACTTGCATGTCGATGAAATCGACAACCGGCAGGAGCCATAGAAGTTGTCTTAATTATTGTATGACCTGCGTGTCACTGAATAACGCCATGTAATTACTTTACTTTATTGCTAAAGGTTAGCCATAGTAGCAGAAGTAATAGTTGGCGTGACGACTTCATGAAGACACGATGATGGAGATCATGATGATGGAGATCATGGTGTCGAGCCGGTGACAAAGACGATCATGGTGCCCCGAAGATGGAGATCGAAGGAGCAACATGATATTGGCCATATCATGTCACTTTATTTGATTACATGTGATGTTTATCATGTTTATGCATCTTGTTTACTTAGAACGACGGTAGTAAATAAGATGATCTCTCACTAAAATTTCAAGAATTGTGTTCCCCCTAACTGTGCACCATTGCTAAGGATCGTTGTTCCGAAGCACCACGTGATGATCGGGTGTGATAGGCTCTAACGTTCGCATACAACGGGTGTAAGCCAGATTTACACAAGCAATACACTTAGGGTTCACTTGACGAGCCTAGCATGTACAGACATGGCCTCGGAACACGGAAGACCGAATGGTCGAACATGAGTCGTATAGAAGATACGATCAACATGAAGATGCTCACCGTTGATGACTAGTCCATCTCACGTGATGATCAGACACGGGCTGGTCGATTCGGATCATGTATCACTTAGATGACTAGAGAGATGTCAATCTGAGTGGGAGTTTATTAGAATTTGATTAGATGAACTTAATTATCATGAACTTAGTCTAAATTCTTTACAATATGTCTTTTAGATCAAATGGCCCACGCTCATGTCACCCTCAACTTCAACGCGTTCCTAGAGAAATCCAAGCTGAAAGATGATGGTAGCAACTATACTGACTGGGTCCGTAACCTGAGGATTATCCTCATTGCTGCCAAGAAAACTTATGTCCTAGAAGCACCGCTAGGTGACGCTCCCGCCCCGGCAAACCAAGATGTTATGAACGCTTGGCAGTCGTGTTGTGATGATTACTCCCTGGTTCAGTGCGGCATGCTCTACAGCTTAGAATCGGGGCTCCAAAAGCGTTTTGAGCACCACGGGGCATATGAGATGTTCCAAGAGCTGAAAATGGTTTTCCAGGCTCATGCCCGAGTTGAGAGATATGATGTCTCCAACGCATTCTACAGCTGTAAGATGGAGGAAAATAGTTCTGTCAGTGAGCACATCCTCAAGATTTCTGGGTTGCACAACCGCTTGTCTCAGTTGGGAATGAATCTCCCGGACGAAGCGGTCGTTGACAGAATCCTCCAGTCGCTCCCACCTAGCTACAAGAGCTTCGTGTTGAACTTCAATATGTAGGGGATGGAGAAGTCCATTCCCGAGGTGTATTCAATGCTGAAATCAGCGGAGGTGGAGATCAAGAAAGAGCATCAAGTGTTGATGGTCAATAAAACCACAAAGTTTAAGAAGGGCAAGGGTAAGAAGAACTTAAAAAAGGACGGCAAGGGAGTTGCCGCGCCCGGTAAACCAGTTGCCGGGAAGAAGCCAAAGTATGGACCCAAGCCTGAGACTGAGTGCTTTTATTGCAAGAGAACGGGTCACTGGAAGCGGAACTGCCCCAAATACTTAGCGGACAAGAAGGCCGGCAACGTCAAAGGTATATATGATATACATGTTATTGATGTGTACCTTACCAGCGCTCGTAGTAGCTCCTGGGTATTTGATACCGGTGCAGTTGCTCATATTTATAACTCTAAGCAGGAGTTGCGGAATAAGCGGAGACTGGCGAAGGACGAGGTGACGATGCGCGTCGGGAATGGTTCCAAGGTCGATGTGATCGCCGTCGGCACGCTGCCTCTACATCTACCCTCGGGATTAGTTTTAAACCTTAATAATTGTTATTTAGTACCAGCTTTGAGCATGAACATTGTATCCGGATCTCGTTTGATGCGAGATGGCTACTCATTTAAATCCGAGAATAATGGTTGTTCTATTTATTTGAGAGATATGTTTTATGGTCATGCCCCGCTGGTCAATGGTTTATTTTTGATGAATCTCGATCGTGATGATACACATATTCATAGTGTGAATGCCAAAAGATGTAAAGTTGACAATGATAGTCCCACATACTTGTGGCATTGCCGCCTTGGTCATATTGTGTCAAACGTATGAAGAAGCTTCATGCAGATGGACTTCTGGAGTCTCTTGATTATGAATCATTTGACACATGCGAACCATGCCTCTTAGGCAAGATGACCAAGACTCCGTTCTCCGGAACAATGGAGCGAGCAACCAACTTATTGGAAATCATACATACCGATGTGTGTGGTCCAATGAGTGTTGAGGCTCGCGGAGGCTATCGTTATGTTCTCACCCTCACAGATGACTTGAGTAGATATGGGTATATCTACTTGATGAAACACAAGTCTGAGACCTTTGAAAAGTTCAAGGAATTTCAGAATGAGGTTGAGAATCAACGTGACAGAAAAATAAAATTCTTGCGATCAGATCGTGGGGGTGAATATTTAAGTCATGAATTTGGCATGCACCTTAGGAACTGTGGAATTGTTTCACAGTTGACACCGCCCGGAACACCTCAGCGTAACGGTGTGTCTGAACGTCGAAATCGTACACTGTTGGACATGGTGCGATCTATGATGTGTCTCACCGACTTACCGCTATCTTTTTGGGGTTATGCTTTAGAGACTGCCACATTCACTTTAAATAGGGCTCCGTCGAAATCCGTTGAGACGACACCATATGAACTTTGGTTTGGCAAGAAACCTAAGTTGTCGTTTTTGAAAGTTTGGGGTTGCGATGCTTATGTCAAGAAACTTCAACCTGAGAAGCTCGAACCCAAATCGGAAAAATGCGTCTTCATAGGATACCCAAAGGAAACGATTGGGTACACCTTCTACCACAGATCCGAAGGCAAAGTCTTTGTTGCCAAGAATGGATCCTTTCTGGAGAAAGAGTTTCTCTCGAAAGAAGTGAGTGGGAGGAAAGTAGAACTTGATGAGGTGACAGTCACCCCTCCCGAACCGGAAAGTAGCGCAGCGCAGGAAATTGTTCCTGAGGTGCCTGCACCGACAAGGGAGGAAGTCAATGATGATGATCATGAAGAAACAGATCAAGTTACTACTGAACTTCGAAGGTCCACAAGGACACGTTCCGCACCAGAGTGGTACGGCAACCCTGTCATGGAAATCATGTTGTTAGACAACGGTGAACCTTCGAACTATGAAGAAGCGATGGCGGGCCCGGATTCCAATAAATGGCTTGGAGCCATGAAATCCGAGATAGAATCCATGTATGAAAACAAAGTATGGACTTTGGTGGACTTGCCCGATGATAGGCGCGCCATAGAAAATAAATGGATATTTAAGAAGAAGACAGACGCGGATGGTAATGTGACCATCTATAAGGCTCGGCTTGTTGCTAAGGGTTATCGACAAGTTCAAGGGATTGACTACGACGAGACTTTCTCTCCCGTAGCGATGCTAAAGTCAGTCCGAATCATGTTTGCAATTGCCGCATTCTATGATTATGAGATATGGCAAATGGACGTCAAAACTGCATTCCTTAATGGTTACCTCAAGGAAGAGCTGTATATGATGCAGCCGGAAGGTTTTGTCGATCCAGAGAATGCTAACAAGGTATGCAAGCTCCAACGCTCGATCTACGGGCTGGTGCAAGCATCTCGAAGTTGGAATATTCGCTTTAATGATGTGATCAAAGTGTTTGGCTTTATACAGACTTGGGGAGAAGCCTGTATCTACAAGAAAGTGAGTGGGAGCTCTGTAGCATTTCTCATATTATATGTGGATAACATATTATTGATGGGAAATGATATAGAATTCTTGGAAAGTATAAAGGCCTACTTGAATAAGAGTTTTTCAATGAAGGACCTTGGAGAAGCTGCTTACATATTAGGCATCAAAATCTATAGAGATAGATCAAGACGCCTCATTGGTCTTTCACAAAGCACATACCTTGACAAGATATTGAAGAAGTTCAATATGGATCAGTCCAAGAAGGGGTTCTTACCTGTTTTGTAAGGTATGAGATTGAGCAAGGCTCAGTCCCCGACCACGGCAGAAGATAGAGAAAAGATGAGTGTCATTCCCTATGCCTCAGCCATAGGTTCTATCATGTATGCCATGTTGTGTTCTAGACCTGATGTGAACCTTGCCATAAGTTTGGTAGGGAGGTACCAAAGTGATCCCGGTATGGAACACTGGACAGCAGTCAAGAACATCCTGAAGTACCTGAAAAGGACTAAGGATATGTTTCTCGTCTATGGAGGTGACGAAGAGCTCGTCGTAAAGGGTTATGTCGATGCTAGCTTCGACACAGATCTGGATGACTCTAAGTCACAAACCGGATACGTGTATATTTTGAATGGTGGAGCAGTCAGCTGGTGCAGTTGCAAGTAGAGCGTCGTGGCGCATTCTACATGTGAAGCGGAGTACATAGCTACTTGCGAAGCAGCACAAGAAGGAGTCTGGATGAAGGAGTTCATCACCGACCTAGGAGTCATTCCAAGTGCGTCAAGCCCGATGACTCTCTTCTGTGACAACACTGGAGCTATTGCCATTACCAAGGAGCCCAGGTTTCACAAGAAGACCAAGCACATCAAGCGCCGTTTCAACTCCATCCGAAATTATTTTCAAGATGGAGACATAGATATTTGTAAAGTACATACGGATCTGAATGTTGCAGACCCATTGACTAAACCTCTTCCACGGGCAAAACATGATCAACACTAGAACTCTATGGGTGTTCGATTCATCACAATGTAGCTAGATTATTGACTCTAGTGCAAGTGGGAGACTGTTGGAAATATGCCCTAGAGGCAATAATAAAAGTATTATTATTATATTTCCTTGTTCGTGATAATTGTCTGTTATTCATGCTTGAATTGTATTGTACGGAAACAGCGATACATGTGTGAATATATAGACCACAATGAGTCCCTGGTAAGCCTCTAGTTACTAGCTCGTTGATCAACAGATGGTCATGGTTTCCTGACCATGGACATAGGATGTCAGTGATAACGGGATCACATCATTAGGAGAATGATGTGATGGACAAGACCCAATCCTGAGCCTAGCACGGGATCGTATAGTTCGTAATGCATAAGCTTTTCTAGTGTCAAGTATTTATTCCTTAGACCATGAGGTTGTGAAACTCCCGGATACCGTAGGAATACTTTGGGTGTGCCAAACGTCACAACGTCACTGGGTGGCTATAAAGGTACGCAACGGGTATCTCCGAAAGTGTCTGTTGAGTTGGTACGAACCGAGACTGGGATATTGTCACTCCGTATGACGGAGAGGTACCTCTGGGCCCTCTCGGTAAGACATCATCATAATGAGCTCAAAATGACTAAGGAGTTAGTCACGGGATGATGGATTACGGAATGAGTAAAGAGACTTGCCATGACGAGATTGAACAAGGTATCGGGCATACCGACGATCGAATCTCGGGCAAGTACCGTACCGATGGACAAAGGGAATAACATACGGGATTGAGTGAATCCTTGACACAGTGGTTCATCAGATGAGATCATCGAGGAACACGTGGGAACCAACATGGTTATCCAGATCCTGCTGTTGGTTATTGACCGGAGAGTCGTCTCGGTCATGTCTGCGTGTCTCCCGAACCCGTAGGGTCTACACACTTAAGGTTTGGTGACGCTAGGGTTGTAGAGATACATGCACATGGAAACCCGAATGTTGTTAGGAGTCCCGGATGAGATCCCGGACGTCACGAGGAGTTCCGGAATGGTCCGGAGGTAAAGAATGATATATATGAAGTCCAGTTTCGGCCATCGAGTGAACTCCGGGGGTGATCGGGAGTGTCCCGGGACCACCGGAGGGGTCCCGGGGGTCCACCGGGTGGGGCCACCCATCCCGGTGGGTCCCCTAGGACGCAAGGGGGAAGGGGCCAGCCCCTGGTGGGCTAGTGCACCACATGGCCCCCCCTCCATGCACCTAGGGTTGAAACCCTAGGGGGAGGGGGCGCCCCCTATGCCTTGGGGGGCAAGTCTACCCCCTGGCCGCCGCCCCCTTGGAGATCTGATCTCCCTAGGGCCGGCGCCCCCCTGGCCCCTATATATAGTGGGGGGGGGGGGAGAGGGCAGCCGCACCCCAAGCCTCTGGCGCCTCTCCTCCCTCCCGTCACACTTCCTACTCCTCACGCAGAGCGTCGGCGAAGCCCTGCAGGTTTTCCTGTTGCATCCACCACCACGCCGTCGTGCTGCTGGATCTCTGTCAACCTCTCCTACCCCCTTGTTGGATCAAGAAGGAGGAGATGTCGCTGTACCGTACGTGTGTTGAACACAGAGGTGCCGTCCGTTCGGCGCTGGGATCATCGGTGACGAGGATCGTGAAGAGTACGACTACTTCATCCACGTTCCTTTGAACGCTTCCACTCGCGATCTACAAAGGGTATGTAGATGCACTCCATTATGCTCGTTGCTAGTTTACTCCTTAGATTGATCTTGGTGAAGCGTAGGAATTTTTTTGAATTCTGCTACGTTCCCCAATAGAAACATGGTCTTGATAACCCGACACAGGTAGTAAAGGTAAATTCTCTTCATAGATTTGATGAAGGTATTATTCCTTGTTATAAGTCTGCTAGCCAATGCTTAGATGAGTTTGACAATTTCATTGTGAAACAAGAGAACTTCAATGCTTATGTTGGTAGACAATTATAACACAATGTTTATATGACTGAATGCTTGAGTGATTATCTGTCTAGTGCTAAAGATGAACTGAAACTTATTAGTATACATGCTTCCATGGTCACCACTCAAGTAGAACAAGTACTTAAGGCTCAGAATGATGTGCTCAATGAATTAAATAATAAGAATAATGACTATGCTGTTAGAGTTGCTACTAGAGGTGGTAAAATGACTCAGGAACCTCTGTATCCTGAAGGCGACCCTAAGAGAATTGAGGAAGATTCTCAGAGGGCTAATTTAGATGCACCTAGTTCTTCTAAGAAGAAGAAAAAGAAAAATGATAGGACTTTGCATGCTTCTAGTGAACCTGTAGCTCACCCACCTGAGAATCCCAATGATATACCTGTTTCTGATGCTGAGACACAATCTGGTAATGAACATGAACCTAGTGATAATATTAATAATGATGTTCAAGATGATGCTCAACCTAGCAATGATAATGATGTAGAGATTGAACCTGCTGTTGATCTTGATAACCCACAATCAAAGAATCAACGTTATGATAAGGGAGACTTTGTTGCTAGGAAGCACAGTAGGGAAAGAGAACCATGGGTTCAGAAACCCATGCCTTTTCCTCCGAAACCATCCAAGAAAAAGGATGATGAAGATTTTGAGCGCTTCGCTGAAATGATTAGACCTATCTTTTTGCGTATGCGTTTGACTCATGTGCTTAAAACAAATCCTTATGCCAAGTATATGAAAGATATTATTACCAACAAAAGAAAGATACCTAATGTAGAAATCTCCACCATGCTTGCCAATTACACTTTCGAGGGTGGAATGCCTAAGAAATTAGGAGATCCAGGAGTACCTACTATACCTTGCTGCATTAAGAGAAATTATGTTAAAACTTCTTTGTGTGATCTTGGAGCCGGTGTTAGTGTTATGCCTCTGTCTTTATATCGTAGACTTGACTTGAGTAAGCTGACACCTACTGAAATATCTTTGCAAATGGCTGATAAATCAACTGCTATACCTGTCGGTATTTGTGAGGATGTGCCTGTTGTAGTTGCAAATGTTACTATTCTAATAGACTTGGTTATACTTGATATTCCCGAGGATGATAGTATGTCTATTATTCTTAGAAGACCTTTCTTGAATACTGCAGGGGCTGTTATTGATTGCAACAAAGGCAATGTCACTTTTCATGTCAATGGTAATGAGCATACGGTACACTTCCCGAGGAAACAACCTCAGGTTCATAGTATCAACTATATTGGAAAAACTTCAACAATTACTATTGGAGGTTTTGAGTTTCCTATTCCTACTATCAAGAAGGCATATGACATACTTATTGTTGGGGACATACATGTCCCCATTGAGGTAACATAGTGTTATTCAAAAATTCTCCGGTTTCATGTTACTCGGAAAGAGTTTATTAACAAGACCTGATCAACCCTGTTAAAGGATTCCTTTTGATGAACGTGGGATAGGTGAATTTAGATAGCACAACTTTTTGTATCCTCCTTTTATTTTTTGTTAATTAGGTTAAATAAAAGAAAAATAGCATTATCTATCTGTTTCTAGACTTATCCGTGCAATAAAAAAATATCCCAAAAATAAAAGTTCTCCAAATGCCATGAAAATGAAATACGATTTTTTCTAGAATATTTAAGAAAATATGGCACTGAACACACAGCGAGGGGAGCCAGCATGTGGCCACGAGAGCACAGGGCGCGCCCCCCCCTCACAGGGCGCGTCCCCTGCCTCGAGGGCCCCACGTGGCCCCCCTCGACTTATCCTTTCACCCATACTCTACTTCTTCCTACCAAAAAAAATCCCCAACCAGCTCAAACCCGAGTTCTAGCTCATTTTGCTGCCATTTTTGATCTCCTTGCTTAAAGCACCATTCACCAAAATGTTTGGGGAGATTGTTCCTTGTTATGTGACTCCTCCATTGGTCCAATTAGTTTTTGTTCTAGTGCTTTATTTGTTGCAAATTTATGCTGCTGTGGTGACCTTGTTCTTGAGCTTGCACGTCAAATTTTCTTGGTCCTAAGTAGTTCTAATGCATGATATAGCTTCTAGGCACTTATAGGAGTTGTTGCTATCAATCTTGTTGAGTTTGGTTAACTTTTATTTGTGAGTTACTAAAAATTTCTGAAATTTTCAGAAAAGGAAAATGTTAAAAAGAATATTGAGGGGCTCTTGTAGCAAGAGCTCAGAGGAGAAGAAGAAAGAAGAAAATAAGAAGCCCAAGTATCATCTTCCTCGCATGGCGGAAGTTCGACCGTGCGAATGGCCTTGTAATAATTTCATGATGTCCGCCGGTATTTATGAAGACTTTTATTGGATGGCTAATAATGCAGGCCTCACCGACTTCATCAATGACCAAAAAGAACAGTATCTCTTACTCACCAATATTTTTACGCAAAGTTTTCATTTTCATTCTAGGAAAACACCACCTACGGTGGAGTTTCGCTTATATGATGTGGTTAAGGAGATATCACTGTTAGACTTTTGTGAAATATGCAAAGTACCCTTTGAAGGTAGACTTGATGAACCACGTCATGAAGACGTCAAAGGGTTTATTGATATGATAGCCGTAGGTGAAACTAGACAAGTTTCAGGGGCAAGAATCACTAGTATACACTTCCCTGTTCTGCGCTACTTTGCTTTATTTGCTAGTAGGTGTTTAATTGGTCGCGGGAACAGTGGGAATCTTAGTGCCCCTGATATTATCATTTTACGCCATGCTTTGTTTCGCGACACAACTTTTAGCTTGGGCGCCGTCGTTGCCAAACTATTGAGTCTTAACCGCTCAAAGGGGCCCGACTTTGGAGGCATCTTTGCTTCTCGCCTTGCTGAACAATTTAATATACCTATTAGGCATCATGAGAAGGAAGAAAAATTGCTTGCCCCTGTTTATCTAGACTACAAGAGCATGGTAGATCATGACTTTATTGTTAAAGACAAAACTATGCAGCTACATTATAAATTGAGGTTTGATGAAATATACTGTGAAATTGTTACCTTGCCTGCACCATCTCTGTTTGATCTATCCACAGGCAAGTACCTCATCACATCAGATTCCTTCTACAAGTATCAAGGCCAGACACAAGCTTCAGATCATGAGCCAGAACCACCATTTGATCCTTCCCGTCAATCTGTTTACGGGTGGGAGCTGGACGAGCTCGCCAACCAGTGGCGCCCCGAGGACACATCTCAGTACACTGGAGGGAGTGGCTTCGATCCCTGGCCATAGACCAACTTAGGCCAAAAGCCTAAGCTTGGGGGAGTACGTGTTTCTCACCGACTTTACATTCATGTTCACACACTTATTCTAGTTATCGGTGCTCACACTCTTTCACTGCACCATCCATGCTTAGTTTAAATTTGTTTTTCTTGTGTGCTAGAAAAACCCAGAAAAACAAAAAAATATTAGTAGTATCTAAAAATGAAAACCCAAAAAGATTTCTCGTTCTTCTTTTGCTTGTTGGGAGCTTTCTCGTGTAAATAGTTCCTTTTTTTTCTTAGGGGGTTAAGAGTAGAAGACCATGATTGAAAATGCTTAGTGGATCTCATATTCTTTGTTGTAGATTTAACCTTGAGCCATATTACCTTGTCTTCTCTCTTGTATTAAATGCTTGCAGATTCCAGCTTAGTCCAATGCACGTGCACTATTATTATTTTCCACACTGTTCGGCCGTGCGAGTGAAAGACAATAAGGATGATATATGATGAACTAATTGAGATGAGAAAAGCTGGTATGAACTCGACCTCTCTTGTTTTTGTAAATATGATTGCTCGTCGTTCTTGATTCAGCTTGTTATGAATGAAACATGTTTGCAATGCTAATTAGAGATCATAGCTACTTATGCCATGCTTAATTAGATGAGAGTTTATAATGGTCTATCTTGCGTGCCAACATGATATTAAAATGGTTGTGATGTGGTATGATGGGTGGTATCCTCCTCTGAACGATTTAAGTGACTTGACTTGGCACATGTTCACACATGTACTTGAAACAAATCAACATAGCCTTCACGATATTTATGTTCATGGTGATTTATATCCTACTCATGCTTGCATTCATTGTTGATTAATTTTAATGCATGTTCATGACCGTTGTTGCTCTCTAGCTGGTCGCTTCCCAGTCTCTTTCTAGCCTTCACCTGTACTAAGCGGGAATACTGCTTGTGCATCCACTTCCATAAACCCCAAAGTTATTCCACATGAGTCCGTCATACCTTCCTATATGCGGTATTTACCTGCCATTCCAAGTAAATTTGTATGTGCCAAACTCTAAACCTTCAAATGAAATTCTGTTTTGTATGCTCGAACAGCTCATGTATCAACTAGGGCCGTTTATATCTTCCATGCTAGGTGGGTTATTCTCACGATGAGTGGACTCCGCTCATCATTCATGAGAAAATGGCTGGTAACCGGGATGCCCAGTCCCATGCTCAAAATCATAATAATTAAACAAAACTCCCCCATGGGTTGTTGCTTGTTTGGACGGTAACCCGTGGATTCGGCTGGCCGTGGAGTGTGCTTGTTGGTGGTTGGGGGAGTATAAACTTTACCATTCTATTTGGGAATCGCCTATAATGTGCGTAGCATGGGAGATATCGAGATTCTTGGTTGTTATGTTGACAATGAAAGTGTACCGCTCAAATGTTATTCAATGTCTATTTAAAAATCGAGCTCTGGCACCTCTACAAATCCCTGCTTCCCTCTGCGAAGGGCCTATCTATTTACTTTTATGCAGATTCATCATCCTCTTATCAAAAAGCACCAGTAGGAGAGCATCTCTGTCGTTGCATGTATTACTATTAATTTGCATTGAGTATGATCATGACTGGATCTCTTTTACCATAAATTACAATGTCTAGTCAGTCCTTAATCTTTAAAGGTGCTCTGCATTTATGTTTTGCGGTCTCAGAAAGGGCTAGCGAGATACCATCCTGTTATATCATATCATGATTGTTTTGAGAAGTGTTGTCATCCGAGGTTTGTTATTATTGTTCGCTAGTTGATTATGCCATTGATGTGAGTAGTCTTGAGACCTGAAAGTTATTGTGAATGTGGTTAGTTCTTGATCTTGTTGAAAACCTGAATGCTAGCTTACATATTTACAACAACAAGAGCAAATAGAGTTTTTCAAAGTTTTTCTTTATCACTTTCAGTATATCAACTAAATTGCTTGAGGACAAGCAAAGGTTTAAGCTTGGGGGAGTTGATACGTCTCCAACGTATCTACTTTGCCAAACACTTTTGCCCTTGTTTTGGACTCTAACTTGCATGATTTGAATGGAACTAGCCCGGACTGACGCTGTTTTCAGCAGAACTACAATGGTGTTGTTTTTGTGCAGAACTAAAAAGTTCTCGGAATCGCCTGAAAATCAACGGAGAATTATTTCAGAAAATATAAAAAATATCTGCAAGAAGATCTGCACCAGGGGGCCCACACCCTGTCCTCGAGGGTGGGGGGCGCACCCCCCTTCCCAGGGCGCGCCCCCTGCCTCGAGGCCCCCCTGATGGTCCACCGACGTATCCCCAGGTCCTATATATTTCGTTTCATGGAGAAAAAAATCAGGGTACAAGAATTATCGCGTTATACGAGACGGAGCCGCCGCCAAGCCCTAATCTCTCTCGGGAGGACTGATCTGGAGTCCGTTCGGGGCTCCGGAGAGTGGAGATCGTCGCCATCGTCATCATCAACCTTCCTCCATCACCAATTCCATGATGCTCACCGCCGTGTGTGAGTAATTCCATCGTAGGCTTGCTGGACGGTGATGGGTTGGATGGGATCTATCAAGTAATCGAGTTAGTTTTTGTTAGGGTTTGATCCCTAGTATCCACTATGTTCTGAGATTGATGTTGCTATGACTTTGCTATGCTTAATGCTTGTCACTAGGGCCCGAGTGCCATGATTTCAGATCTGAACCTATTATGTTTTCATGAATATATGTGTTCTTGATCCTATCTTGCAAGTCTATAGTCATCTACTATGTCTTATGATCCGGCAACCCCGAAGTGGCAAGAATCGGGACCACTCCCGGTGATGACCATAGTTTGATGAGTTCATGTATTCACTATGTGTTAATGCTTTGGTCTGGTACTCTATTAAAAGGAGGCCTTAATATCCCTTAGTTTCCAATAGGACCCCGCTGCCACGGGAGGGTAGGACAAAAGATGTCATGCAAGTTCTTTTCCATAAGCACGTATGACTATATTCGGAATACATGCCTACATTGCATTGATGAACTGGAGCTAGTTCTGTGTCACCCTAGGTTATAACTTCTACATGATGAATTGCATACAACGTAATTTCCCATCACCGATCCAATGCCTACGAGCTTTACCTATATTGCTAGTCGCTTATTTACTTTTTCGTTGCTATTATCACAAAAACTACAAAAACACTATCGTTACTTTTATTGCTGCTACCGCCACTATCATATTACTTTGCTACTAAACTATCTTGCTGTAGATACCAAGTTTCCAGGTGTGGTTGAATTGACAACTCAGCTGCTAATACTTAAGAGTATTCTTTGGCTCCCCTTGTGTCGAATCAACAAATTTGGGTTTAATACTTTACCCTCGAAAACTGTTGCGATCCCCTACACTTGTGGGTTATCAGAACCATGCAGTTATTAATCTTTGAGTTGTCACCCTCACTGGATATGGTGATATGAGCCGACAATATCAGCCAATTCTACAAGTATGTTTTCCTGGTTATATGAGTATGCAAAGTTTGATAACCCGCCTGGGATTTGGACTTTAAATCGCATGTATATTTTGACTTGAATGGCCTTAATTTTAGTCTTCTCCATAATTGCATAAAACTATTATGTTTGGGTTGTTACCTGCCCTGGATTTTGACGTTAAGTCGCCAGGGCATATGTTGTTTAAACTTTGTGTAGGACATGCAGAGCTTTACACATAAGTAAGAATGCTGTTGATCATATGAATCATTGTGTTGAAACCCATCATCTGGATATCTGAAGTAATTGCCGGGTTATCGAGCTCTGGGTTATATTGCTCAATATTGATTTTATTGAGGCTATAAGCCGCCAAAGTGATATTTTCAAAAACTTGACATGACTGTGAGCTGCCATGGATGGATTATCAGTTCTTGATTTTTACAAAGGCTATAAGCCGCTGGGTTACAAAAATCCCGGATTACAATGAATGCGCATTAAGTCGCCATCGGCCAAGAGCCACTGAGTATTTAACTCTGGATTTACTTGTCAATAGACAATATCTTGTGATTGTTTTCATACTAGATTATATTATTGCAATCTTTAATAGCCAAACATGGCTGAATTTTTTATGGTTGTCATAACTAGTCTTGAATGATTGATGTTTTCATACCGGATTATATTATTCAAATCATTAATAGCCAACATGGCTGGATTTTTATGATTATCAATAACCAATATTATGATTTAGGTTTTCAAAGCCACTTCAGAAGCAATGGCTATTATTTATTTATCCAAGAATACCGGTGTCAGACGCTGATTTTCATGCCACATCACTTAAGGTAATAGTCATGCTAAAATGTGGTTTGACAAAAACTTTTGAGTGTTTTTGACCTTGCTTGATTGGTTTTCTGATTGCTGTTTGCAAGTGCTCTAAAAATCAAATAAATCATCCAACTCTTATACTTCATCTCCTTGATCCAAAACCTTTTCCCAATGATCTTGCCATGTGTATAGAACAGTATAGTATTTTCTTATAAAAATATTTTGGCCAAAAAGTATTTTCTAAAATTAGTTTTCCAAAAACCCCTGAATTGAGGTTTGCACTGCAAGTACCTTATTTAGGGTGTCAAAAATCTTTCAAAAATTATATTTGAATCCTATTAGGTATAGGACTCCCATAAACCACAAAATTATATTTTTTAAAGTTATTTTTATATTTTATATAAAGGATTTTTCTTTAGGCCAGAAATGGTCTTTAATAGGTTAAAATTATTTAACTGTTTCAAAAATATTTTCCAAAATTCAGAGAGACTCCTAGGACATATATGGTCCATATATAAGAGTTTCAACACATGGTCATGTTAAAAATATTGGGCAAATCCTTCCAAAACCCTTTCTGGATATTTCAAGCTTTTGAAATATTTACAAAGGAAATATTCTCCAAAAATTCCAGGGAAATTCTATCATGTCAAATATGACATGTTTGATGATCTTACAAAGCCTCATGCCTTGAAGATCAAGAAAACATCATCTAATACCCTCAAAACCATTTCTGTCCATTTTGAGGTTTGAGCAACTTTACATTGCCAAACTTGTCCAAATGCTCTCAAACTTGGTGCACATGCTCAAATGATGTAAATATGCACCTATGCCCAGTGGCACAAGTATTGGAGAAGCACTACTTGATCTAAGTGCCCCAAAACCCTTTCTGACCAGATCCAAATTTGAACAACTCTACATTGCCAACTTTTTACTTGGGGCCTCAAAATTTGTGGACATGCTCACAACCCCAAATGATGACACCACACCAAGTGGTGCATCAAGGAGGGATGATTTGCTTAACCTAATCTGGAAAATCCATTTCTGTTGATTTCTAGGGTTCACCAAAGTTACATTGGCAAGTTTCTTCAAATGAGCTCAAACTTGGTGAAATACCCTATTTATATATGCCATTTGATCCTGTTAAGTCTCATATCAAGTGGAGTTATTTTGCTTGCCCAAAACATCATCAAACACCTTCTGGCACTTTGCCAAAATCACCTTTTGATCCACTTCCACCACTCCCCCTTGCCTCAAGTTTTTACCACAACTGCTCCTAGTCACCCTCTACCTCGAGGAACTCCTTCCCCTCATCAGATCAATGATTGAGGGGGGGGGGGGGTAAAACCTCACTTTACCCCTCTGGACAGCACCATTCACCCTCTCTCTCAACCCCTGCTTCCCTCCATAGGATTCCTAGAGCATCCAATGCATCTTCCCCATTCTTTACACCTCCCTAAAGCCAGTAGACAAGCTTGGACACGCCCAACTGCCAATGGCATGCCCTGGCATGCCAAAACGGCGCTCTGGAGCGCGCTACAGTGCTCTGGCGCACTATAGCCGCCCCCCATCCCGATGCCCCGACCACCCCGGCTGTCCCCCGCACGCCAGCAGGGCCACCTCGACGTCCGGGACACACCTAGTTGGTCGGCCCCTCCTCCTTATCCCTTCTGCTGCTGCACTCGCACGCGCACCGACCGCCCGCAAGCTCTAGTGGTTGGCTTCACACGCGCGGGGCTTCTGGCATGCCCCGCTCCCTCTTATCATTTCCCCTCGACCTAGACCAACCCCACAAACGCCCCAGACACACCGCGGCGAGCTCCCGTGACCCGTGGCGACGGTAACGAGCTCGCCGGCGCACGAGTCCTCGGTGGACGGTCGCCCACCCTTTTAAAGGCCACCCCGAGCCCCTCACTGCTCCTTTGGCTCCATCTCTCTCCCGTACGCCCCACTAGACCAACTCCCCCTCTCCCCGTGTCCTCCAGCCACCTCTATGGCCGGAGTAGGGCCGCCGGCCGCCGCTTAAATTCTTGGGCCTCGACCTCTCTCTATTCCCCATGAACACTCCTGCACCCTCTCATCACCACCGCCAACTCACCCCGTGCTCCATCCCCTCCTCCTCGTGCTTTCCTCGCCGTGCCGAACACCGCCATCGCCGCCGTCCACCGCGGCCGATGCGCTGCTCGTGTCCGACCACCCCAGCGGTCGTGGCGCACCTCTACGGATGCAGCACACTCTCCTGAGCACGCCGATGTGCTGGGCGTCGACGGAGGTGGCCGGTGCCGCCGGGGAGAGCGCCGGCATCGCTCGGCCGCGCCTCCTCTATTTCCCGTCGCGCCGCGCGGGAGGTAGAAGGCGAACTGCCGCTGGGGCCCGCGCGTCAGCGACCCAGTGGGCGGGCCCCTCCGTTTAAGTGGAGACGGCTCTGGCTTTGACCGTCTCCCCTGTGAGGGGATGCCTTACCTGGAAGACGCCTTCGATATGGCCTGGTCCTCTGCGCGCGGCTGTGCAGCTGGGCCGGCCTAGTGCGCTACGGCACAATACTGCGCCCTGTGCGCAGTAAAGGGTAAAAAAAACCTCCCCTTTTCCTTTTTCTTTTTATGTAAACTTCAAAAATCCATAAATAAATCAAATGGATTCCAAATTTGATGATTCAAATTTCTAGGAGTTTATAAAATCATGATCTACTTGTTGGTGCAACATGCACATTTTTCCATAGACCTTTTCTTCACAAATATTGTCAAAATGTCATTTTTCTATTTCTGTGATAAACTTTAGAAAATCACAGAGAGCTCAAAGTTGACCCAAATGCAATGATTCAAATTCCTAGATGCTTGTAATATCAAAACTTAGTTTTGGAACATTTTTCCTAATACTTTCTGTACCCCACAAAATAATGGCCTATTTCTTCATATTTGTCAACTTTGCAAAATCCTAGGAAATTCATTTGAACTCCAAATCCAGTGGAACAAAATCCTAGATGCTTCTAAAATCATGATTTGTTAAATGGGTGCCTTTGCTCATTTTTCAAAAATATATTTCTGTACACTTCTTGCAAATCCATAAACCCCTTGATTCCATCATATTGAAATGTTCCAAACTATCCATTGATCCAATACCTATGAAAACACCTTGGTCATTTCTCATATGACCAGAGGTATCCTAGAAAAGTCCAACTCCTATTTTTAGAGCACTTTTATTTTTGCCTTCTTGTGTTGCTTATTATGATTGTTTCCGTCGTCAGTTGACGAAATAAACGGAGTACTTGGAGATGGACCACAAGGTTTGAAGACTCGGAAGGACAAGGCAAGCAATCCTTTGACCATGTTCGAGAAACCTTTTTGTGCATGTCTCATAGCACCTTATTATCAATGCATCGGAATCATGTTGAGGTGGAGACCACTTTGGTTGCTACCTTTGTTACTTTACTATTGAAACTTGCATCAAGCATGACCCTACCTTCCTATGAGGGTTATGTGGGTGGGAGTAGTTAGGTTGCTATAATAGTGGCTACGCAAATGGGACGGGAATATGCATGGTGACGGAGGCAGAGTAGTTTCAAAAGACTTTTCGAAAACCCCATCGGGTGCCACTTATGCCCGAGGGAGATGGTGAGTTGGGTGACCACTTGATGATGAAGTGGTTTACCGAGGCAAGTGTGTGTGTTGTTTTGAAAATGGATTGGTTTAAGTTGCGACCGTTATTCCAACCTTACATGCGCAACCACTCTACCCTTATATGGGAAAGGGCATTATTGATTACCTAGGCCGATACTAGCATGGTGCCTGCATTACTAGTGACGGGGGTGACATGAGGTCACTCTCGGGACGGGGTCGCGCTTGGATAGGCGGCCATGACTGTCTTTACAGGGCACCGGACCCACCGTTGGTACTCCGTGCTTGTGGTATGCGATGAATATGGGAGCAAGGCTCAAAAATCTTAAGATGTGAAATGTGGGGCACGGGGGTTGCTACCAATCGAGTGGACTCCATATTAGTGTCGCCTAGGGAAAGATAGTGATCGGGTGCTTACCCCGGGTACTTGAGGTACCGCGGGTCGTGGACACGGAAGTTCCCTGGATCTAGTGGGTAAAGTGTGCAACCTCTGCAGAGTGTAAAACTATTCGAATAGTTGTGTCCATGATCAAGGACAGTTGGATAACCGCTCTTGGGCTACGTCCAAAGTTTGCGAAACCTGGTGTGTGTGTGTGTGAGGAAACAACACGGTTCAGTGATATTGATGATGTGATTCTTGAGGAAGTCACAATGAGCTTGAGCATGAGTTGATTACAACTCTTTCTCGATAATGATGTCTGTAACCTCCTGATACTTGTTGCAGACACATGCATGCCCTTGTTATATGTTGATCATACTTGCATATGAAAAACTAGATTTCCGCAAAACTGCCAATTAGCAGTAGAGCCTTGCATAATTATTCTGCCATCACACTTGGGTTGCTTGCGAGTACATTCAAAGTACTCATTGGCTTGCCACTGGTTATTTTATTGGCTAGTCATCAAAGGTCAGGATATGTTGAAGATTTCTTGGTGACGAACATGCGATCTAGGACGCTTCCCAGTCAGAATGCCTGTAGGGTTAAGGCAGATGGCATGGGTCCAAGTTGTTATTGAAGATTTCCGCTTCAATGATATACTCAAGACTTGACCATAATTGTCACAATTTGTGAAATACAGTATGTATGGATGTAAGACTCTTGTTATTCAGCTTCTCTGTGTTAAGTGAGCATTGATCTCTGGGATCACTGTACACGTGCATTCGATGATCACGACTTATGAGTCGGGGTCCCCACAGAGCTGGTATAAGAGCCATCCTGACTGTAGGAAGCCTTAGTTAGCATGGTCGTTAGTTAGGGTAAAATTATTTTCAAAACTATTACTAGTTTTCAAAACTATCTATACTTCTCTTCCCTTCTCAGTTTCTCGAAAACTAGGCTATACTTGATCTCTTCCCCTTCAATACTTTTGGTTGCTAGAACCCTTATGCCCCTGACCACTGGATTTCCTGTAATCCTCGTGGATAATCTAGAAGGATGATACCTTGCCAAACACTCACCCACCTCTTCTGGACACAAGATTGGCGACACCCCAACAAGACGATGCCAACAGAAGATACATCCTCGAGGAATGAGGACATGAAGACCCAGAAGATGGTGACACCCTTGACTGTGCCCCAAAATGATGCAACCTTGGCCTACGATGAGCATGGCATAAGTTATGTAAGATCATGATAGGCATCGCTAATAGAGTAATCTTGTCACTACCGCTGTTGTATCGTCAACCATCAGTGGATGAGAACCTCACCATTTGGTCCGCCTCACTATAGTCAGCAGGGAAACGGTTCTCTTCGTCCGCCCACTCTCGGTGTCGATGTTGTCATCAACGTAACTGACATGTTGGACCTCTATTATGCCTTGATATTGTCATTGCATAAGGATTGCCTACCTGGTACCCTCGATGCCCCAGAAGGCACGAGGGATCGTCACGATTAAAGAAACAAGAAAGGACCAAGTCAACGCCAGCTACGAGGAGACACCTTCACCACATCACCTCATCAGGCAAGAAGTTGTTGAAGATTCTTCAAGCCCAACTCGGATCGTTCATCAAACAACTACAAGGGACATAGCAACACCTGAGGAAAACTCAGAAGACTACACGAGGCACAAGTCACGACTGCTGAGTCCGAGAACCCCTAGGGTAGGATGAGTCGTGTACCCCCTATGCGCAGTCGAGTCCGTATAATGGTTCGAATAGAACCATGATTGGGTGTTGCTTGATTTTACTTGTTTGTGTTTTGAGATAAGTCGCACTTTTTCCCTAGGCAACAAGTACATGGCTATATCACCTTCCTTACATTGCTTCTTTTGTTTCGGCCTTTTTGCACCTGTTTGTTTGCACTTGCACTATAGAACCCCCTTTAGGCATTCCCCCCCCCTCTATGCTGCCTTTTCCCTCTCTTCTATCTCCTCAACTGAAAACCAGCAAGACAAGAAGTACCAAGGATTCCAACTCGGCAACCAACTAACAATGAAGACTTCTACTACAACCTCCATGACCAAGTGCAACCCCGTAGAATTATGTTTAACCCTCCAGACTAGAAACCATTCCTAGACTATTTGGGACTTCCCGAGATACTCCAGCACGGATCCTTAACCATGTGCCTAACCCATAGAATTACAAGAGAACCAGTTAAGCCTCTACAAACTTGCACAACAATGGGTTCGTAATGGAACTAGTGGACACAGTGAGTGAGCACATTTTCATCCTAATATAGCACAAAGACTGAAGATGCCATAGATAGACCAATTTGAGGATATAGGACAGATGATATGGTGACTCTATATCAATGACTTCGAGGAATTATGTGAGGGCTTGATGGATTGTGAGGTTTTCATGTTGGTGGGATCATGATTAATAGAGTAGCGTAACTTTCATCACCCTGGAGTAACTTGGATTTGCAGGGCAATTGTGATCGCAAGATGAAATTCTTGGAAGTATAAGGATTTGACTTGATCAGATGATATTGAAGGGAGATAGTTGACATTACGATAATGACTTTGGGGAAGCATGTAGGAATTCTCGTTGGACATGAGATTTGGATTCGAGTAAGTGATTCTAGTCGAGTATAGATGTTGAGTTTGTCTACATGATTCAGAGTAAATTGGATTTAGACAGATCATAACACCATGTTTCTCGGTGGACAATAAACTAGGATATTGGATTATTTATCGGAGTTGATTTAGGGATCTATATAATCATGACCTTGGAGTTTACTTGACCATGATGGTGGGAATTTGGTAGACTTACTATCGTAATGCATAGCCTTTCCAAGTATTTGGGTATTATAGGGACTTGAGATCTTGTGGAACACCGTAGACATCGGATTTGTAGAATTGTTGGATTATGTGGTGATTGATGGAAGTCAATGGCCTATTGGAGTTGATCTATAGGAAGGAAACAAAATCTTGGAGTGGCATATGACGTGTTTCCTTAGGATAGAGATGCATTACCCTGAACCTTGCAAGAATAGGCTGAGCGCTTGGATTGTCGTGTTTAATTCAAGCTTAGCAGCTTGTATGCCTTACCCATGGATTCTTAGGGGTAGCCATACATATGATTTTTCGCGGACTGTAGACATGTATAATTTTGTTAGACCTCCTTTTGGGGTCATGAGGATATGTATGGCATGAGTGGTGATTGGAGTTTATCTATGCGAGAGGATGCTCTCGGTGGTAAGGTTATTTGTTTAAGAACTAGAGAGAACTATTGGCATCTCAGAAATTGTGCTCAAGGATAAGATGATAAAACATTCACCCACACACTAGAATCCTTGAAACCCTTAAGCCCCACCAAGCCACAACATGGTCAGATCCTAACCACGGGCCTTGGCTCTAAGTCAGGAAGACCGTTGCCAACATTCAACGGAGACCACCACCAATACCCCAGCCTATCTTGCGTACCCCATAGACTTCATGGAGTACTTGGACAAGTTAGTTGTCATCTTTATTTGGCAACATACTTGACTACCCGAAGACGGAGGAAGAGCTGTGCAGCTGGTTAAGAGGACATTTGAAGACCGACATGTCAAGAAGGAAGAACTACACCAACCACCATCATCAAGAAATAAAACTTCCGCGTCGAAGACCAGGCGTATCTGCAAACCACTCCTCTAGAAGGAACCAAGCATTTCCATGTCGAAGGGACGCTCACACCAAGATTTATCGACCTTCTTCAAGTTCACTGCAAGACGAGTAGTAGACGACTACCAGCTAGATTTACCACCTGAGATACCCACCGTACACCAAAATTTTCCACGAGTCACCACTCTGGAAGTACTTCTTACTTCCTAACTAGCCCGGCCCCTGCAGGGACATCGATCACCGAGCCTTTGACGTCTAGCCCAACCTAACCTATGCAAGAGACCCCTCAGCAACCTGCATCAAAAAGGGCAACATGCGAGAAGCCACACCACCAAGTACTTCAAGATTCCACGGAGCACCACTCAGAAGCAGAACCAACAAGAAGAAGTGAAGACTACCCCATATCCAAGTTTTCGTTTTCCTTTCCACACCTAGTCTGGGAATCTCGGGGACGAGATTCTGGTAAGGGGGGTAGGTCTGTCACACCCTGATTTTCATGCCACATCACTTAAGCTAATAGTCATGCTAAAATGTGGTTTGACAAAAACTTTTGAGTGTTTTTGACCTTGCTTGATTGGTTTTCTGATTGCTGTTTGCAAGTGCTCTAAAAATCAAATAAATCATCCAACTCTTATACTTCATCTCCTTGATCCAAAACCTTTTCCCAATGATCATGCCATGTGTATAGAACAGTATAGTATTTTCTTATAAAAATATTTTGGCCAAAAAGTATTTTCTAAAATTAGTTTTCCAAAAACCCCTGAATTGAGGTTTGCACTGCAAGTACCTTATTTAGGGTGTGAAAAATCTTTCAAAAAGTATATTTGAATCCTATTAGGTATAGGACTCCCATAAACCACAAAATTATATTTTTAAAAGTTGTTTTTATATTTTATTTAAAGGCTTTTTCTTTAGGCCAGAAATGGTCTTTAATAGGTTAAAATTATTTAACTGTTTCAAAAATATTTGCCAAAATTCAGAGAGACTCCTAGGACATATATTGTCCATATATGAGAGTTTCAACACATGGTCATGTTAAAAATATTGGGCAAATCCTTCCAAAACCCTTTCTGGATATTTCAAGCTTTTGAAATATTTACAAAGGAAATATTCTCCAAAAATTCCAGCGAAATTCTATCATGTCAAATATGACATGTTTGATGATCTTACAAAGCCTCATGCCTTGAAGATCAAGAAAACATCATCTAATCCCCTCAAAACCATTTCTGTCCATTTTGAGGTTTGAGCAACTTTACATTGCCAAACTTGTCCAAATGCTCTCAAACTTGGTGCACATGCTCAAATGATGTAAATATGCACCTATGCCCAGTGGCACAAGTATTGGAGAAGCATAACTTGATCTAAGTGCCCCAAAACACTTTCTGACCAGATCCAAATTTGAACAACTCTACATTGCCAACTTTTTACTTGGGGCCTCAAATTTTGTGGACATGCTCACAACCCCAAATGATGACACCACACCAAGTGGTGCATCAAGGAGGGATGATTTGCTTAATCTAATCTGGAAAATCCATTTATGTTGATTTCTAGGGTTCACCAAAGTTACATTGGCAAGTTTCTTCAAATTAGCTCAAACTTGGTGAAATACCCTATTTCTATATGCCATTTGATCCTGTTAAGTCTCATGTCAAGTGGAGTTATTTTGCTTGCCCAAAACATCATCAAACACCTTGTGGCACTTTGCCAAAATCACCTTTTGATCCACTTCCACCACTCCCCCTTGCCTCAAGTTTTTACCACAACTACTCCTAGTCACCCTCTACCTCCAAGAACTCCTTCGCCTCATCAGATCAATGATTGAGGGGGGGGGGGAAGGTAAAACCTCACTTTACCCCTCTCGATAGCACCATTCACCCTCTCTCTCAACCCCTCCTTCCCTCCAGAGGATTCCTAAAACATCCAATGCATCTTCCCCATTCTTTACACCTCCCTAAAGCCAGTAGACAAGTTTGGACACGCCCAACTGCCAATGGCATGCCCTGGCATGCCAAAACGGCGGTCTGGAGCGCGCTACAGTGCCCTGGCGCACTGTAGCCGCCCCCATCCCGATGCCCCGACCACCCCGGCTGTCCCCTGCACGCCAGCAGGGCCACCTCGATGTCTGGGACACACCAAGCTGGTCGGCCCCTCCTCCTTCTCCCTCCTGCTGCTGCACTCGCACGCGCACCGGCCGCCCGCAAGCTCTAGTGGCTAGCTTCACACGCGCGAGGCTTCTGGCACGCCCCGCTCCCCCTTATCCTTTCCCCTCGACCTAGACCAACCCCACAAACGCCCCAGACACACCGCGGCGAGCTCCCGTGACCCGTGGCGACGGCAACGAGCTCGCGGACACACGAGTCTTCGGTGGACCGTCGCCCACCCATTTAAAGGCCACCCCGAGCCCCTCGCTGCTCCTTTGGCTCCATCTCTCTCCCGTACGCCCCACCAGACCAACTGCCCCTCTCCCCGTGTCCTCTAGCCACCTCTATGGCCGGAGCAGTGCCGCCGGCCGCCGTTTAAATTCTTGGGCCTCGACCTCTCTCTCTTCCCCATGAACACTCCCGCACCCTCTCATCACCACCGCCAACTCACCCCGTGCTCCATCCCCTCCTCCTCGTGCTTTCTTCGCCGTGCCGAACACCGCCATCGCCGCCGGCCGCCGCGGCCGATGAGCTGCTCGCGTCCGACCACCCCAGCGGTCGTGGCGCACCTCTACGGATGCGGAACACTCTCCTGAGCACGCCGGTGTGTTGGGCGTTGACGGAGGTGGCCGGTGCCGCCGGGGAGAGCGCCGGCGCCGCTCAGCCGCGCCTCCTCTGTTTCCCGTCGCGCCGCGCGGGAGGTAGAAGGCGACCTGCCGCTGGGGCCCGCGCGTCAGCAACCCAGTGGGCGGGCCCCTCCGTTTAAGTGGAGACGGCTCTGGCTTTGAACGTCTCCCCTGTGCGAAGACGCCTTACCTGGAAGATGCCTTCGACGTGGCCTGGTCCTCTGCGCGCGGCTGTGCAGCTGGGCCGGCCCAGTGCGCTACGGCACAATACTGCGCCCTGTGCGCAGTATAGGGTAAAAAAAACCTCCCCTTTTCATTTTTCTTTTTCTATAAACTTCAAAAATCCATAAATAAATAAAATAAATTCCAAATTTGATTATTCAAATTTCTAGGAGTTTCTAAAATCATGATCTACCTGTCGGAGCAACATGCACATTTTTTCATAGACCTTTTCTTCACAAATATTACCAAAATGTCATTTTTCTATTTCTATGATAAACTTTAGAAAATCACAGAGAGCTCAAAGTTGATCCAAATGCAATGGTTCAAATTCCCAGATGCTTGTAATATTAAAACTTAGTTTTGGAACATTTTTCCTAATACTTTCTGTACCCCACAAAATAATGGCCTATTTCTTCATATTTGTCAACTTTGCAAAATCCTAGGAAATTCATTTGAACTCCAAATCCACTGGAACCAACTCCTAGATGCTTCTAAAATCATGATTTGTTAAATGGGTGCCTTTGCTCATTTGTCAAAAATATATTTCTGTACACTTCTTGCAAATCCATAAACCCCTTGATTCCATCATATTGAAATGTTCCAAACTATCCATTGATCCAATACCTATGAAAACACCTTGGTCATTTCTCATATGACCAGAGGTATCCAAGAAAAGTCCAACTCCTATTTTTAGAGCACTTTTATTTTTGCCTTGTTGTGTTGCTTATTATGATTGTTTCCGTCCTTAGTTGACGAAATAAACGGAGTACTTGGAGATGGACCACAAGGTTTGAAGACTCGGAAGGACAAGGCAAGCAACCCTTTGACCATGTTTGAGAAACCTTTTTGTGCATGTCTCATAGCACCTTATTATCAATGCATCGGAATCATGTTGAGGTGGAGACCACTTTGGTTGCTACCTTTGTTACTTTACTATTGAAACTTGCATCAAGCATGACCCTACCTTCCTATGAGGGTTATGTGGGTGGGAGTAGTTAGGTTGCTATAATAGTGGCTACGCAAATGGGACGGGAATATGCATGGTGACGAAGGCAGAGTAGTTTCAAAAGACTTTTCGAAAACCCCATCGGGTGCCACTTATGCCCGAGGGAGATGGTGAGTTGGGTGACCACTTGATGATGAAGTGGTTTACCGAGGCAAGTGTGTGTGTTGTTTTGAAAATGGATTGGTTTAAGTTGCGACCGTTATTCCAACCTTACATGCGCAACCACTCTACCCTTATATGGGAAAGGGCATTATTGATTACCTAGGCCGATACTAGCATGGTGCCTGCATTACTAGCGACGGGGGTGACATGAGGTCACTCTCGGGACGGGGTCGCGCTTGGATAGGCGGCCATGACTGTCTTTACAGGGCACCGGACACACCGTTGGTACCCCATGCTTGTGGTATGTGATGAATATGGGAGCGAGGGTCCAAAATCTTAAGATGTGAAATGTGGGGCACGGGGGTTGCTACCAATCGAGTGGACTCCATATTAGTGTCGCCTAGGGAAAGATAGTGATCGGCTGCTTACCCCGGGTACTTGAGGTACCGCGGGTCGTGGATGACACGGAAGTTCCCCGGATCTAGTGGGTAAAGTGTGCAACCTCTGCAGAGTGTAAAACTATTCGAATAGCCGTGTCCACGATCAAGGACAGTTGGGTAACCGCTCTTGGGCTACATCCAAAGTTTGCGAAACCTGGTGTGTGTGTGTGTGTGTGTGTGTGTGTGAGGAAACAACACGGTTCAGTGATATTGATGATGTGATTCTTGAGGAAGTAACAATGAGCTTGAGCATGAGTTGATTACAACTCTTTCTCGATAATGATGTCTGTAACCTCCTGATACTTGTTGCAGACACATGCATGCCCTTGTTATATGTTGGTCATACTTGCATATGAAAAACTAGCTTTCCGCAAAACTGCCAATTAGCAGTAGAGCCTTGCATAATTATTCTGTCATCACACTTGGGTTGCTTGCGAGTACATTCAAAGTACTCATTGGCTTGCCACTGGTTATTTTATTGGCCAGGCATGAATGTTTAGGATATGCTGAAGATTTCTTGGTGACGAACATGCGAGCTAGGACGCTTCCCAGTCAGAATGCCTGTAGGATCGAAGAAGGTGAGAGTGTCTAGAGGGGGGGGGGGTTAGACTACTCGACAAGATAAAAATTATGTCTTTTATCAAGGACAGATTTTGACAGTTTTTGCATAGCACACAAGTCAAGTAGCACACTACACATGCAATTCTAGAGTATGGGCAGCGGAAAGTAAATTGCACATATAGTAAAGAGAGGTGGAGAAGATCAAACGCAGTTTGGAGACACGGAGATTTTTGTCGTGGTTCCGATAGGTGGTGCTATCGTACATCCACGTTGATGGAGACTTCAACCCACGGAGGGTAACGGCTGCGCGAGTCCATGGAGGGCTCCACCCACGAAGGGTCCACGAAGAAGCAACCTTGTCTATTCCATCATGGCCTACGCCCACGGAGGACTAGCCTTACTCGGGGTAGATCTTCACGAAGTAGGTGATCTCCTTGCCCTTACAAACTTCTTGGTTCAACTCCACATCTCAAAGACGGAGGCTCCCAAGCAACACCTAACCAATCTAGGAGGCACCACCCTCCAAAAGGTAATAGATGTTGTTGATGATGATGAACTCCTTGCTCTTGTGCTTCAAATGATAATCTCCCCAACACTCAACTCTCCTCACTGATATGGCTGTGGTGGAAGAAAGGATTGAGTGGAAAGCAACTTGGGAAGGCTAGAAATCAAGTTTCATATGGTAGGAATGGAATGACTTGATCTCAACACAAGGGTAGGTGGTTCTCTTCTCAGAAAGTGTATGGTAGGAGTGGTAGACTTTCTGATGGCTCTCTCCACAAATGAAGAGGGGGTGGAGGGGTATATATAGCCTCCACACAAAATCCAACCGTTACACACATAATTGAGCAATCTCGGTGAGACCGAAGTGAAACTCGGTCAGACCGAAAGTTCAAATATAGTGAACGTTGGGGTTTTCGGTGGGACCGAAAATACCATCTCGGTGAGACCGAAAGTGCAAAAGATATGAACGTTGGAGATTTCGGTGGGACCGAGAAAGAAAACTCGGTTAGACCGATTTGAGAAAGGACAGGAACAAGCCAGTTTCGGTGTGACCGAAAATGCAATATCGGTGAGACCGATTTGAGCCAAGACAGAAGCTTGCCAATCTCGGTGAGACCGATAATGCAAACTCGGTTATTCCGATATGATGTCAAATGGTTACAGAAGGTTGGCAGTCCACATTTCGGTGAGACCGATCTCAAACTCGGAATGACCGATTTTTCTAGGGTTTGGAATATGGCTGAAGTGGTTCATCTCGGTGGGACTGAGTTGGAAGAATCGGTTTGTCCGAGATTACTTATGAGTGTGTATAGAAGTGAAAGGTGCTGATAGTTGAAGGAGATATATCACTAAGCACTTGAGCAACCAGATCATCAACACAACCTCATCCCCTTTTAATAGTATTGGCTTTTCCTATGGACTCAATGTGATCTTGGATCACTAAACCAAAAATGGAGTCTTGAGCTTTTGCCAATGCTTGCCTTAGCATTTGAGGGGTCCACTTCTTCAGTCATCTTGCCATTCCAATGTGATTGGATTTCCTGAAACATACTTGATAAAAGCATTAGTCCAACCACAAAGTATGTTGTCATTAATTACCAAAACCACCCAGGGAGCAAATGTGCTTTCAATCTCCCCCTTTTTGGTAATTGATGGCAACACACTATAATCACACTAAACAAGACATCAAAGCTTATTGAAAGAAGGACAGAATTATCACGAAAGCTTTGACAAACATGTAGTACACAGGCTCCCCCTACAAGTGTGCAAGATTTTCATAGATTATGGTTTTGGACTACCACAAGCACACGAGAGAGATAAGCAAGATGTGCTACATGCAGCTTGGCTATATGCATCAGAGCAGATGAAAGGGAAGTGAGTGATAATGCATATGTGCATGGTGATTTCTTGCAAACAAGTATTTACAAGCAAGTCACCATCATGCACATTCTGCAAGATGCATATACTTACCTTGAGGTTCCTTGGCATTGTACCTGAAGGGATATACTTGGGAAAACAAGGTTAGATAACACAAGAGTATTCCTTCAACCAACTGCAAGAACATCAAGAGTACCAAGCCAGGGAGGACATGTATAAAGAGTGTCTCATATTGAGCATAGTCTTGAATCAGCAAACATGTCTCCGAAACTAAAAGATTTTCAATGAACACTGAGAGATTTTGCTTTCCATAAGATATCAATTGTGAAGATTCCTCTAAGTCTTCTCCCCCTAAACTAAAAGATTTCATAAGATATCAGAACAAGGGGTTTTGATGGAAAGAGCAAAAAAAATCAAATGAATGATGCCAAAAAGAGAATGAATCCAATGTAAAACACGACAAAGCTTTGATGTGATTCTCTCCCCCTTAAGATAAGATTGATTTTCTTCTTCCCTAAGTGTTCTCTTCTCCCCTTACTCCCCCTACTCCCTCTGAGTCTTCTCCCCCTTTGACATCAAGTGCCGAAAAGGACAGCAAACTAGGTAGGGCAGGAAAGATGGAAAGAAAGAAAGAAGTGGGATCCTTAAGAATCACAACAGGGCAAATAAGAACATTCATAGAGAAACAATTTGAATTTAAATTTGAGTCTTCTCCCCCTTAGGATTTAAATTTGAGTGGAGCTGTAGAAGTTGATGTCCTGGAAGATAAATCGGTGACACCGAATTAGATGGATCGGTGGGTCCGAATCCTTTTCGGTTAGACCGAAAATTTTGAATCGGTGACTCCGAGTTTAATTCCAAGAAAATACAGAAATAATTCAGCTCACTTTGCGAGGAATGTTTCAAAGGATTTGCAATGAATTTGTAAAAGATTTTCAAGGAATTGATCAGAGCCAGAATGATATTCACAAAGACAGAAGAAATGGAAATGAAAAAGATTCCTAGATGAAGTTTTTTTTTTTGAAAACTCAAAGAGAGAACATAAGAGAAAACAGAAAAACTCCAACAGCATATGTACTTCATCTAGATAAAGGTCGGCGACAATGTCACCTATGTTTGAGTATATTGACTTAGGAGTCAAATGAAGACATTTGATCATAGGTCATACTCATCATTTAAGCTCAAAATGGGGTTGCCATTTTCCGATTAAGCATTTGATGTGATCACATCTTATGAAGTTGCTTGTACTCATGACTTTGAGCAAAGCTCCTCAAAGATGTGAAGAACATACCTTGGGCTTGTTGTTGCTTTACTCATGTAGGTAAGCTTGATGTAGGTGCTCATTGAAAGTGAAGTTGGAGCGCCATTTCTACTTGTGTAGTTCATCTTCCTACATGGGTTAGGCAAGCAAGGAAATACTCGAGGATATCCAAGATGACAAGAGTGAAATACTAGATGTATAAGATGTCAGAAAGGATATGTGGAATTTTGTTCCTTGAACTCAACATCCCAAAGGTCTAGATACTTGGTCAAATGACAAGATTACTCAAGATTTGAGTGAGTGGTAATCTTGTGGAATGTAGATCATCCAAGTACCTGCAGGGAGTTAGATGCAATACAAGGAGGCAAATGTGTCCAAGACATATGATCATCATCATAAGAGAAATATCAAGGATTAGTCAAGTAGGCTCATGCCTTGCATGCATCAATGGAGTTATCACTCCAAGTTTGAAGCATCAATGATGTTCAACTCACTCCTTAAGCGACAAAACACTTTCTCATCAAGAGGTTTTGTAAAGATATCAGCAAGTTGTTTGTCAGTACGAACATGCTTAAGATTAATGTCACCCTTGGCAATATGATCACGAATGAAATGGTGACGAACTTCAACATGCTTTGTTCGAGAATGTTGCACTGGATTGTGTCCAATTTTAATAGCACTCTCATTGTCACAAAGCAAGGGAACACGTCTCACATGTATCCCATAATCCTTAAGAGTTTGTGTCATCCATAGTAATTGAGCACAACACGAACCAACAGCAATATATTCCGCTTCGGCAGTGGATAAAGATACCGAATTTTGTTTCTTGGAGGACCAAGATACAAGGGATCGACCAAGGAATTGACATGTACCCGAAGTTGACTTTCTATCAACCTTGCCACCGGCATAGTCCGAGTCGGAATAGCCAACAAGGTCGAAAGAGGCTCTCTTAGGATACCAAATGCCAAAGTTTGGTGTGTGTATCAAGTATCTCACTATCCTTTTAACAGCTTTAAGATGACATTCTTTAGGGGCTGCTTGATATCGTGCACACATGCATACACTCAACATTATGTCAGGACAAGAAGCACAAAGATATAGTAGAGAACCAATCATAGAACGGTAAACCCTTTGATCAACGGGTTCTCCATCTTTTGTCAAGTCATTGTGTCCACTTGTAGGCATGGGGGTACTCATACCTTTGCTTTCTTGCATGTTGAACTTCTTGAAGAGGTCCTTGGTGTACTTTGTTTGTGAGACAAAGGTACCCTCCTTAGATTGCTTGATTTGCAACCCAAGGAAGAATTTGAGTTCACTCATCATGGACATCTCATACTTCTCCGACATGAGCTGTCCAAACTTCTTGCTAAAATGGGGGTTAGTTGAACCAAAGATAATATCATCAACATATATTTGGCACACAAATAGTTCACCATTAACCCTTTTTGTGAACAGCGTTGAGTCTATCTTTCCAATTTCAAAGCCTTTTTCAAGAAGAAAGCTAGTTAAGCATTTGTACCAAGCTCTAGGAGCTTGTTTAAGACCATAAAGAGCTTTGTGCAACTTGTAAACATGATTAGGCTTTTTGGGATTCACAAATCCGGGAGGTTGTTTCACAAATACTTCCTCCTCAATTTCACCATTTAGGAAAGCACTTTTGATGTCCATTTGATAGAGAGTAATATCATGGTGATTGGCATAAGCAAGAAGAATGCGAATGGATTCAAGTCTAGCAACGGGGGCATAGGTCTCACCATAGTCCATACCTTCGACTTGTGTGTAACCTTGGGCTACGAGACGAGCCTTGTTGCGGATGACTTGTCCATCTTCATCTTGCTTGTTCCGAAACACCCATTTGGTTCCAATGATGTTTTGATCATCGTTGGGCTTCTCTACCAAAGTCCATACCTTGTTCCTCTCGAAGTTGTGTAGTTCTTCATGCATAGCGTTCACCCAATCCGGGTCTTCAAGTGCTTCTTCTACCTTCATAGGTTCAATACTAGAGATAAATGAGTAATGCTCACAAAAGTTGGCTAAGCGAGTTTTAGAGCGAGTAATTCTCCCGGAGTTGATGTCGTTCATCATTTGTTCCACGGGATGATTCTTCTTGACTCTTGCTCGAACTCGGGATAGCTTTTGTTGATGTTGTGGCTGAGCTTCCTCATCATCTTCATCTTCCTCTTCTTCTTCTTCTTCATTGTTGGTGGTGTTGTCTTGAGGTGGTGGAGAAGGAGGTTGTGGTGGATCTTCTTGTAGCACTTCCTCATCTTGGTGAGTTCCACTTGTGGAGGCCTCCATGTTGCCTTGAGGTTCATCTCGCTGTGAGGTAGGTGGCTCCACATATGTAGATGAGGTACTCTCCTTCACTTCCATGGGACGAATCTTTCCAATAGATAAATCTTGGATAGCTTCCGATGGGTCCTTGTCTCCTACATCAATAGGCATTTGCTCTACTTGCGAGCCATTAGATTCATCAAACTTCACGTCTACCGTCTCTTCAACCTTTCGGGTGAAATTATTGTAGACACGGTAGGTGTGGGAGTTTGATCCATAACCAAGGAGAAAGCCTTCATGAGATTTAGGAGCAAATTTAGACCGACGATGCTTATCAAGGATATAGCATTTTGAACAAAAGACACGAAAGTATCCCACTTGGGGTTTGTTACCGGTGAGGAGCTCGTATGATGTCTTGCCGAGGAGCTTATGAAGATAAAGCCTGTTGATAGCATGACAAGCTGTCTCGACCGCTTCTCCCCAAAAATGCTTCGGTGTCTTGTATTCATCAAGCATCGTTCTTGCCATCTCTATGAGCGTTCGGTTCTTCCTCTCAACAACTCCATTTTGTTGAGGAGTGTACGTAGCCGAGAACTCATGTAGAATTCCTTCCTCATCGAGAAAAGAGTCTACATTGGCGTTCTTGAACTCCGTTCCATTGTCACTCCGAACTTTCTTGATCTTCAGTTCAAATTGATTTTGGGCCTTTTTGGCAAAGGTTTTGAAGATCCTCTGAACCTGCGATTTATCATCAAGGAAAAATACCCACGTAAATCTGGAATAATCATCAACTATAACTAGACCAAAGGAGTTACCACCAAGGCTTTTGTAAGCATTTGGACCGAAGAGATCCATATGAAGAAGCTCAAGCGGTCTCCTTGTGGTCATGATGTTTTTCACGGGATGACTTCCACCAACTTGTTTTCCTGCTTGACAAGCACTACAAAGTCTATCTTTGTCAAAGAAAACATCTTTAACACCAAGAATATGATCACCTTTGATCAGCTTGTCTAGATTGCGCATGCCAACATGTCCTAGCCTTCTATGCCATAACCAACCTTTAGAGGATTTAGCAATGAAACAAGCTCTAGGTTGGGCTTTCTTAGTGAAATCAACAATATATAGATCACCTCTACGGATACCGGTAAAAGCCATGTTTTGATTATCACGACGAAAGACTTGGCAATCTACTTTGGTGAATAGCACATTGAATCCAAAGTCAGCTAATCTAGACATGGAAAGTAAATTGTATCCAAGAGATTCTACAAGCATGACATTTTGAATAGAGCTATCATGAGATATGGCCACCTTACCAAGGCCAAGTACCTTACCCTTGGAGTTGTCTCCAAAAGTCACATACTTGCGTGGGCCATCGTTCTTTGCAAGCTCTCGAAACATGTCTTTGTCTCCGGTCATGTGATCGGTGCATCCACTATCAAGAATCCACTCTTTTCCGCCGGACATGTAGTCTCTCATATTCGCCATAAGATTGAGACTCTTCATGACCTTGTCTAGCTCGGTGTCCGAATCGGAGTAATCATCATCATGCTCATGCTCATCATCATATTGACCCATAGATTGTTCATCATCAACACCTAGGTCAATTTGATAAGTACTTGCATTAGTTTGGTCAATGTGACAATAATCTTCGGAATGCAATGCAAGGGCATTTCTAATGATAACATTGATAAGAGCGGGATCACCCTTCTTTTTCATAAGATCACGAAGCTCAAAGAAGCATTTATCAAAGTTAGGATCATTGGGGTGCAAATTATCAAATTCAATAGTCTTGTGTAGAATTTCATCAAGACTTCTCAAAGAGTAGTCTGGATAAAGTTCTTCCAAGAATTTCCACATAGCATAGGCACACTCAAAGTTTGTAACAAGATTAAGCAAGTCATCGGGTAACCCTCTAATGATAAGATTTACAGTTCTAAGGTTACGAAGCAAATCAAGCTCTTCATCCGTGGTAGGGTGCAAGGGGTCAAAAGGAGGCACATAGGGGGTCTCAATGTATTTGCACAAATTGTACATCTTAAAGATACTAAGCATTTCAGACCTCCAAGAGTTATAGAACCTTCCATTAAGAACAGGCACTCTATGGCTAACACTCCCAACCGTAGACACGTCCATCTTCCTCCAATGGTGTGTAAACCAAAGCAATGGAGACCAAAGCTCTGATACCAATTGTAGGATCGAAGAAGGTGAGAGTGTCTAGAGGGGGGGGGGGTTAGACTACTCGACAAGATAAAAATTCTGTCTTTTATCAAGGACAGATTTTGACAGTTTTTGCATAGCACACAAGTCAAGTAGCACACTACACATGCAATTCTAGAGTATGGGCAGCGGAAAGTAAATTGCACATATAGTAAAGAGAGGTGGAGAAGATCAAACGCAGTTTGGAGACACGGAGATTTTTGTCGTGGTTCCGATAGGTGGTGCTATCGTACATCCACGTTGATGGAGACTTCAACCCACGGAGGGTAACGGCTGCGCGAGTCCACGGAGGGCTCCACCCACGAAGGGTCCACGAAGAAGCAACCTTGTCTATTCCATCATGGCCTACGCCCACGGAGGACTAGCCTTACTCGGGGTAGATCTTCACGAAGTAGGCGATCTCCTTGCCCTTACAAACTTCTTGGTTCAACTCCACATCTCAAAGACGGAGGCTCCCAAGCGACACCTAACCAATCTAGGAGGCACCACCCTCCAAAAGGTAATAGATGTTGTTGATGATGATGAACTCCTTGCTCTTGTGCTTCAAATGATAATCTCCCCAACACTCAACTCTCCTCACTGATATGGCTGTGGTGGAAGAAAGGATTGAGTGGAAAGCAACTTGGGAAGGCTAGAAATCAAGTTTCATATGGTAGGAATGGAATGACTTGATCTCAACACAAGGGTAGGTGGTTCTCTTCTCAGAAAGTGTATGGTAGGAGTGGTAGACTTTCTGATGGCTCTCTCCAGGAATGAAGAGGGGTGGAGGGGTATATATAGCCTCCACACAAAATCCAACCGTTACACACATAATTGAGCAATCTCGGTGAGACCGAAGTGAAACTCGGTCAGACCGAAAGTTCAAATATAGTGAACGTTGGGGTTTTCGGTGGGACCGAAAATACCATCTCGGTGAGACCAAAAGTGCAAAAGATATGAACGTTGGAGATTTCGGTGGGACCGAGAAAGAAAACTCGGTTAGACCGATTTGAGAAAGGACAGGAACAAGCCAGTTTCGGTGTGACCGAAAATGCAATATCGGTGAGACCGATTTGAGCCAAGACAGAAGCTTGCCAATCTCGGTGAGACCGATAATGCAAACTTGGTTATTCCGATATGATGTCAAATGGTTATAGAAGGTTGGCAGTCCACATTTCGGTGAGACCGATCTCAAACTCGGAATGACCGATTTTTCTAGGGTTTGGAATATGGCTGAAGTGGTTCATCTCGGTGGGACTGAGTTGGAAGAATCGGTTTGTCCGAGATTACTTATGAGTGTGTATAGAAGTGAAAGGTGCTGATAGTTGAAGGAGATATATCACTAAGCACTTGAGCAACCAGATCATCAACACAACCTCATCCCCTTTTAATAGTATTGGCTTTTCTAATGGACTCAATGTGATCTTGGATCACTAAACCAAAAATGGAGTCTTGAGCTTTTGCCAATGCTTGCCTTAGCATTTGAGGGGTCCACTTCTTCAGTCATCTTGCCATTCCAATGTGATTGGATTTCCTGAAACATACTTGATAAAAGCATTAGTCCAACCACAAAGTATGTTGTCATTAATTACCAAAACCACCCAGGGAGCAAATGTGCTTTCAATGCCTGTAGGGTTAAGGCAGATGGCATGGGTCCAAGTTGTTATTGAAGATTTCCGCTGCAATGATATACTCAAGACTTGACCATAATGGTCATAATTTGTGTAATACGGTATGTATGTATGTAAGACTCTTATTATTCAGCTTATGTGTGTTCAGTGAGCATTGATCTCTGGGATCACAGTACACGCGCATTCGGCGATCACGACTTATGAGTCGGGGTCCCCGCAACCGGTTCACGACAGAGAGCATGGTTCAATATTGAATATGCAAAGACTTTCTGCGATATCATCCGGACATGGGATATGGTTTTATTTAGTCCCGAGTCGCTGTAGGCATACGACCCGGTGATACGTCTCCAACGTATATATAATTTATGAAGTATTAATTCTATTATATTATCTACCTTGGATGTTTTATATGCATTTATATGATTTTTGGGACTAACCTATTAACCTAGAGCCCAGTGCCAGTTTCTGTTTTTTTCCTTGTTTCTGAGTTTCGCAGAAAAGGAATATTAAACGGAGTTCAATTGACCAGAATATTTACGGTGATTTTTTATGGACCATAAGAAGCCCCCGAAGCAAAAGAGTTGGGCCAGAAGAGTCCCAAGCCAACCACAAGTGTGGAGGGTGCACCCTACCCACCGGAGGGTGCTCCGTCCTTGTGGTTGACTCGTGGACCCCATGACTTGTTCTTGACGCCAAAAATTCCTACAAATACAGAAACCTGTGAAAAGAAACCTAGACCGGGAGTTCCACCGACGCAAGCCTCTGTAGCCACGAAAAACCAATCGGGAGCCTGTTCTGGCACCTTGCCGGAGGGGGACACCATCACCGGTTGCCATCTTCATCATCCCGGCTGTCTCCATGACGAGGAGGGAGTAGTTCACCCTTGGGGCTGAGGGTATGTACCAGTAGCTATGTGTTTGATCTCTCTCTCTCTCTCTCTCTCTCTCTCTCTCTCTCTCTCTCTCTCTCTCTCGTGTTCTTGATTTGGCACGATATTGATGTACCGCGAGCTTTTCTATTATAGTTGGATCTTATGATGTTTCTCCCACTCTACCTTCTTGTAATGGATTGACCTTCGAAGTTATCTTATCGGGTTGAGTCTTTAAGAATTTGAGAACACTTGATGTATGTCTTGCATGTGCTTATCTATGGTGACAATGGGATATTCACGTGACCACTTGATGTATGTTTTGGTGATCAACTTGCGGGTTCAGTGACCTTGTGAACTTATGCATAGGGGTTGGCACACGTTTTCGTCTTGACTCTCCGGTAGAAACTTTGGGGTACTCTTTGATGTTCTTTGTGTTGGTTTGAATAGATGAATTTGAGATTGTGTGATGCATATCGTATAATCAAACCCATAGATACTTGTGGTGACATTGGAGTATCTAGGTGACATTAGGGTTTTGGTTGATGTGTGTCTTAAGGTGTTATTTTTGTACGGACTCTAGGGATGTTTGTAACACTTATAGGAATAGCCCAATAGATCGACCAGAAGGAATAACTTTGATGTGGTTGTGTACCCTACCATAATCTCTTCGTTTGTTCTCCGCTATTAGTGACATTGGTGTGATTCTTTGTTGCACGTTGAGGGATTGTTATATGATCTAATTATGTTATCATTGTTGAGAGAACTTGCACTAGTGAAAGTATGAACCCTAGGCCTTGTTTTCACACATTGCAATACCATTTTTTCTCACTCTTGTTACTAGTTACCTTGCTGTTTTTATATTTTCAGATTACAAAAACCTATATCTACCATCCATATTACACTTGTATCACGATCTCTTTGCCCAACTAGTGCACCTATACAATTACCATTGTATTGGGTGTGTTGGGGACACAAGAGACTCTTTGGTTATTTGGTTGCAGGGTTGTTTGAGAGAGACCATCTTCATCCTACGCCTCCCATGGATTGTTAAACCTTAGGTCATCCACTTGAGGGAAAATTGCTACTGTCCTACAAAACTCCGCGCTTGGAGACCCAACACGAATCTACAAGAAGAAGGTTGTGTAGTAGACATCAAGCTCTTTTTTGGCGCCGTTGCCAGGGAGGCTAGGTAAGAGGCACTCACATCCCGTCGACGAAGCTCTTGGCACCGTTGCCGGGGAGGTGTGATACGTCCATTTTGCATCATGCTTTTATGTTGATATTTATTGCACTATGGGCTGTTATTACACGTCATGTCACAATACTTATGCCTTTTCTCTCTTATTTTACAAGGTTTACATGAAGAGGGAGAATGCCGGTAGCTGGAATTCTGGGCTGGAAATGGATCAAACATTGGAGAGCTATTCTGCACAACTCAAAAAGTTGCGAAACTCCACGAAACACCATTTCAGAAAATATAAAAAATATCTGGCGAAAAAGATCTGCCAAGGGGGGCACCACCTGTCCACGAGGGTGGGGCGCCCCCTGGGCACACCCCTTGCCTCGTGGGCTAGTCGGTGAACCCCCGATGCCCATCTTCGCCTATATGAGGTGTTTTGACCTGGAAAAAAATCATAAGGAGGCTTTCGGGACCAGACGCCGCCGTCTCGAGGCGGAACCTTGGCGGAACCAATCTAGGGCTCCTGCGGAGCTGTTCTACCGGGGATACTTCCCTCCGGGAGGGGGAAATTGTCACCGCCGTAATCACCAACAACTCTCCCATCTTGGGGAGGGTTATGTTCATCAACATCTTCACCAGCACCATCTCCTCTCAAACCCTAGTTCATCTCTTGTATCCAATCTTTGCATCAAAACCTCAGATTGGTACCTGTAGGTTGCTAGTAGTGTTGATTAATCCTTGTAGTTGATGCTAGTTGGTTTACTTGGTGGAATATCATATGTTCAGATGCATTATGCATATTAATACTCCTCTGATCATGAACAATAATATGTCTTGTGAGTAGTTACATTTGTTCCTGAGGACATGGGAGAAGTCTTGCTATAAGTAGTCATGTGAATTTGGTATTCGTTCGATATTTTGATGAGATGTATGTTGTCTTTCCTCTAGTGGTGTCATGTGAACGTCGACTACATGACACTTCACCATTTTTTGGGCCTAGAGGAGGGCATTGGGAAGTACTAAGTAGATGATGGGTTGCTAGAGTGACAGAAGCTTAAACCCTAGTTTATGCGTTGCTTCGTAAGGGGCTGATTTGGATCCATATGTTTCATGCTATGGTTAGGTTTACCTTAATACTTCTTTTGTAGTTGTGGATGCTTGCAATAGAGGTTAATCATAAGTGGGATGCTTGTCTAAGTAAGGGAAGCACCCAAGCACCGGTCCACCCACATACCAAATTATCAAAGTAATGAACGCGAATCATATGAACGTGATGAAAACTAGCTTGACGATAATTCCCATCTGTCCTCGGGAGCGCTTTCCTTCATATAAGAGTTTGTCCAGGCTTGTCCTTTGCTACAAAAAGGATTGGGCCATCTTGATGCACCTTATTTACTTTTACTATTTGTCACTTGTTACCAATTACTTTATCACACAAATATCTGTTACCGATAATTTCAGTGCTTGCAGAAAATACCTTACTGAAAACTGCCTATCATTTCCTTTTGCTCCTCGTTGGGTTCGACACTCTTACTTATCGAAAGGACTATGATAGATCCCCTACACTTGTGGGTCATCAAGACTCTTTTCTGGTGCCGTTGCCGGGGAGTGAAGTGCCTTTGGTAAGGAAAAAATTATATAGTGTGCTGAAATTTACCGTTACTTGTTACTATGGCTCATAATCCTTTGAGGGACTTGTTCGGGGTATCTTCACCCCGAACAATAGAGCAAAGAGTTGCTCCTCAACCTACTGAACCTACTGAAAATGTTTGCTTTGAAATTCCTTCGGGTGTGATAGAGAAACTGCTAGCTAATCCCTTTACAGGAGATGGAACACTGCATCCCGATTTGCACCGAATCTATGTGGATGAAGTTTGTGGGTTATTTATGCTTTCAGGTATGCCCGAGGATGTTATCAAGAAGAAGGTCTTCCCTTTATCTTTGAAGGGAGATGCATTGGCATGGGTTAGGCTATGCGATAATATTGGATCATGGAACTACAATCGATTGAAGTTGGAATTTCATCAGAAGTTCTATCCTATGCATCAGGTTCATCGTGATCGTAATTATATATATAATTTTTGGCCTCGCAAAGGAGAAAATATCGCTCAAGCTTGGGGGAGGCTTAAGTCAATGTTATATTCATGCCCCAATCATGAGCTCTCAAGAGAAATGATCATTCAAATTTTTTATGCTCGGCTTTCTCTCAATAATCGCTCCATGCTCGATACTTCTTGTACTGGTTCTTTTATGATGAAGACTATTGAATTCAAATGGGATTTATTGGAAAGCATTAAACGCAACTCTGAAGATTGGGATCTCGAGTCAGGTATGGCCCCTAAGTTTGATTGTGTTAAATCTTTTATGGATACCGATGTTTTCCGTGAATTTAGCACTAAATATGGGCTTGACTCTGAGATAGTAGCTTCTTTCTGTGAATCATTTGCTACTCATTTTGATCTCTCTTAGGAGAAGTGGTTTAAATACCATCCTCCCATTGAAGTAAAAGTAGTTGAACCTGTTAAAGTTGAAGAAAATACTATCACTTATAATGTTGATCCTATTGTTCCTACTGCTTATATTGAGAAACCGCCTTTCCCTATTAGGATAAAGGATCATGCTAAAGCTTCAACTGTGGTTCGTAGGAGTAGTACGAGAACACCTACACCCTCTGAGAAAATTAAAGTTGAACCTAGTGTTGCTATGGTTAAAAATCTCTTGGTTGAAAATTTAGATGGACATGTTATTTACTGTCGGATTACGGGCTCCACAAAACCCAAGAAGTTCGAACACAGGGGCGTGAACGAAGATCTCTCCCACTCACGTCTACCTAGCATCTCACCCTCGCCTAGTGAAGAGATTCAAGCAAACAACAAGTGAAACATGCAAGAGTTTACCCAGGTTTAGGCCACCTTGTGGGTGTAAAACCCTACTACCTGCTTTGGTGGATTGGCCTCAGGAGGGCTGGAATATGAACTAGTACAGTGACTCCTGAGCTCAGGAGGTGAGCTCAGGACGGTCAGGAGGCAAGTGTTCTTGCTCCTTTGCATTGTGGCAGAGTTTATGGATCTGCTTCTCCCTCCCCTTCATAGTGGGGATCCTAGCTACTTATATAGGCGGCCAGGGTCCTCTTCTCCCGAAATGTTTGGGTGGGAAGGGATCCCACAACGGCCATTTCGAGCGGGAACACAAGGACGTTCCTACCCTGACAAAAGCAGTCTTCGCCTGCAAAAGGACCAGGTGGTGACGCGGTGGTGGGCTCAGTGGTGACATCCTCCCTGTCGTCCTTGCGGTCTTTGGTCCTGTTGCACCAATGGGGAAACCTTTGTCCCGCTCCTCGGGAACCTGCGCCTGTGCTGCCTCCTTTGCACCGAAACGGCAACTGCGCCGCTGGCGGGCGCTGGCACCCGCTGGCGCGGTGCGTCACTGCTTACGTTGTTGTCTCCTCCTGAGGCAGGCTTGGCCTTGGATTCTCCGCCCCTCCGGAGCACCCTGCTGAGGCCGCTCCTGAGGGGGTCTTGACGTTGTTCTCCTCGCGAGGTTTAGCCCCCTGCTACCTCTTGAGCTTGCGTTGTATTCCCTCGAAGAGGAAAGGGAGATAGAGCACAGTAGCATAAGTATTTCCCTCAGTTTTTGAGAACCAAGGTATCAATCCAGTAGGAGACCACGCGCGAGTCCCTCTCACCTACACAAACAAATAAGTACTTCGCAGCCAACGCGATAAGGGGTTGTCAATCCCTTTACGGTCACTTACGAGAGTGAGATATGATAGAGATGATAGTTACATTTTTGGTTTAATAAAACAACAAATAAAAGCGGTAAAGTAAAGTAGATGTAGATTGATATGTTGAGAATAGACCCGGGGCCATAGTTTTCTCTAGTGGCTTCTCTCATGATAGCGATATTCTACGGCGGGTAAACAAATTCCTGTCGAGCAATTGATAGAAAAGCGAATAATTATGAGACTATCTATGCATGATCATTGTATATAGGCATCATGTCCGAGACAAGTAGACCGACTCCTGCCTACATCTACTACTATTACTCCACACATCGACCGCTATCCAGCATGCATCTAGTGTATTGAGTTCATACGAACAGAGTAACGCCTTAAGCAAGATGACATGATGTAGAGGAATAAACTCAAGCAATATGATGAAAACCCCATCCTTTTATCCTCGATGGCAACAATACAATACATGCCTTGCTGCCCCTACTGTCACTGGGAAAGGACACCGCAAGATTGAACCCAAAGCCAAGCACTTCTCCCATTGCAAGAACTATAGATCTAGTAGGCCAAACCAAACCAATAATTCGAAGAGACTTGCAAGGATATTATGAGCACACATAAAAAGTTCAGAGAAGAACCGAATATCTTTCATAGATAACCTTGATCATAAACTCACAATTCATCGGATCTCGACAAACACACCGCAAAAAGAGATTACATCGAATAGATCTCCTCGAAGACCGATGAGAACTTTGTATTGAGATCCAGAGAGAGAGAAGAAGCCATCTAGATACTAGCTATGGACCCGAAGGTCTGTGGTAAACTACTCACAACTCATGGTGAGGGCGATGATGATGATGATGATGATGAAGGCCTCCGTGATGGATCCCCCTCTCGGAATAGGCTCCAAGATGGGATCTCCACGGGAACAGAAGCTACGGTGGTGGAATTAGGGTTTTCTCTCTGCGTATGGAGTTTCTGGGGTACGTAGGTATATATAGGAACAAGGAGGGCACCGGGGGCCACACGGGCCAGCCTCGAGGCAGGGGGGCACTCCCTGGGAAGGGGGGCGCGCCCCCCACCCTCGAGGGCAGCCCTTCTGTCCCCTGACTGGTCCTGAAGTTTCCCATGCGTGATTTTCTCCAAAAATATCTCTCGCGAAGGTTTCATTCCGTTTGGACTCCGTTTGATATTCCTTTTCTGCAAAACCCTGAAATAGGCAAAAAACAACAATCTGGACTGGGCCTTGGGTTATTAGGTTAGTCCCAAAAATGATATAAAAGTGAATGATAAAGCCCATTAAACATCCAAGACTTCATAAACAATAGCATGGAACAATAAAAAATTATAGATACGTTGGAGACGTATCAAGCATCCCCAAGCTTAATTCCTGCTCGTCCTCGAGTAGGTAAATGATAAAGAAAGAATGTTTGATGTGGAATGCTAACCAATATATTTTTCAATGTAATTCTCTTAATTGTGGCATGAATGTTCAGATCTGAAAGATTCAAGATAAAAGTCTATATTGACATAAGAAATAACAATACTTCAAGCAATACTAACAAAGCAATCATGTCTTCTCAAAATACTAGGGCTAAAGAAAGTTATCCCTACAAAATCATATAGTCTCGCTATGCTCCCTCTTCATCACACAAAATATTAATATAATGCACAACCCCAATTTCAGCCAATCATTTGTTTTCATACTCTATCTTTTCAGGTGTGGTTGAATTGACAACTCAGATGCTAATACTTAAGAGTATTCTTTGGCTCCCCTTGTGTCGAATCAACAAATTTGGGTTTAATACTTTACCCTCGAAAACTGTTGCGATCCCCTACACTTGTGGGTTATCAAGACTATTTTCTGGCACCGTTGCCGGGGAGCATAGCTCTATTCTTTAAGTCACTTGGGATTTATATCTTCTTATCACTATGAAGAATTTGAAGGACTCAACAACCAAGATCTTACCCTCAACTACGAGGGGAGGTAAGGAACTGCCATCTAGATCTGCACTTGATTCTCCTTCTGTTATGAGTAAACTTGCGACACCTACTCCTGCTATTGAATCTGATATGTCATATGTTCTTGATGATGCTAGTTCTGCTATGTATGATGAAATTACCTCTATGCCTGATACTGTGCCACTAGGTGAATTTCTAGATGAACAAATTGCTAAGGTTAGGGAGAGTGCAAATGTTGATGATATTTATGAAAGTGATGATGAAACTACTCCCAATAGATATGAATTGCCTGTTGTGCCTGAGGGTTATGTTATGGATGAAGAAATTGCTAGAGACTTTCTTGCTTGCAATGATAGATATGATCTTAAGAAGTTATTAGCTAAGTTGAAAGAAAAGTCCTTGAATGCTAGAATGAAACATGACCCTAATTTTGCTACTTCACCTATTTGTGTCACTGATAAGGATTATGAATTCTCTGTTGATCCTGAATTAATTACTTTGGTTAAATCTGATCCTTTCCATGGCTATGAGTCTGAAACTGTTGTGGCACATCTTACCAAGTTGAATGATATAGCCACCCTGTTTACCAATGATGAAAAGATTTGCCACTACTATATCCTTAAGCTATTTCCGTTCTCGTTAAAGGGAGATGCTAAGACTTGGTTTAATTCTCTTGATCCTGGTTGTGTGCGTAGTCCCCAGGATATGATGTATTACTTTTCTGCTAAATATTTTCCCGCTCATAAGAAACAAGCTGCCTTACGAGAAATATATAACTTTGCTCAAACTGAAGAAGAGAGTCTCCCACAAGCTTGGAGGAGGCTTCTCCAGTTACTTAATGCTTTGCCTGATCATCCTCTTGAGATGCATAATACACTTGATGTCTTTTATAATGGACTAACCGATGCTTCGAGAGACCACCTGGATAGCTGTGCTGGTTGTGTTTTCAGGGAAAGAACAGTGGAACAAGCTGAATTACTATTGAATAATATGCTAGCCAATGAAAATAATTGGACACTTCCTGAACTAGCCCCTAAGCCAACTCCGAAGAAAAGAGGTGTTTTATTTCTCAGTCCTGAAGACTTGCAAGGGGCAAAGAAATCTATGAAAGGAAAAGGTATTAAAGCCGAAGATGTTAAGAATTTACCGCCTATTGAAGAAATACATGGTCTTGATAACCCGACACAGGTAGTAAAGGTAAATTCTCTTCATAGATTTGTTGAAGGTGATATTCCTTGTTATAAGTCTGCTAGCCAATGCTTAGATGAGTTTGACAATTTCATTGTGAAACAAGAGAACTTCAATGCTTATGTTGGTAGACAATTACAACACAATGCTCATATGATTGAATGCTTGAGTGATTATCTGTCTAGTGCTAAAGATGAACTGAAACTTATTAGTATACATGCTTCCATGGTCACCACTCAAGTAGAACAAGTACTTAAGGCTCAGAATGATGTGCTCAATGAATTAAATAATAAGAATAATGACTATGCTGTTAGAGTTGCTACTAGAGGTGGTAAAACGACTCAGGAACCTCTGTATCCTGAAGGCCACCCTAAGAGAATTGAGCAAGACTCTCAGAGAGCTAATTTAGATGCACCTAGTTCTTCTAAGAAGAAGAAAAAGAAAAATGATAGGACTTTGCATGCTTCTAGTGAACCTGTAGCTCACCCACCTGAGAATCCCAATGATATATTTGTTTCTGATGCTGAGACACAATCTGGTAATGAACATGAACCTAGTGATAATATTAATAATGATGTTCAAGATGATGCTCAACCTAGCAATGATAATGATGTAGAGATTGAACCTGCTGTTGATCTTGATAACCCACAATCAAAGAATCAACGTTATGATAAGGGAGACTTTGTTGCTAGGAAGCACAGTAGGGAAAGAGAACCATGGGTTCAGAAACCCATGCCTTTTCCTCCGAAACCATCCAAGAAAAAGGATGATGAAGATTTTGAGCGCTTCGCTGAAATGATTAGACCTATCTTTTTGCGTATGCGTGTGACTGATGTGCTTAAAACAAATCCTTATGCCAAGTATATGAAAGATATTATTACCAACAAAAGAAAGATACCTGATGTAGAAATATCCACCATGCTTGCCAATTACACTTTCGAGGGTGGAATGCCTAAGAAATTAGGAGATCCAGCAGTACCTACTATACCTTGCTCCATTAAGAGAAATTATGTTAAAACTGCTTTGTGTGATCTTGGAGCCGGTGTTCGTGTTATGCCTCTCTCTTTATATCGTAGACTTGACTTGAGTAAGCTGACACCTACTGAAATATCTTTGCAAATGGCTAATAAATCAACTGCTATACCTGTCAGTATTTGTGAGGATGTGCCTGTTGTAGTTGCAAATGGTACTATTCTAACAGACTTTGTTATACTTGATATTCCCGAGGATGATAGTATGTCTATTATTGTTGGAAGACCTTTCTTGAATACTGCAGGGGCTGTTATTGATTGCAACAAAGGCAATGTCACTTTTCATGTCAATGGTAATGAGCATACGGTACACTTTCCGAGGAAACAACCCTAGGTTCATAGTATCAACTATATTGGAAAAACTTCAACAATTACTATTGGAGGTTTTGAGTTTCCTATTCCTGCTATCAAGAAGGCATATGACATACTTATTGTTGGGGACATACATATCCCCATTGAGGTAACATAGTGTTATTCGAAAATTCTCCGGTTTCATGTTACTCGGAAAGAGTTTATTAACAAGACCTGATCAACCTTGTTAATGGATTCCTTTTGATGAACATGGGATAGGTGAATTTAGATAGCACAACCTTCTGTATCCTCCTTTTATTTTCTGTTAATTAGGTTAAATAAAGGAAAAATAGCATTATCTATCTGTTTCCAGACTTATCCGTGCAATAAAAAAATATCCCAAAAATAAAAGTTCTCCAAATGCCATGAAAATGAAATACAATTTTTTCTAGAATATTTAAGAAAATATGGCACTGAACACACAACGAGGGGAGCCAGCACGTGGCCTCGAGAGCACAGGGCGCGCCCCCCCTCACAGGGCGCGCCCCCTGCCTCGAGGGCCCCACGTGCCCCCCTCGACTTATCCTTTCACCCATACTCTACTTCTTCCTACCAAAAAAATCCCCAACCAGCTCAAACCCGAGTTCTAGCTCATTTTGCTGCCATTTTCGATCTCCTTGCTTAAAGCACCATTCACCAAACTGTTTGGGGAGATTGTTCCTTGGTATGTGACTCCTCCATTGGTCCAATTAGTTTTTGTTCTAGTGCTTTATTTGTTGCAAATTTATGCTGCTGTGGTGACCTTGTTCTTGAGCTTGCATGTCAAATTTTCTTGGTCCCAAGTAGTTCTAATGCATGATATAGCTTCTAGGCACTTATAGGAGTTGTTGCTATCAATCTTGTTGAGTTTGGTTAACTTTTATTTGTGAGTTACTAAAAATTTCAGAAATTTTCAGAAAAGGAAAATGTTAGAAAGAATAGTGAGGGGCTCTTCTAGCAAGAGCTGAGAGGAGAAGAAGAAAGAAGAAAATAAGAAGCCCAAGTATCATCTTCCTCGCATGGCGGAAGTTTGACCGTGCGAATGGCCTTGTAATAATTTCATGATGTCCGCAGGTATTTATGAAGACTTTTATTGGATGGCTAATAATGCAGGCCTCACCGACTTCATCAATGACCAAAAAGAACAGTATCTCTTACTCACCAATATTTTTACACAAAGTTTTCATTTTCATTCTAGGAAAACACCACCTACGGTGGAGTTTCACTTATATGATGTGGTTATGGAGATATCACTGTTAGACTTTTGTGAAATATGCAAAGTACCCTTTGAAGGTAGACTTGATGAACCACGTCATGAAGACATCAAAGGGTTTATTGATATGATAGCCGTAGGTGAAACTAGACAAGTTTCAGGGGCAAGAATCACTAGTATACACTTCCCAGTTCTGTGCTACTTTGCTTTATTTGCTAGTAGGTGTTTAATTGGTCGCGGGAACAGTGGGAATCTCAGTGCCCCTGATATTATCATTTTACGCCATGCTTTGTTTCGCGACACAACTTTTAGCTTGGGCACCGTCGTTGCCAAACGATTGAGTCTTAACCGCTCAAAGGGGCCCGTCTTTGGAGGCATCTTTGCTTCTCGCCTTGCTAAACAATTTAATATACCTATTAGGCATCATGAGAAGGAAGAAAAATTGCTTGCCCCTGTTTATCTAGACTACAAGAGCATGGTAGCTCATGACTTTATTGTTAAAGACAAAACTATGCAGCTACATTATAAATTGAGGTTTGATGAAATATATTGTGAAATTGTTACCTTGCCTGCACCATCTCTATTTGATCTATCCATAGGCAAGTACCTCATTACATCAGATGCCTTCTACAAGTATCAAGGCCAGACACAAGCTTCAGATCCTGAGCCAGAACCACCATTTGATCCTTCCCGTCAATCTGTTTATGGGTGGGAGCTGGACGAGGTCGCCAACTAGTGGCGCCCCGAGGACACATCTCAGTACACTGGAGGGAGTGGCTTCGATCCCTGGCCATAGACCAACTTAGGCCAAAAGCCTAAGCTTGGGGGAGTACGTGTTTCTCACCGACTTTACATTCATGTTCACACACTTATTCTAGTTGTCGGTGCTCACACTCTTTCACTGCACCATCCATGCTTAGTTTAAATTTCTTTTTCTTGTGTGCTAGAAAAACCCAGAAAAACAAAAAATTATTAGTAGTATCTAAAAATGAAAACCCAAAAAGATTTCTCGTTCTTCTTTTGCTTGTTGGGAGCTTTCTCGTGTAAATAGTTCCTTTTCTTTTCTTAGGGGGTTAAGAGTAGAAGACCATGATTAAAAATGCTTAGTGGCTCTCATATTCTTTGTTGTAGATTTAACCTTGAGCCATATTACCTTGTCTTCTCTCTAGTATTAAATGCTTGCAGATTCCAGCTTAGTCCAATGCACGTGCACTATTATTATTTTCCACACCGTTCGGCCGTGCGAGTGAAAGGCAATAAGGATGATATATGATGAACTAATTGAGATGAGAAAAGCTGGTATGAACTCGACCTCTCTTGTTTTTGTATATATGATTGCTCGTCGTTCTTGATTCAGCTTATTATGAATGAAACATGTTTGCAATGCAAATTAGAGATCATAGCTGCTTATGCCATGCTTAATTAGATGAGAGTTTATAATGGTCTATCTTGCGTGCCAACATGATATTAAAATGGTTGTGATGTGGTATGATGGGTGGTATCCTCCTCTGAACGATTTAAGTGACTTGACTTGGCACATGTTCACACATGTACTTGAAAAAAATCAACATAGCCTTCACGATATTTATGTTCATGGTGATTTATATCCTACTCATGCTTGCATTCATTGTTGATTAATTTTAATGCATGTTCATGACCGTTGTTGCTCTCTAGCTGGTCGCTTCCCAGTCTCTTTCTAGCCTTCACCTGTACTAAGCGGGAATACTGCTTGTGCATCCACTTCCATAAAGCCCAAAGTTATTCCACATGAGTCCATCATACCTTCCTATATGCGGTATTTTCCTGCCGTTCCAAGTAAAATTGTATGTGCCAAACTCTAAACCTTCAAATGAAATTATGTTTTGTATGCTCGAACAGCTCATGTATCAACTAGGTTGTCTATATCTTCCATGCTAGGTGGGTTATTCTCACGATGATTGGACTCCGCTCATCATTCATGAGAAAATGGCTGGTAACCGGGATGCCCAGTCCCATGCTCAAAATCATAATAATTAAACAAAACTCCCCCAGGGTTGTTGCTTGTTTGGACGGTAACCCGTGGATTCGGCTGGCCGTGGAGTGTGCTTGTTGTTGGTTGGGGGAGTATAAACTTTACCATTCTGTTTGGGAATCGCCTATAATGTGCGTAGCATGGGAGATATCGAGATTCTTGGTTGTTATGTTGACAATGAAAGTATACCGCTCAAAATGTTATTCAATCTCTATTTAAAAATCGAGCTCTGGCACCTCTACAAATCCCTGCTTCCCTCTGCGAAGGGCCTATCTATTTACTTTTATGCAGAGTCATCATCCTCTTATCAAAAAGCACCAGTAGGAGAGCATCTCTGTCGTTGCATGTATTACTATTAATTTGCATTGAGTATGATCATGACTGGATCTCTTTTACCATGAATAACAATGTCTAGTCAGTCCTTAATCTTTAAAGGTTCTCTGCATTTATGTTTTGCGGTCTCAGAAAGGGCTAGCGAGATACCATCCTGTTATATCATATCATGATTGTTTTGAGAAGTGTTGTCATCCGAGGTTTATTATTATTGCTCGCTAGTTGATTATGCCATTGATGTGAGTAGTCTTGAGACCTGAAAGTTATTGTGAATGTGGTTAGTTCTTGATCTTATTGAAAACCTGAATGCTAGCTTACATATTTACAACAACAAGAGCAAACAGAGTTTGTCAAAGTTTTTCTTTATCACTTTCAGTTTATCAACTGAAATGCTTGAGGACAAGCAAAGGTTTAAGCTTGGGGGAGTTGATACGTCTTCAACGTATCTACTTTGCCAAACACTTTTGCCCTTGTTTTGGACTCTAACTTGCATGATTTGAATGGAACTAACCCGGTCTGACGCTGTTTTCAGCAGAACAACCATGGTGTTGTTTTTTGTGCAGAACTAAAAAGTTCTCGGAATCGCCTGAAAATCAACGGAGAATTATTTCAGAAAATATAAAAAATATCTGCAAGAAGATCTGCACCGAGGGGCCCACACCCTGTGCTCGAGGGTGGGGGGCGCGCCCCCTGCCTCGAGGGCCCCCCGATGCTCCACCGACGTATCCCCAGGTCCTATATATTCCATTTCATGGAGAAAAAATCAGGGAGCAAGAATTATCACGTTTTACGAGACAGAGCCGCCGCCAAGCCCTAATCTCTCTCGGGAGGACTAATCTGGAGTCCGTTCGAGGCTCCGGAGAGTGGAGATCGTCGCCATCGTCATCATCAACCTTCCTCCATCACCAATTCCATGATGCTCACCGCCGTGTGTGAGTAATTCCATCGTAGGCTTGCTGGACGGTGATGGGTTGGATGGGATCTATCGTGTAATCGAGTTAGTTTTTGTTAGGGTTTGATCCCTAGTATCCACTATGTTCTGAGATTGATGTTGCTATGACTTTGCTATGCTTAATGCTTGTCACTAGGGCCCGAGTGCCATGATTTCAGATATGAACCTATTATGTTTTCATGAATATATGTGTGTTCTTGATCCTATCTTGCAAGTCTATAGTCACCTACTATGTCTTATGATCCGACAACCCCAAAGTGACAAGAATCGGGACCACTCCCGATGATGACCATAGTTTGAGGAGTTCATGTATTCACTATGTGTTAATGCTTTGGTCCGGTACTCTATTAAAAGGATGCCTTAATATCCCTTAGTTTCCAATAGGACCCCGCTGCCACGGAAGGGTAGGACAAAAGATGGCATGCAAGTTCTTTTCCATAAGCACGTATGACTATATTCGGAATACATGCCTACATTGCATTGATGAACTGGAGCTAGTTCTGTGTCACCCTAGGTTATAACTTCTACATGATGAATTGCATCCAACGTAATTTCCCATCACCGATCCAATGCCTACGAGCTTTACCTATATTGCTAGTCGCTTATTTACTTTTTCGTCGCTATTATCACAAAAACTACAAAAACACTATCATTACTTTTATTGCTGCTACCGCCACTATCATATTACTTTGCTACTAAACTATCTTGCTGCAGACACCAAGTTTCCAGGTGTGGTTGAATTGACAACTCAGCTGCTAATACTTAAGAGTATTCTTTGGCTCCCCTTGTGTCGAATCAACAAATTTGGGTTTAATACTTTACCCTCGAAAACTGTTGCGACCCCCTACACTTGTGGGTTATCAAAACCATGCACTTATTAATCTTTGAGTTGTCACCCTCACTGGATATGGTGATATGAGCCGACAATATGAGCCAATTCTACAAGTATGTTTTCCTGGTTATATGAGTATGCAAGGTTTGATAACCCGCCTGGGATTTGGACTTTAAGTCGCATGTATATTTTGACTTGAATGGCCTTAATTTTAGTCTTCTCCATAATTGCATAAAACTATTATGTTTGGGTTGTTACCCGCCCTGGCTTTTGACGTTAAGTCGCCAGGGCATATGTTGTTTAAACTTTGTGTAGGACATGCAGAGCTTTACACATAAGTAAGAATGCTGTTGATCATATGAATCATTGTGTTTAAACCCATCATCTGGATATCTGAAGAAATTGCCGGGTTATCCAGATCTGGGTTATATTGCTCAATATTGATTTTATTGAGGCTATAAGCCGCCAAAGTGATCTTTTCAAAAACTTGACATGACTGTGAGCTGCCATGGATGGATTATCAGTTCTTGATTTTTACAAAGGCTATAAGCCCCTGGGTTACAAAAATCCCGGATTACAATGAATGCGCATTAAGTCGCCATCGGCCAAGAGCCACTGAGTATTTAACTCTGGATTTACTTGTCAATAGACAATATCTTGTGATTGTTTTCATACCAGATTATATTATTGCATTCTTTAATAGCCAAACATGGCTGGATTTTTTATGGTTGTCATAACCAGTGTTGAATGATTGATGTTTTCATACCGGATTATATTATTCAAATCTTTAATAGTCAACATGGCTGGATTTTTATGAGTATCAATAACCAATATGATGATTGAGGTTTTCAAAGCCACTTCAGAAGCAATGGCTATTATTTATTTAACCAAGAATACCGGTTCACGGCAGAGAGCATGGTTCAATTTTGAATATGCAAAGACTTTCTGCGATATCATCCGGACATGGGATATGGTTTTATTTAGTCCCGTGTCGCTGCAGGCATACGACCCGGTGATACGTCTCCAACGTATCTATAATTTATGAAGTATTAATTCTATTATATTATCTACCTTGGATGTTTTATATGCATTTATATGGTTTTTGGGACTAACCTATTAACCTAGAGCCCAGTGCCAGTTTCTTTTTTCCTTGTTTTTGAGTTTCGCGGAAAAGGAATATTAAACGGAGTTCAATCGACCTGAAAATTTACGGTGATTTTTTATGGACCATAAGAAGCCCTCGAAGCAAAAGAGTTGGGCCAGAAGAGCACCCTACCCCCCGGAGGGTGCTCCGTCCTTGTGGTTGACTCGTGGACCCCATGACTTGTTCTTGACGCCAAAAATTCCTATAAATACAGAAACCCCTGAAAAGAAACCTAGATCGAGAGTTCCACCGACGCAAGCCTCTGTAGCCACAAAAACCAATCGGGAGCCTGTTCCGGCACCCTGCCGAAGGGGGAAACCATCACCGGTTGCCATCTTCATCATCCCGGCCGTCTCCATGACGAGGAGGGAGTAGTTCACCCTTGGGGCTGAGGGTATGTACCAATAGCTATGTGTTTGATCTCTCTCTCTCTCTCTCTCTCTCTCTCTCTCTCTCGTGTTCTTCATTTGGCGCGATATTGATGTACCGCGAGCTTTGCTATTATAGTTGGATCTTATAATGTTTCTCCCCCTCTACCTTCTTGTAATGGATTGAGTTTTCCCTTCGAAGTTATCTTATCGGGTTGAGTCTTTAAGAATTTGAGAACACTTGATGTATGTCTTGCATGTGCTTATCTGTGGTGACAATGGGATATTCACGTGACCACTTGATGTATGTTTTGGTGATCAACTTGTGGGTTCACTGACCTTGTGAATTTATGCATAGGGGTTGGCACACGTTTTCGTCTTGACTCTCTGGTAGAAACTTTGGGGTACTCTTTGAAGTTCTTTGTGTTGGTTTGAATAGATGAATTTGAGATTGTGTGATGCATATCGTATAATCAAACCTATAGATACTTGTGGTGACATTGGAGTATCTAGGTGACATTAGGGTTTTGGTTGATGTGTGTCTTAAGGTGTTATTTTTGTACGAACTCTAGGGATGTTTGTAACACTTATAGGAATAGCCCAATAGATCGACCGGAAGGAATAACTTTGAGGTGGTTGTGTACCCTACCATAATCTCTTCATTTGTTCTCCGCTATTAGTGACATTGGTGTGACTCTTTGTTGCACGTTGAGGGATTGTTATATGATCTAATTATGTTATCATTGTTGAGAGAACTTGCACTAGTGAAAGTATGAACCCTAGGCCTTGTTTTCACACATTGCATTACCATTTTTTCTCACTCTTGTTACTAGTTACCTTGCTGTTTTTATATTTTCAGATTACAAAAATCTATATCTTCCATCCATATTACACTTGTATCACCATCTCTTCACCCAACTAGTGCACCTATACAATTACCATTGTATTGGGTGTGTTGGGGACACAAGAGACTCTTTGTTATTTGGTTGCAGGGTTGTTTGAGAGAGACCATCTTCATCCTACGCCTCCCACGGATTGTTAAACCTTAGGTCATCCACTTGAGGGAAAATTGCTACTGTCCTACAAAACTCCGCGCTTGGAGACCCAACATGAGTCTACAAGAAGAAGGTTGTGTAGTAGACATCAAGCTCTTTTTTGGCACCGTTGCCAGGGGGGCTAGGTAAGGGGCACTAACATCCCGTCAACGAAGCTCTTGGCACCGTTGCCGGGGAGGTGTGATACGTCCATTTTGCATCATGCTTTTATGTTGATATTTATTGCACTACAGGCTGTTATTACACGTCATGTCACAATACTTATGCCTTTTCTCTCTTATTTTACAAGGTTTACATGAAGAGGGAGAATGCCGGCAGCTGGAATTCTGGGCTGGAAATGGAGCAAACATTGGAGAGCTATTCTGCACAACTCAAGAAGCTCCGAAACTCCACGAAACACTGTTTCAGAAAATATAAAAAATATCTGGCGAAAGAGATGTGCCAGGGGGGCCACCACCTGTCCACGAGGGTGGGGGCGCCCCCTGGGCGCGCCCCCCTGCCTCGTGGGCTAGCCGGTGAACCCCCGATGCCCATCTTCTCCTCTATGAGGTGTTTTGACCTGGAAAAAAATCATAAGGAGGCTTTCGGGACCAGACGCCGCCGTCTCGAGGCGAAACCTTGGCGGAACCAATCTAGGGCTCCGACGAAGCTGTTCTACCGGGGATACTTCCCTCCGGGAGGGGGAAATCGTCACCGCCGTCATCACCAACAACTCTCCCATCTTGGCGAGGGTTATGTTCATCAACATCTTCACCAGCACCATCTCCTCTCAAACCCTAGTTCATCTCTGGTATCCAATCTTTGTATCAAAACCTCAGATTGGTACCTGTAGGTTGCTAGTAGTGTTGATTACTCCTTGTAGTTGATGCTAGTTGGTTTACTTGGTGGAATATCATATGTTCAGATGCATTATGCATATTAATACTCCTCTGATCAAGAACAATAATATGTCTTGTGAGTAGTTACGTTTGTTCCTGAGGACATGGGAGAAGTCTTGCTATAAGTAGTCATGTGAATTTGGTATTCGTTCGATATTTTGATGAGATGTATGTTGTCTTTCCTCTAGTGGTGTCATGTGAACATCGACTACATGACACTTCACCATTTTTTGGGCCTAGAGGAGGGCATTGGGAAGTAATAAGTAGATGATGGGTTGCTAGAGTGACAGAAGCTTAAACCCTAGTTTATGCGTTGCTTCGTAAGGGGCTGATTTGGATCCATATGTTTCATGCTATTGTTAGGTTTACCTTAATACTTCTTTTGTAGTTGTGGATGCTTGCAATAGAGGTTAATCATAAGTGGGATGCTTGTCCAAGTAAGGGCAGCACCCAAGCACCGGCCCACCCACATACCAAATTATCAAAGTAACGAACGCGAATCATATGAACGTGATGAAAACTAGCTTGACGATAATTCCCATCTGTCCTCGGGAGCGCTTTCCTTCATATAAGAGTTTGTCCAGGCTTGTCCTTTGCTACAAAAAGGATTGGGCCATCTTGCTGCACCTTATTTACTTTTACTATTTTTCACTTGTTACCAAATACCTTATCACACAACTATCTGTTACCGATAATTTCAGTGCTTGTAGAAAATATCTTACTGAAAACTGCCTATCATTTCCTTCTGCTCCTCGTTGGGTTCGACACTCTTACTTATCGAAAGGACTACGATAGATCCCCTACACTTGTGGGTCATCAAGACTCTTTTTTGGTGCCGTTGCCGGGGAGTGAAGCGCCTTTGGTAAGGAAAAATTTATATAGTGTGCTGAAATTTACCGTTACTTGTTACTATGGCTTATAATCCTTTGAGGGACTTGTTCGGGGTATCTTCACCCCGACCAGTAGAGAAAAGAGTTGCTCCTCAACCTACTGAACCTACTGAAAATGTTTGCTTTGAAATTCCTTCGGGTATGATAGAGAAACTGCTAGCTAATCCCTTTACAGGAGATGGAACACTGCATACCGATTTGCACCTAATCTGTGTGGATGAAGTTTGTGGGTTATTTATGCTTGTAGATATGCCCGAGGATGTTATCAAGAAGAAGGCCTTCCCTTTATCTTTGAAGGAAGATGCATTGGCATGGGTTAGGCTATGCGATGATATTGGATCATGGAACTACAATCGATTGAAGTTGGAATTTCATCAGAAGTTCTATCCTATGCATCAGGTTCATCGTGATCGTAATTATATATATAATTTTTCGCCTCGCAAAGGAGAAAATATCGCTCAAGCTTGGGGGAGGCTTAAGTCAATGTTATATTCATGCCCCAATCATGAGCTCTCAAGAGAAATGATCATTCAAATTTTTTATGCTCAGCTTTCTCTCAATAATCGCTCCATGCTCGATACTTCTTGTACCTGTTCTTTTATGATGAAGACTATTGAATTCAAATGGGATTATTGGAAAGCATTAAACGCAACTCTAAAGATTGGGATCTCGAGTCAGGTATGGCCCCTAAGTTTGATTGTGTTAAATCTTTTATGGATATCGATGTTTTCCGTGAATTTAGCACTAAATATGGGCTTGACTCTGAGATAGTAGCTTCTTTCTGTGAATCATTTGCTACTCATGTTGATCTCTCTAAGGAAAAGTGGTTTAAATACCATCCTCCCATTGAAGTAAAAGTAGTTGAACCTGTTAAAGTTGAAGAAAATACTGTCACTTATAATGTTGATCCTATTGTTCCTACTGCATATATTGAGAAACCGCCTTTCCCTGTTAGGATAAAGGATCATGCTAAAGCTTCAACTGTGGTTCGTAGGAGTAATACGAGAACACCTACACCCTCTGAGAAAATTAAAGTTGAACCTAGTGTTGCTATGGTTAAAGATCTCTTGGTTGAAAATTTGGATGGACATGTTATTTACTGTCGGATTACGGGCTCCGCAAAACCCAAGAAGTTCGAACACAGGGGCGTGAATGAAGATCTCTCCCACTCACGTCTACCTAGCGTCTCACCCTCGCCTAGTGAAGAGATTCAAGCAAACAACAAGTGAAACACACAAGAGTTTACCCAGGTTCAGGCCAGCTTGTGGTGTAAAACCCTACTACCTGCTTTGGTGGATTGGCCTCAGGAGGGCTGGAATATGAACTAGTACGGTGACTCCTGAGCTCAGGAGGTGAGCTCAGGAGGGTCAGGAGGCAAGTGTTCTTGCTCCTTTGCGTTGTGGCAGAGTTTATGGATCTGCTTCTCCCTCCCCTTCATAGTGGGGATCCTAGCTACTTATATAGGCGGCCAGGGTCCTCTTCCCCTGAAATTTTTGGGTAGGAAGGGATCCCACAACGGCCATTTCGAGCGGGAACACAAGGACGTTCCTACCCTGACAAAAGCAGTCTTCGCCTGCAAAAGGACCAGGTGGTGACGCGGTGGTGGGCTAAGTGGTGACATCCTCCCTGTCGTCCTTGCGGTCTTCGGTCCTATTGCACCAATGGGGAAACCTTTGTCTCGCTCCTCGGGAACCTGCGCCTGCGCTGCCTCCTTTGCACCGAAACGGCAACTGCGCCGTTGGCGGGCGCTGGCACCCGCTGGCGTGGTGCGTCACTGCTTACGTTGCTGCCTCCTCCTGATGCAGGCTTGGCCTTGGATTCTCCGCCCCTCCGGAGCACCCTGCTGAGGCCGCTCCTGAGGGGGTCTTGACGTTGTTTTCCTCGCGAGGCTTAGCCCCCTGCTACTTCTTGAGCTTGCGTTGTATTCCCTCGAAGAGGAAAGGGAGATGCAGCACAGTAGCGTAAGTATTTCCCTCAGTTTTTGAGAACCAAGGTATCAATCCAGTAGGAGACCTCGCACGAGTCCCTCGCACCTGCACAAACAAATAAGAACTTCGCAGCCAACACGATAAGGGGTTGTCAATCCCTTTACGGTCACTTACGAGAGTGAGATCTGATAGAGATGATAGTTATATTTTTGGTTTAATAAAACAACAAATAAAAGTGGTAAAGTAAAGTAGATGTAGATTGATATGTTGAGAATAGACCCGGGGGCCATAGTTTTCTCTAGTGGCTTCTCTCATGATAGCGATATTCTACCGTGGGTAAACAAATTACTGTCAAGCAATTGATAGAATATCGAATAATTATGAGACTATCTAGGCATGATCATTGTATATAGTCATCACGTCCGAGACAAGTAGACCGACTCCTTCCTACATCTACTACTATTACTCCACACATCGACCGCTATCCAGCATGCATCTAGTGTATTGAGTTCATACGAAGAGAGTAACGCCTTAAGCAAGATGACATGATGTAGAGGGATAAACCCAAGCAATATGATGAAAACCCCATCTTTTTATCCTCGATGGCAACAATACAATATGTGCCTTGCTGCCCCTACTGTCACTGGGAAAGGACACCGCAAGATTGAACCCAAAGCCAAGCACTTCTCCCATTGCAAGAACTATAGATCTAGTAGGCCAAACCAAACCAATAATTCGAAGAGACTTGCAAGAATATTATGAGCACACATAAAATGTTCAGAGAAGAACCGAATATCTTTCATAGATAACCTTGATCATAAACTCACAATTCATCGGATCTCGACAAACACACCACAAAAAGAGATTACATCGAATAGATCTCCTCGAAGACCGAGGAGAAGTTTGTATTGAGATCCAGAGAGAGAGAAGAAGCCATCTAGATACTAGCTATGGACCCGAAGGTCTGTGGTAAACTACTCACAACTCATGGTGAGGGCGATGATGATGATGATAAGCGTGAGCCATGGATATAGCACTATGGGTGGAATAGAGGTGGTTGTGGAGAAGACAAAAATGAGGGAGATAGTCTCACATCGACTTGGCATATCAACGGGCTATGGAGATGCCCATCAATAGATATCAGTGTGAGTGAGTAGGGATTGACATGCAATGGATGCACTAGAGCTAAATATGAATGAAAGCTCAATAAAAGAAACTAGTGGGTGTGCATCCAACTTGCTTGCTCACGAAGACCTAGGGCATTTGAGGAAGCCCATTGGTGGAATATACAAGCCAAGTTTTATAATGAAAATTCCCACTAGTATATGAAAGTGACTAAGCACGAGACTCTCTACAATGAAGAACATGGTGCTACTTTGAAGCACAAGTGTGGAAAAAGATAGTAGCAATTGTCCCTTCTCTCTTTTCTCTCATTTTTTTGGAGGGGCTTTCTCTCTCTTTTTTTATTAGCCCCTCTCTATTTTTTTGGGCGTTTTCTTTTTTATTGGCCTTTCCTCATATGGGACAATGCTCTAATAATGATGATCATCACACTTTTTGTTACAACTCAAAATTACAACTCGATACTACAACAAGTATGACTCTACATGAATGCCTCTGGCGGTGTTCCGGCATGAGCAATGAATCAAGAGCTACATATATGAAAAATTATGCATGGTGGCTTTGCCACAACTACGATGTCAACTACATGATAATGCATGGCACTATGACAATATGATGCGTGTCATATAAGCGGAACGATGGAAAGTTGCATGGCAATATATCTTGGAATGGCTATGGAAATGCCATGATAGGTAGGTATGGTGGCTGTTTTGAGGAACTATATGGTGGCTATTTTGAGGAAGGATATATAGTGGTTTTATGGTACCGACGAAAGTTGCGCGGTACAAGAGAGGCTAGCAATGGTGGAAGGGTGAGAGTGCGTATAATCCATGGACTCAACATTAGTCATAAGGACTCATATACTTATTGCAAAAATCTACGAGTCATCAAAACAAAGCAATCAACGCATGCTCCTAGGGGGGAGGTTGGTAGGAGTTAACCATCGCGCGCCCCCGACCTCCACACAAAGGTTGACACTTTACAAATACCTCATGCTCTAACTTCGTCACATAGCGGTTCACCATACGTGCATGATACGGGAATCACTAACCTTATCACAAGTATTTCTCAATTTCATAATAACTCCACTAGCATGACTCTAATATCACTATCCTCATGTCTCAAAACAATTATCAAGTATCCAACATCTCATTCTATTCAATGCACTTGATGTGATTTTTTTTACTACATTGACATTGGATGTTTATCATGTGAAGACTAGTTTATTTAGCCTAAACACATTACCATGCTGTTCTAATAGACTCTCAAATAGATTTAAGTGAGGCATGAGAGTTCAAAAATTTATACAAAATATTACCACCACCATGCTCTAAAAGATATGAGTGAAGCACTAGAGCAAAAACTATTCAACTCAAAAGATATAAGTGAAGCACATAGAGTGTTCTAATAATTTCTAGGGCATATGTAACTCTCTCAAATAGGTGTGTACAGCAAGGATGATTGTGGCAAACTAACAAGCAAAGACCCAAATTATACAAGACGCTCCAAGCAAAACACATAGCATGTTGCGAATAAAAATATAGCTCCAAATATAGTTACCGATGGATGAAGACGAAAGAGGGGATGCCTTCCCCGGGCATCCCCAAGCTTAGGCTTTTGATTATCTTGAATTTACTTGGGGTGCCATGGGCATCCCCAAGCTTAGGCCTTTGCTACTCCTTGTTCCATAGTCCATCAAAGCAATACTCAAAACTTGAAAACTTCACAACACAAAACTTAGACAAAAATTCTCGTGAGCTCCGTTAGTATGAGAAAGCAAACCACTACTCAAAGGTACAGCAATGAATTAATTCTTTGTTTATATTGGTGTTAAACTTACTGTAATACAACTTCTCTATTGTTCATATCTTCCAATATTACTCATAGATGCATCGGAATAAGCAAACAACACACGAAAAACAGAATCTGTCAAAGACAGAACAGTCTGTAGTAATCTGCAGGGTTCGCCTACTTCTGGAACTCCAAAAAATTCAAACTAAATTGGTAAATTTGCGGAATTTATCTACCAATAAGCAGCAAAAATAATCAGCTAAAAAGAACTCTCCAGTAAAATCCCACGACTACTTTAGCGAGCGCTAACGATTCTGTTTTTCACAGCAAGATCAAATAAACTTCGCACAAGACTTCCCAAAGGTTCTACTTGGCACAAACACTAAACAAAACATGAAACCACATCTAATCATAGGCTAGATGCAATATTTATTCCCTAACAGCAACAAAAGCAAAAAAAACATAAAATTGGGTTGCCTCCCAACAAGCGCTATCGTTTTACGCCCCTAGCTAGGCACGATACAAGATAGATCTAGGTATTGCCATCTTTGATCTTCACCATTTTAATGGTGTCAAGCTCGAATCCGGGAGGTTCCTTACGTTTCCCTTCATATTCGGAGATCTTTAGATCTAAATCATCAAACCGTTTATTACAAAGGGTAATCAACATATTCATACGGTGGATATTTCCACTAACATTCTTAAGTGGTTCAAGAGACTTTTGTAGTATTTTTGTTACTTCACATATTTTCTCAAAAACTTGAGTCTGTTCCTGGTTGGAAGGCTGCCCGAATAAGTCTATTAAGACATTATAAGAATTAAGGGTATGATTCCCCAAGAAATTTCCTCCGGTAACGGTATCAAGAACAAGCCTATTCCAAGGGGTTATGCCAATATAAAAATTGCGAAGAAGCACGGAAGTGGAAAGCTTCCTGTTAGATCTATTTTGAGCATTGCAAATTCTATACCAGGCATCTTTTAAGTTTTCTTCCTCCCTTTGTTTAAAGTTGAGGACCTCACTCTCGGGAGTGGTGATAATGATAGGTGTGCTAGACATGATGACAAGCAAGCAAGCAGCACACGAAAGCAAACAGGAAGCAAGCGAATGGTAAACACACGGCGGAAGAAGGACGAATAAAACGGCAAGGGTGAAGTGGGGGAGAGGAAAACGAGAGGCAAATAAATGTAACGCGAAGGATAAGGGTTTGTGATAGGTACTTGGTATATGACTTTTGCGTAAGCCTCCCCGGCAACGCGCCAGAAATTCTTCTTGCTACCTCTTGAGCTCCCTTGAAGAGGAAAGGGAGATGCAACACAGTAGCGTAAGTATTTCCCTCGGTTTTTGAGAACCAAGGTATCAATCCAGTAGGAGACCACGCGCGAGTCCCTCGCACCTGCACAAACAAATAAGAACTTCGCAGCCAACGCGATAAGGGGTTGTCAATCCCTTTACGGTCACTTACGAGAGTGAGATCTGATAGAGATGATAGTTATATTTTTGGTATTTTTGGTTTAATAAAACAACAAATAAAAGCGGTAAACTAAAGTAGATGTAGATTGATATGTTGAGAATAGACCCGGGGGCCATAGTTTTCTCTAGTGGCTTCTCTCATGATAGCGATATTCTACGGCGGGTAAACAAATTATTGTCGAGCAATTGATAGAAAAGCGAATAATTATGAGACTATCTAGGCATGATCATTGTATATAGGCATCACGTCCGAGACAAGTAGACCGACTCCTGCCAACATCTACTACTATTACTTCACACATCGACCGCTATCCAGCATGCATCTAGTGTATTGAGTTCATACGAACAGAGTAACGCCTTAAGCAAGATGACATGATGTAGAGGGATAAACTCAAGCAATATGATGAAAACCCCATCTTTTTATCCTCGATGGCAACAATACAATACGTGCCTTGCTGCCCCTACTGTCACTGGGAAAGGACACCACAAGATTGAATCCAAAGCCAAACACTTCTTCCATTGCAAGAACTATAGATCTAGTAGGCCAAACCAAACCAATAATTCGAAGAGACTTGCAAGGATATTATAAGCACACATAAAAAGTTCAGAGAAGTAGATACTTGATCATAAACTCACAATTGATCGGATCTCGACAAACACACCGCAAAAAGAGATTACATCAAAAGGACTCCTCGAAGACCGAGGAGAACTTTGTATTGAGATCCAGAGAGAGAGAGAGAGAAGAAGCCATCTAGATACCAGCTATGGACCCGAAGGTCTGTGGTAAACTACTCACAACTCATGGTGAGGGCGATGATGATGATGATGAAGGCCTCCGTGATGGATACCCCTCCCGGAACAGGCTCCAAGATGGGATCTCCATGGGAACAGAAGCTACGGCGGTGGAATTACGGTTTTCTCTCTGCGTATGGAGTTTCTGGGGTACGTAGGTATATATAGGAAGAAGGAGGGCACCGGGGGCCACGCGGGCCAGCCTCGAGGTAGGGGGCGCGCCCTGGGAAGGGGGGCGCGCCCCACACCCTCTAGGGCAGCCCTTCTCTCCCCTGACTTGGTCCTGAAGTTTCCCGTGCATGATTTTCTCCAAAAATATCTCTCGCGAAGGTTTCATTCCGTTTGGACTCCGTTTGATATTCCTTTTCTGCAAAACCCTGAAATAGGCAAAAAAACAACAATTTGGACTGGGCCTTTGGGTTAGTAGGTTAGTGCCAAAAATGATATAAAAGTGAATGATAAAGCCCATTAAACATCCAAGACTTCAGAAATAATAGCATGGAACAACAAAAAAAATATAGATACGTGAGAGACGTATCACCCCCTCGCGAGGGCCTTGGGCAGCTGGTCGATCAGCTGGGCCGTACCAGGCCATGGTAGGAGGCGTCGCGGCCCGCAGACAGGCAAGTCTGGGTACCCTGGTTCCCAGGATGCCGACAATAGCCCTCGAGCCCAAGGTGCGCGCGGAGTTGGCTTCGGGGCGAAGCCTTTGTCAAGGACGAAGCCTCGCGGGCCCTAAGAGGCTGCGGGCCAGGCCGGCGCGTGATGGTTGGATGGGATGTGGCGACTCCGCTCCCCACGCAGTCTTGGCAATCGTTTGACTTGACAACTCCTCGGCGCAGACAACTGGGTTGTTATGGCTGTGACGCCAGTGGCTGGCGGTTGGGCTCCTCCGCCGTATAAATGGGACTAGGGGGAGCCCCCAAGCCCAGCGCCATCTTCCCTCTTGCTTGTTCCTCGCTCTCCCTCTTGCTGCGAGATCTCCATGGCGCCGCCGAGGAAGCCGTCCGCCGTGGAGAAGGGGAAGGCCCCGAAGGATCTGGCCCTGCTGCCGCCGAAGAGGGGCCGCGGGCGTCCCCGCAAGCATGCCGCTGCACCTGCAGCGACTCCTCGAGGAAGCGGGCGCGGCCTTCCGGGTTCTGTCATGGCCGTTGGTGAGAGGTGCGGTACGTCCTCCCGTGGTGAAGGTGGTCGCAGCCGTGGTGGGAGAGGAGGCGCGAGACGGCGCATGGCGGTCGCGCGTCCTCCATGCCCGCAGCTCCACTCCTTCGACGCGTAGTCGGAGTTCGTGGTGTGGGCGGAGAAGCCTGGTGGCTCATGGCTCCGGCTGCCCCGCTCGTTCGGTGACATGTTACCAGCCGGAGGCCCCGGCGGCGTCTGGCTGCAGGCTGACGGTTGCTGCAGTGGTGCGTCCAGGGTGGAGGTTGATGTGGCTCCCTTGGGCGATGAGTTCCTGGAGCGCGGCTGGCAATCGTTTGCTCGCGCGCGCCGGCTACAGGGGAGGTGTGCGCTCCACTTCAGGTACGATGGCGCCTCCTCACTGTTTGTCAGGGTCTTCTCGAAGGAAGGGAGGCGCCTTGGGTGCTGTCCCGAGGCCGATGACGAAGAGGACGACGGGGACAGCGTCCGGAGGAGCAGCTCCTCCTTCGGAGATGATCTTAGTCCTGGGGGCACCGTGGGTCCCCACTGTGTGGCAGCAACAGCTCCTCCAACAGTGGCGGCCGCGACGAGCCACCACGCCGCCGAGCTCGGCCTGGCGAGGGGAGGGGGTTGCCGCGCCGCTGTGGCTCGGTGAAGCCAGAGGAACTAGGAGACTCCGACTGAGCGGGAGCGGCCTCTGCTTCTTCTCCTTCTTTTTCCTTCGTGTCCTTTCTGTGTCAAAATTTCAAGTTGCCTCAAGAAGCCGTGTAATGGACTATGATATATGTATGAAGCGAGAACTTGCTGTCATGTTTTTTTGTTGCCTTGGTGAGATTACTTAGCTTTTATGCGTCGTGACGTCTTGAGGCGGAGTCCTCCTGACTCTTTGGCGTCATGAGCCCCATCGGGTCATGAGGATGGCCTAATCTAGAGAGCTCGTGCAGCCCCTAAGCATGGATGGGCCGCTGCGAGCTGCTGAGAGCGCCGAGCATGGGTTAAAGCACCAAAGCCTGAGCCGACTCGGTAGGATAGGTTGCGCGGACTGAGAAGCCCGACGCCAGAGCCTAAGCAGGCTTGGCCAGGCGAGGTCACGGGGCTATGGCAGACGAAGGCCGGTGACCTATCGTGCCCCAGCCCCCACGTGCGAGGCGCGCGAAGAAAAGCGGGTGGCGCAGCCCTCCTCAACAAACTGAACTTAAAACCAACGAGAAAGATCCCAAACAAGACTTTCAACCAAATGCAAGAAGTGCGAGAAACACGAGAACTTCATAGCACGGGGTAGAGGAAGGGCTGATAGCCAAGGAATTATAAAAGGCTGGCAGCGAAACACCAAGCCGAAAAAGGAAAAAGGTCGCGTCCGACCCCTACACTACGTCTTCTTCCCAGCATGGAGCTAAGGACTGCCACTGGGGCGTGGCTGGGAGCCCCGTCTGAGGGCCCGTAGGTAACGCACAGGAGACTCTGAGGCGTGTACATCCCCAACTCATTATTATGTGAGAGTGTCACGGGCGGAGACCTTCACGGACACGGAGCCTTGATTATGGATAGAACCTCCTGAGGTGTTCGATGTTCCAGGAATTCTGGATAGGTATCCCATCCTGCGTCTCCAGGCGCACAACACCGGGCCTAGAGACATGGGCGATTCTGAACGGGCCCTCCCACATGGGCGAGAGCTTGTGTAACCCCTCCCGGGAGAGGACCCGCCTCAGGACCAGGTCACCAACTTCAAGTGTTCTTGCGCGGACGCCGCGGCAGTGGTACCGCCGCAGCACCTGCTGATATCGCGCCACCCTGAGGGCAGCTCGGCGGCGGCCCTCCTTGCCGAGCCCGAGGTCCATCCGCGAGGCGGCATCCTGGCATTCGTCATTGAAGGCCAAGACCTGTGGGGTGCGATGCTTGACCTCGTGAGGGAGGACTGCCTCTGCCCCATTGACGAGAAAGAAAGGAGTTTCCTCCATGGGTTTGGTGGCAGTGGTTCAGATTGACCACAGCACGGACTGGAGCTCGTCGATCCAGCCCCTGCCGCAAGCCTCAAGCTTCTTCTTAAAGCTGCACGTCTTGAGGCCACGCAGGACTTCCGTGTTGGCGCGCTCGGCCTGACCGTTGCTCATGGGGTGAGCCACCGAAGCGTAGCAGATCCGTGTTCCAAGGTTATCACAATATGACCTGAAGAGATTGTTTGTGAACTGCGAACCGTTATCCGTGATGATGCGGTTGGGGACCCCGAATCGCCTCACGAGGCCCTGGATGAACTTGACAGCCGACCCGACTGGGATCGCGCGAACAGGCTCCACCTCCGCCTACTTGGTGAATTTGTCGATGGCGATGTATATGAACCGGTAGCCCCCCGCTGCCCGGGGAAATGGACCCAGGATGTCCAATCCCCATACCACGAAGGGCCAGGAGAGCGGAATCGTCTCGAGGCTCTGCGCCAGTTGGTGGATCTGCTTGGCGTGAAACTGGCACGCCTCACAAGCCCGCACAAGCTCCGTGGCGTCGTTGAGCGCCATGGGCCAGTAGAAGCCGCTGCGGAAGGCCTTGCCTATGAGGGTACGGGATGACGAGTGATGACCGCAGTCTCCACCGTGAATGTCAGCCAACAGCTCGCGCCCTTGCTTCCTCGAGATGCATTTTAGCGAGACGTTGTTGGGGCGCCTCTTGTAGAGTTCACCGTCTTGGATGCAGTAAGCTGAGGCCTGTCGGACCACGCACTCTACGTCTTCTTCCTTGTCTGGCAGGGTGTTGTATTGCAGTACATCTTGAGTTCTTGGGTCCAGCAACCCTCCTCGGGCTCCGCGGCGAGCAGCAGGCGGGCTCCGGAGGGCGGCCCGCAGGACGGAGCGCCGTCCGGAGGCGACGCAGGTAGCCCCTGCTGAGGGGATGCCGTCTCATGAGCTGGCGGTGCTGCCGACGGTTTGAGTAGTCGCTCCTCGAAGACGCCTGGCCTATGAGGCTCTCGCGTGGAGGCTCGTTTGGCCATGTCATCCGCTTCCTTGTTGGTGCCTCTCGGTACGTACTGCACCTCCAGCCCTTGGAATTGCTTCTCCATCTTGCGCTCCTCCTCCAGATATGCCTCCATGTGCTCGTCCTTGGGTTTGTACTTCTTGTTGGAGAAGTCGACGAGAAGTTGCGAATCGCCCCTGATGGTGAGACGCTTGACCCCAGCACAGCCACGGCCTTGAGCCCATCAATTAGGCCCTCGTACTCTGCAATGTTGTTGGAGACCTTCTCGCCTTGCTGGAAGCAAAGCCGCACAGCGTAGTATAGCTTATCCTGAGTGGGAGATACTAACACAGCGCCAAGGCGCGAGAAGGCTCCGTCGAAGTATACCACCCATCCGTCTGGGGCTTCATCGCCGGGGGCCAGCGAGCGGTCCTCACTAGCCCCCCGCTCCGGCGCGTCAGTCCACTCCGCCACAAAGTCTGCCAGAGCCGCTCCCTTGATCACCCGCGTGGTGCTGAGCTCCAACTGGAACACTTGAAGCTCGATGTTCCACTCGGCGACCCTCCCGACGACATTCGGGCCCGCAACACCTTCTCGAGAGGATATGACGAAACAACCTTGATAGGATGTCCTTGGAAGTAGTGGCGCAGTTTCCTGGAGGCGACGAGGAGCGCCAGGAGCAGCTTCTGAGGCATCGGGTAACGCGAGCGCGCGTTGATACGTCTCAAAAGTATCTACTTTTCCAAAAACCTTTTGATATTGTTTTGACCTCATTCTTGCATGATTTGAACTAAACTAACCCGGACTGACGCTGTTTTCAGCAGAGCTGCCTGTATGGTTTTATTGTGCGTAGGAAAACAGATTTTTAGGTATCTCAGAAAATTCCACGAAAAATCACAGAAAATCCACGCACCCGAAGGAACCCGGAGCCAGAAGAGGGGCCATAGGGGGGCCAGGGGGGCCCCAGGCGCCCTGGTGGCGCGGCCCACCCCCTGGCCGCGCCGGGGGGTCGCCTGGGTGGGCCCCACCTCCCCTGGTGCCCTACTTTGACCCGTATTTTAGCTCGTGACGGAGAAATCCCAGATCAGAAGTTCTTTTCCCAGTTTTCGTCGCGGAGCCGCCGCCACCCTCTGTTCTTCTTCGGGAGGGCTAATCTGGAGGCTGATTTGGCCTCCAGAGAGGGGAGATCGTCGCCATCGTTATCACCATCACCACTCCATCATCCCTCCATGACTTCTCCTTCCATGTGTGAGTAATCCCCTGCTGTAGGCGAAGGGGGTGGTAGGGATTGGATGAGTTAGATCATGTAATAGTTTGTCAGATCGTTGGGGGCATGTTGCCTATCATCTACTATGGTGTCTATCATCTTTGCTTCAACTTGTTATTCTTAATGCTTGTCACTTAGGGCCCAAGTGCCATGATTTCAGATCTGAACCATATGTGTTTGCATGAATATATTTGTGTTCTTGATCCTATCTATGAGTTGTTTGCACCTATTACGGTTCGGAACCGGCGATCCCAAAAGTGACAGCTTGGGACACCAAAGGGGATGGTCCGTAGTTTGAGGATTACATGTATCCATTGAGTTTATTGCTTTGTTCCGGTGCTCTTTGACAGGAGCACCTTAATCTCCATAAGTTCCTTTTGGCCCCGTTCGTAGCGGGATGGTAGGACAAAAGATGTTGTGCAAGTTCTTATTGCAAGCACGTACAACTACCTACGGGATACATGCCTAATGTTCGATATTTGCCTAGATGATCATTACTTTTCCGTGTGCCTTGCCCCAAGTTGGAATCATGATATATCTCATCCATGCAGCGCCCAAACATCCATCTCCCTAGCCTACAGTGTTTTAAATCCTGCTGGTTACTAGTTGCTACTTTTGCCATTTACTCTTGCTATTTACTTTTGCTGTTTACTTTTACTATCACCATCATCACTATCATATCGCTGTTACCACTTATCTTTTGTTGCAAGTAAGTATATTTCAGGTGCGGTTGAATTGACAACTCAACTGTCAAAGCTTATAAATACTCTTTGGCTCCCCGTGTGTCGAATCAATACATTGGGTTATTCTTACCCGCGAAGACTATCTTGATCCCTTACGGTTGAGGGTTATCAAGTACCGTTTTCTGGCGCCGTTGCCGGGGAGCATAGCAATATTACAAGTCTACTTGAAGTATCCTACCAGCTGCACTTCATCCGCTATGGGTAAGAAAGGAGACCCCAAGGTTCCGATCTTACTATCCACTACAAGAAGAGGTACTGTTCTGAGCACTAGTGCTACACTTGATTCACCTTCTGTTATGAGTAAGTTTGACTCACCGCCACCACATGATGCTCCTACTGAATCTGTTACTATGTCCGATACTCTTGATGACGCTTCTACTACTCTTGATGATATTAGTTCACTTGGTTATGCTCTTGAGAAACAGATCGCTGCTGCTGCAAAAAAGTCTGGAATTGAAATTCCTGTTACTCGCTACCCTATTGGTGAGACTTACGATTATCCTGATTTGAGTAAACTCAAGGAGAGACTCCTTGATGATGATTACTATATGCTTGATGAAGATTTATGCAGGGAACTGACAGAGTTTGCCGGCTCTGACCCTGAAGTTATTAAGAAACTGTTTGAAAAACACTCTTTGAAGAACAAAACCGTTCCTGATCCTGAATTTGCTACATCTCCTATATGCATTGATGATCCTGATTATGATTTCTCTGTTGATCTTTCACTTATACCTATGGTTGAAGCTGACCCCTTTTATGGCAGAGAAAATGATGATGCTATTGCACACCTAACTAAACTCGGTGAGTTGGGTGGCCTGTTTACCACAGATGAGAAGATACGATACTTTTATGTTACCAAGCTTCTTCCTTTCTCCTTGAAGGAAGGTGCTAAAGCATGGTATGATTCACTCCCATGCGGTTCCATTAAGAGTCCTCAAGACTTAGCTCACTCTTTTGTTGATAAGTACTTTCCTGCTCACATGCAACATGCTGCTTTACAAAGAATTTATAACTTTAAACAGTTGCAGGATGAGTCCCTCCCTAAAGCTTGGGGGAGGTACTGCGGTCTGATTCGGGCTAGACCAGGACATGAAGTCCCTAAGAACGAATTAATCGATATATTCTATGCTGGTCTAACTGATGAATCCATGTCCTATTTGGACAGTTGTGCTGGTTGTGTTTTCAGGAAAAGAACGCCGAAAGATGCAGAAGATTTGATGGGCAGGATTGCCAAAAACCATGAAGATTGGTCCGTCCCTGAACCACCTCCACCACCAAAGAAGAGGGGCATGTTTGTTCTAAGCCCCGAAGATATGCGAGAAGCAAAGAAGTCTATTAAAGAGAAAGGTATTAAAGCTGAAGACGTGAAGAATCTACCCCCTATTGAGAAGCTGTGTGAGCCTACCACTCACCCTCCTATGGTAGAGGTACACTCTCTTTTAGATTTCAACGCAAGTGACATCCCTCATGGTAAGCCTCCTGATCAATGTTTAGATGAGTTTGATAATTTTATTATGAAACAAAATCATTTTAATGAGAGGATACAAAGTCAGTTGCATGATAATTCCCTTGCTATCAAAAGTTTGCTTGATGTTCTAGGTAGAACAGTTAATGATGTTCAATGTCTTGTGAAGCATTTTCATATGGTTCAAACTCAGCTTGAACAAATTTCTAATGTGCAAAAAGATTTGCTTGCTAACAATGCCAAACAAGATGATTTGCAGGCCTTCGGGATTAAGACCCGAGGAGGAACTAGCACTCAAGATCCTCTCTATCCAGAGGGGCATCCGAGGAGAATCGAGCAAGATTCTCAAATGCAGGAAGAAGAAATTGTTGGCTCTCCAAAAAAGAAGAAGAAACATAAGTTGGCTGACAATTCCAATGATCCTATTACAGATGAAGAGCCAGCTGTTGATCCCCACAGTGTATCTATCTCCGATGCTGAGACTGAAGACGATGCTGAACCTGGAGATAAGGATAATGAGAAGAATGATCCGCCTGAAGTTCGAGAAGAAGAAGCACCTGACAAACGTAAGAGGTACACTGAAGAAGACTTCATCGCAAGAAAACATGGGAAGGAAAGAGAACCATGGATACAGAAACCCATGCCCTTTCCAGGTAAGTCCATCAAATCTAAAGAAGAAGAGCATTAGAATAAGTTCTGTGAGTGGATTAAGCCTCTTTTTCTTCAAATCCCTTTGACTGATGCTATTAAGTTACCTCCTTATTCAAAATATATGAAAGATATTGTCACTAATAAAAGAAAAGTTCCTAATGAAGCAATATCTACTATGCTTGCTAGCTACTCTTTCAGTGGCAAGATTCCTGAGAAGCTCGGTGATCCAGGTATACCCACCATTCCTTGCTCCATAAAGAATAATTATGTCAAAACTGCTTTGTGTGATCTTGGAGCAGGAGTGAGTGTTATGCCTCTCTCTCTTTACAAGAGGCTTTGTTTAGAGAAACTAATTCCTACAGATATCTCCCTTCAGATGGCTGACAAGTCAACTGCCATTCCGATAGGTATTTGTGAGGATGTTCCCGTAGAAGTTGCTAATTGTTTGATTCTTACTGATTTTGTTGTGCTTGACATGCCCGAGGATGGGAGCATGTCCATTATTCTTGGTAGCCCTTTTCTTAACACCGCAGGTGCTATTATTGATTGCAATAAAGGGAAGGTTACCTTCAATGTGAATGATAAAGAACACACGGTGTATTTTCCAAAGAAGACCGACAGGAGGCATGGCCTCAACTCTATAGAAAATATCGAGACCGTGAAGATTGGAGAATGGGACTGTCCACTACATGTGCACCACAAATACAAAACTATTATGGTGGGGACAATGTCCATCAAAGTAAAGGTTCAATGATTACTTCGTAAGAGGTGAGACTTTTTGCTCTATATATCGCATGTTTGTTGGTAAGACTTGATCAACCTTACTAGTAAACATGTTTTATATAGATAAAAAGTTGAGCTTGTTATGTTTTCATCTATTTTAGTTTTTGTTCTCTTTGCTGTACCAAGTGCTTATGTTTTGAAGCTTCACAATACTAATCACTGCTTTAAGTTTTCAGAAAGTCTTGCAGCTTTTTGAACTTCGAAAAAATTTCAACAGTGAAGTTTTCAGAAAAATTCCAGAAAAATAAAAATAAAAATTCCATGCCGGGAGTGACCCAGAGGTGCCTGGTGCCAGCCAGGGGGGCCCACCAGTGGCCCAGGCGGCCATCTGGCGTGGGCTGCCCCCTGGCCGTGCCCATAGGGCGCCTGGGGCCCACGAGGCCCCCCTCCAGGTAAGTCTTCTTCCTCCCTCTCTCTTTCTCTCAAAAAACGCGAGTTCTGCACTTGTTCTTGCGTTCTTGCTGTTCTTGGAGGTGATTCTTTGATCTCTCTCTACAGCCTATCATTTGAGCTGAGATTTTGAACAAATACTCCCTGGTATGTGACTCCTCCACCCCTCCAATTAGATTTCTGATTGGTGGCTTCATTTGTGAGTATTTAGTAGTTCTTGGTGCTGTATAGATGAGCTTGCATGCATGTGTAGAAAGTTATTTTCCAAGTTTTGATGCAAGTTTATGCCGTGGGCAAGTGAGTTGAGTAGTTTGCCTTAACCCACCATGTTTTAATCCTTGTTTTTGTAATTTGTCAAAAATTTCAGAAATGAGTTTGTTAGGAAGGGCAAAGTGGTGGCTTGAGAAGAGGAGGCCCGCACACTCCGATCGAGTTACTAGAGCCGCAGCTTCACCCTCGACTGCTAGGGTGAGCTATAATGAAGATCATGTGCCCCTGGAGTTGTTGGAAGACACAAGTCCAGCACGTGCTGTGACGTTTCCATGTGATGAATTCCTTGAAGCTGCGGGAATCAAGGATGAGTTTTATAATCTTTGTGCTAATGCAGGTCTGACACGGCTCGTCACGTGTCGTGTTACTCAGTATCAAAAACTCACCTCCAATTTCATTAACAATTTTAGATATAATCCTGATTCAGGTGCTATTGAGTTTAAAATTTACAATGATCTTATCACCATGACCTTGGGGAAGTTTTATGAAATAATAGGTGTGCCGAACGTTGGAAGGACGGCTAGGATGACCTCTCAGCCCTCCGAGCTGAAAACCGTCTTCAACTCTCTCTGCAGCATGGGTACGAGGGATATTCATCGGTTAAAGATCTCCAGCATCTTATTTCCTCACCTCAGGTATTTTGCATATTATGTTGCTAGAGGGGTGTTAGCTCGTGACAACACGAGCAACACTTCTGCGCCGGATATTGCTATCCCGGCAGCCCTCTCAGGGAGGTCTGATCATAATCTGGGTGCCTTAATTGCTCGACGCCTTGCTATGAACGGTAACAAGGGAGACTTATATGGTGGCGTTTATGCCACACTTATCTTAGAACATCTTGGAGGCACCCCACACCCTGATGATAATCCTTTTACTTATTTAAGCTTTGATCTTGCTGCTATGAAAAGGCATAAGTTTGTTACCATGGCTTCTGAGCTTGATAATCTTGTTTATATCTTGCGTTTCGGAACTACCGCGGAACGCGAGATCCGTCTACCTGCACCTCTTTTGTTTGATTTTTCTCACAGGAACGGATGGTCCTTTGATGTTATCCAGTTCGATGAGTTCATGGCCCAGCATCGGTTGCATAACCCCATGGAGGGGGTTGTGCCCGACGAGGAGGAGCACGGTGAGTTACCACCTTTTCAGGAAGACACCGCCACTGAGTTTGGTGAAGGGTCTTCCTCTGCTTGGCGCACGGACCCTTCCTCGTGGGAGACTCCGAGGAGTTCGGTGTACGCGCCAGCATCCTTCTACGACCCTTGGACTCACTACCATACCCCCGGAGCAGGAGGCTCCTGGGGGCAGTAGCTGCTACCAACTTAGGCCAAAAGCCTAAGCTTGGGGGAGTACGTGCCCCTCTCATCTTTCCATTGTATTATCCGTTTTATTCGCTTTGATCTTTTCGAAGTTTTTGCCCGTTTTTCTTTATTTCTCTCTTTGCAAAAACAACAAAAAGATTTTCTCTTTCTTTTGCTTTCGTTCAACCTTTGAAATAACCCAAAAAGATTCCCTTTCTCTCTTTAGTTTGCTTTGTTTTCAGAGTTCAGCTCGAGTCCGTGATGGCATTTAATTATATTTCCTATGTTCGATCATGCAAGTGACGAGGCAGTAATGACGATCGACTGAAGGGAAGCAACAAGGAAGACCGGTATGAACTCTTCTTGTTTCTACTTTTGTACATATGCCTGTACTTATGATCTAGAGACCAGCTTGTAGCGACATAGTGCTATGTTTACAATGCTCTTCCAGTGGTTCATGCTTTCCTTGTGGCTAGTCTCGAATAGCTAGAGTATATAATGTGTTATTGAAATGATTTACATGCATTGCACTGTTCATAGTCTCGTATACTAAGGTGGTATTTCCCTTTAGAGAATTTTTTTGATTGACTTGGCACATGTTTACACATGTTTAAGACTAAAAAGTCTGCTCTGCCTTGATGATCTTTGAGTTTCAGAATAGTTATATCACTTTCATGCCCGATTCAATGTTGCTTTGTCGCTCTGCATGATTATGGCCGTTATTGCTCTCTAGTTGGTCGCTTCCCAGTCTTTTGCTAACCTCCACCTGTACTAAGCGGACTGACTGCTTGTGCATCCAAAATCCTTAAAACCTGTTATGCCATATGAGTCCACCATACCTTCCTATACATGGTATTTACCTGCCATTCCTAACGAAGACTTTCGTGTACCATCTCGAAATTAATCAAAAGCATTTCTCTTTTTGTGCCTCTATTTTAGCTCATGAGGAAGTAGTAGTTAATTCATGATCTTTTTAAGTTGGACAAGTTTCACCCCGGGATTGCATGTCTAATGTGCAAACCCATAATACGAGAAGGAACTGGCATAGAGTGCGCCCGGCTCATAAAAGATAATACAACAAACAAACCCTCCTTCACGCTTTGTTCATGAGAAATCAGAAAACTTTGGCAGTGATAAACAAAGGAGATTAAGAGGATGTGATCGTCCTCATGCGGGAGCCGTTCCTCGAAACTTGTCCAGCTCAAGAAGTGATTGAGTTATCTGCTAGAATTCGTTGACGAAATATGCACCTCCCAAAAACATTTTTACCTCTGTTTTTTTAAAAAACCAAGAGCTCTGGTACATGTTTAGTTTTTGTTTCCGACCACGGGTTTTCAACCTTGCCAACAAAAGCCACGGTTCGAGAGTCTCCACCTTCTTTCTTCAAAGCACCAACTAGGAGAGCATAATTGTCATTCTGAGTGTAATGTGCATTGTCCCAAAGTATTACATTGTCTTCTGCATGCTTGTGATATTATTTATTCTGAAAGTCTTAGTTCTAGTCTCGTTTAAAACTCTGGAGGAGTCTCTGCATTTATGTTTTGCTTCACTCATGGAGGCCAGCGAGATACCACCCTAATATGCTCAAGCGATGTGCAATGTAATCTTGTCTTAATTTTCAGTAATATATTATTTACTTTTAAATATTTGTGATTGGTCACTTGAAAGAAGGATTGCTCAGTGCATTGTCCTCATAGTACTGTTTCCATACTTGCTAGACTCGTTTCGTAGTACATGCTTATATACATCTAATGAAGCAAAAGAGTTTGTCAAAGTTTTCTTTGTCGCGCCCAGTTCGTTGAACTGAATTGCTTGAGGACAAGCAATATGCTAAGCTTGGGGGAGTTGATACGTCTCAAACGTATCTACTTTTCCAAACACTTTTGATATTGTTTTGACCTCATTCTTGCATGATTTGAACTAAACTAACCCGGACTGACGCTGTTTTCAGCAGAGCTGCCTGTATGGTTTTATTGTGCGTAGGAAAACGGATTTTTAGGTATCTCAGAAAATTCCACGAAAAATCACAGAAAATCCACGCACCCGAAGGAACCTGGAGCCAGAAGAGGGGCCAGAGGGGGGCCAGGGGGGCCCCAGGCACCCTGGTGGCGCGACCCACCCCCTGGCCGCGCCGGGGGGTCGCCTGGGTGGGCCCCACCTCCCCTGGTGCCCTACTTTGACCCGTATTTTAGCTCGTGACGGAGAAATCCCAGATCAGAAGTTCTTTTCCCAGTTTTCGTCGCGGAGCCGCCGCCACCCTCTGTTCTTCTTCGGGAGGGCTAATCTGGAGGCTGATTTGGCCTCCGGAGAGGGGAGATCGTCGCCTTCGTCATCACCATCACCACTCCATCATCCCTCCATGACTTCTCCTTCCATGTGTGAGTAATCCCCTACTGTAGGCGAAGGGGGTGGTAGGGATTGGATGAGTTAGATCATGTAATAGTTTGTCAGATCGTTGGGGGCATGTTGCCTATCATCTACTATGGTGTCTATCATCTTTGCTTCAACTTGTTATTCTTAATGCTTGTCACTTAAGGCCCGAGTGCCATGATTTCAGATCTGAACCATATGTGTTTGCATGAATATATTTGTGTTCTTGATCCTATCTATGAGTTGTTTGCACCTATTACGGTTCGGAACCGGCGATCCCAAAAGTGACAGCTTGGGACACCAAAGGGGATGGTCCGTAGTTTGAGGATTACATGTATCCATTGAGTTTATTGCTTTGTTCCGGTGCTCTTTGACAGGAGCACCTTAATCTCCATAAGTTCCTTTTGGCCCCGTTCGTAGCGGGATGGTAGGACAAAAGATGTTGTGCAAGTTCTTATTGCAAGCACGTACAACTACCTACGGGATACATGCCTAATGTTCGATATTTGCCTAGATGATCATTACTTTTCCGTGTGCCTTGCCCCAAGTTGGAATCATGATATATCTCATCCATGCAGCGCCCAACCATCCATCTCCCTAGCCTACAGTGTTTTAAATCCTGCTGGTTACTAGTTGCTACTTTTGCCATTTACTCTTGCTATTTACTTTTGCTGTTTACTTTTACTATCACCATCATCACTATCATATCGCTGTTACCACTTATCTTTTGTTGCAAGTAAGTATATTTCAGGTGCGGTTGAATTGACAACTCAACTGTCAAAGCTTATAAATACTATTTGGCTCCCCGGGTGTCGAATCAATAAATTGGGTTATTCTTACCCGCGAAGACTATATCGATCCCTTACGGTTGAGGGTTATCACGCGTCGCGCAGTACGATGCCGATGAAGTACACCGGGTGCTCCATGAGGGTCGGCGCAGCAGGGTCCATGGGCGCTTCAGGAACCTTGGGTGCCTCTTGATAAGTGGCGGGTTCGTCAGTGTCTGTGGTTGAATCTACCTCTGGAACTGCGTCAGGGGGCGGGGTGGGCCCTGAAGATGCCGAGCCGCCCGGTGGCCTTGGGCTTCCGGGCCTCTCCTCATGCTCCACGACTAGTGCCGCACTGGTGGAGTGAGGCGTTGTGGCGAGGTAGAGAGTCATGGGCTCTAGGGGTCGCGGCGCTACCATAACCGGCGAACTGGTGAGGTATTCCTTGAGGTCCCGGAAGGTGGCATCAGCCTCCGGAGTCCACTCAAAGGGCCCCTTTTTCTTCATGATCTTGAAGAACGGGAGGGCGCGTTCCCCAAGCTTAGAGATGAAGCGCCCTAGGGACGTTACACACCCAGTGAGCTTCTGCATCTCCTTTAGGTTCGTGGGCGGCTTCATTCTTTCGATGGCCTTGATCTTCTCCGGATTAGATTCAATGCCCCGATGCGAAACTAGGAACCCTAGCAACTTGCCGGAGGGTACCACGAACACGCACTTCTCCGTGTTGAGGCACAACTTCACCTTGCGCAGGTTGGCGAACGTTTCTTCTAGGTCCTGGACGAGAGTTCTGTCCTCCCTGGTTTTAACCACGATGTCATTGACATAGGCCTCCGCATTCCTCCCGAGCTGAGGGCCGAGGGTGATGTGCATCAGGCGCTGGAAGGTGGCGCCCGCGTTCCTCAGCCCAAAGGCATGCACGTGTAGAAGTAGACCCCGCATGGGGTCAGGAACGCCGTCTTCTCCACGTCTTCCACCGCCATCTTGATTTGGTGGTAGCCCGAGAAGGCGTCGAGGAAGCAGAGCAGGTCGCACTCAGCCATTGACTCCACGATTTGGTCGATGCGCGGAAGAGTGAATGGGTCCTAAGGGCAGAACTTGTTGAGGCTCGTGAAGTCAACGCACATGCGCTCCTTGCCTCCTTTCTTCGGGACTATGACGGGGTTGGCCAACCACTCTGGGTGCCGTACTTCCCGTACGACACCTGCTTCCTCCAGCTTCCTAACCTCCTGAATGATGAAGGCCTGCTTCTCCGGGGCTTGTCTGTGCGCTTTTTGCTTGATAGGGCGCGCATTGGGGCACACCGTGAGGTGATGCTCGATGACGTTCCTAGGCACCCCGACCAAGTCCACGGCTTTCCAGGCGAACACGTCCTTGTTGGCCCTGAGGAAGCTGAGCAGCGCTGCCTCTTGCTCAGGATCCATACCCGTACCGATGGTGAAGGTGGCTCCTGAGCCTTCTTCATCAGCGAGCACCTGCTTCGTCTCGGCGGGGACCTGAGAGAAGAGCTGCTTCTTCTTGGCAGGCGCGGCCTCCGGCGCCTCCAGAGCCCCCTTTGCTCCTGGGTGAGCTGCGACAGCAACCCTATAAGCGCGCCCGAGGACCCGAAGGGCGGCCTTGGGGTCCCCTTTGACGGTGATGACGCCACTGCTCCCGGGTATCTTGACGGTGTTGTAGCCCGGGTGAGTCGCCTCCATGAACTTCGTTAAGGCTGGGAAGCCGAGGACGGCGTTGTAGGGTAGGTGGATGGGTGCGATGTCGAAGTCGATGAGCTCAGTCTGGTAGTTAGCCGGTGTACGGAAGGTGACCGGGAGGTGGATCTGGCCGAGCGGAACGGCCGAGCCCGCGAGCCCTGAGAAGGGCTTGGTGGGGAGGAGCTGCCTGTAGGACACGGGCAGATGACGGAAGGCCTCGGGGGAGAGGATGTTGAGCCCGGCGCCGCCGTTGATGAGGGTCCTCGTCACGGCCACCCCGCAGATGGTGGGCATGCACACCATGAGGAGAACGCTGGTACCGGCCGCTTCTGAGGCGAGGTCACTAGGGCCAATGGTGATGGTGTGCCCCTGCGCACTCTATGCCCGCGAGGCCTCCTACGGCTGGGCGGCGGCCCCGACCTGTAGAAAGTGCGACTTGACGTGCCGAGACGATGCTGGCGCTTGGGACCCTCCGAGGATGCAGGCGACCCCGCGGCAGGGCAGCTCCTCGCCGGCAACGCGCCGCAGCGTGCCGCCGCGGGCAATTCAGACGCCGTGCTCTCCCGCAGATGGCTGGTGCCGAGGCAGCCATCGTGCCACCAAGAGCGCAACTGGCGTGGCCACAAGAGGCGGGAGTGGCGGAGCAGGCCGCTCTCCGGTGGCCCGACTGGAAAGAACGTCGTCGGGGAAGGAGGAGGAGTGCCCATGGGTGGCGCGGTCCGTCGATACCGCTCGGACGTCGGGGAGGTCACCCGCCCCCACGCGGATGTGGCAGCCCGCGGTCATCGTGGCGGCGCGGAACAGGAGAGGGGAGGCGAGGTCGTCGGAGAGGTGAGATTTAGACATGCCCCCTACCTGGCGCACCAAATGTCGGATTACGGGCTCCGCAGAACCCAAGAAGTTCGAACACAGGGGCGTGAACGAAGATCTCTCCCACTCACGTCTACCTAGCGTCTCGCCCTCGCCTAGTGAAGAGATTCAAGCAAAAAACAAGTGAAGCACGCAAGAGTTTACCCAGGTTCAGGCCACCTTGTGGTGTAAAACCCTACTTCCTGCTTTGGTGGATTGGCCTCAGGAGGGCTGGAATATGAACTAGTACAGTGACTCCTGAGCTCAGGAGGTGAGCTCAGGAGGGTCAGGAGGCAAGCGTTTTTGCTCCTTTGCGTGGTGGCAGAGTTTATGGATCTGCTTCTCCCTCCCCTTCATAGTGGGGATCCTAGCTACTTATATAGGCGGCCAGGGTCCTCTTCCCCCGAAATGTTTGGGCGGGAAGGGATCCCACAACGGCCATTTCGAGCGGGAACACAAGGACGTTCCTACCCTGACAAAAGCAGTCTTCGCCTGCAAAAGGACCAGGTGGTGATGCGGTGGTGGGTTCGGTGGTGACATCCTCCCTGTCGTCCTTGCGGTTTCAGGTCATGTTGAACCAATGGGGAAACCTTTGTCCCGCTCCTCGGGAACCTGCGCCCGCGCTGCCTCCTTTGCATCGAAATGGCAATTGCACCATTGGCGGGCGCTGGCACCCGCTAGCGTGGTGCATCACTGCTTACGTCGCTGCCTCCTCCTGAGGCAGGCTTGGCCTTGGATTCTCCTCCCCTCTGGAGCACCCTGCCGAGGCCGCTCCTGAGGGGGTCTTGACGTTGTTCTCCTTGCGAGGCTTAGCCCCCTCGCGAGGGTCTTGGGCAGCTGGTCGACCTGCTGGGCCGTACCAGGCCATGGTAGGAGCGCGTCGCGGCCCGCAGACAGGCAAGTGTGGGTACACTGGTTCCCAGGACGCCAACATTTACCTCCAAGAGGAAGCTTCAAGAATCTCCAAACCCGATACTAGGAATGAACATAGACCTACTGTAGGCATGCCTGTTATTTCTGTTAAAATAGGAGATCATTGCTATCATGGTTTATGTGACGTAGGTGCTAGTGCGAGTATAATACCTCATTCCTTATATAAGGAAATTACGCACGATATTGCACCCACTGAGTTAGAAGGGATTGATGTTACTATTAAACTTGCTAATAGAGACACTATTAGCCCCGTTGGGATTGTTAGAGATGTTGAAGTCTTGTGTGGGAAGGTTAAATACCCTGCTGATTTTCTTATTCTTTGTTCCCCACAAGATGATTTTTGCCCCATTATATTTGGTAAACCCTTCTTGAATACTGTTAATGCTAAGATAGACTGCGTAAAAGATATTGTCACTATTGGATTAGGGGATATGTCTCATGATTTTAACTTTGCTAAATTTCGTAGACAACCCCATGATAAAGAATTGCCTAGTAAGGATGAAATTATTGGTCTTGCTTCTATTGTTGTGCCTCCTAACGATCCTTTAGAACAATATCTGCTAGACCATGAAAATGATATGTATATGAATGAGAGAAGGGAAATAGATGAAGTATTCTTTAAGCAGGGACCCTTATTGAAAAAGAACTTGCCTGTTGAAATTCTAGGGGATCCTCCTCCACCCAAGGGTGATCCCGTGTTTGAACTCAAACCATTACCTGATACTCTTAAGTATGTTTATCTCGATGAAAAGAAGATATATCCTGTTATTATTAGTGCTAACCTTTCATAGCAGGAAGAAGAAAAACTATTGAAAACTCTGAAGAAGCACCGTGCTGCTATTGGATATACTCTGGATGATCTTAAGGGCATTAGTCCCACTTTATGCCAGCACAAGATAAAGTTGGAAGAGGACGCGAAACCGGTTATCGGTCATCAACGACGGTTAAATCCTAAGATGAAAGAAGTGGTAAGGAAGGAAATACTAAAGCTTCTAGAGGCAGGTATAATTTGTCCAGTTGTTGATAGCCAGTGGGTAAGTCCTGTCCATTGTGTCCCTAAGAAGGAAGGTATGACTGTAGTTCCTAATGATAAATATAAATTGATTCCGCAAAGAATTGTTATTGGTTATAGGATGGTAATTGATTTCCACAAATTAAATAAAACCACTAAGAAAGATCATTACCCTTTGTCCTTTATTGAGCAAATGCTAGAAAGGTTATCCAAACATACACATTTTTGCTTTCTAGATGATTATTCTGGATTCTCTCAAATACCTGTGTCAAAATGGGATCAATGAAAGACCACTTTTACTTGTCCCTTCGGTACCTTTGCTTATAGATGTATGCCTTTTGGTTTATGTAATGCACATGCTACCTTTCAAAGATGCATGATGGCTATATTCTTTGATTTTTGTGAAAAGATTGTTGAGGTTTTCATGGAAGATTTTTCCATTTACGGAACTTCTTTTGATGATTGCTTGAGCAACCTTGCTCGAGTTTTGCAGAGATGTGAAGAAACTAATCTTGTCTTGAATTGGGAAAAGTGCCACTTTATGGTTAATGAAGGCATTGTCTTGGGACATAAAATTTCTGAAAGAGGTATTGAAGTTGACAAAGCTAAAGTTGATGCTATTGAAAAGATGTCGTATTCCAAGGACATCAAAGGTATACAAAGTTTCCTTGATCATGCCGGGGTTTATAGGAGGTTCATTAAGGACTTCTCCAAAATCTCCAGGCCACTGACTAATCTCTTACAAAAAGATGTTCCTTTTGTTTTTTGATGATGATTGTGTAGAAGCATTTGAAATACTTAAGAAAGCATTGATCTCTGCACCTATTGTCCAGCCTCCTGACTGGAATTTACCCTTTGAGATTATGTGTGATGTTAGTGATTATGTTGTAGGTGCTGTTCTTGGACAAAGAGTTGATAAGAAATTGAATGTTATCCAATATGCTAGTAAAACTCTAGACAGTGCCAAGGGAAATTATGCTACTACTGAGAAGGAGTTTTTAGCAGTTGTATTTGCATGTGATAAGTTTAGACCTTATATTGTTGATTCTAAAGTAACCATTCACACTGATCATGCTGCTATCAAATACCTTATGGAAAAGAAAGATGCTAAACCTAGACTTATTAGATGGGTTCTCTTGCTGCAAGAATTTGATTTGCATATTATTGATAGAAAGGGAGCTGAGAACCCTGTTGCAGACAACTTGTCTAGGCTAGAGAATATTCTTGATGACCCACTACCTATTGATGATAGCTTTCCTGATGAACAATTAGCTGTCATAAATGCTTCTTGTACTGCTGCATGGTACACTGATTATGCTAATTACATTGATGCTAAGTTTATACCACCTAGTTTCACATACCGGCAAAAGAAAAAGTTCTTCTATGATTTAACACATTACTTCTAGGATGACCCACACCTTTATAAAGAAGGAGTAGATGGTATTATTAGACGTTGTGTACCTGAGCATGAACATGAACAGATTCTACGCAAGTGCCACTCCGAAGCTTATGGAGGACACCATGCTGGAGATAGAACTGCACATAAGGTATTGCAATCTGGTTTTTATTGGCCTACTCTCTGCAAGGATGCCCGTAAGTTTCTCTTGTCTTGTGATGAATGTCAAAGAATTGGTAATATTAGTAGACGTCAAGAAATGCCTATTAATTATCCACTTGTCATTGAACCATTTGATGTCTGGGGCTTTGATTATATGGGACAGTTTCCTTCCTCTAATGGGTATACACATATTTTAGTTGCTGTTGATTACGTTACTAAGTGTGTAGAAGCTATTCCAACTAGTAGTGCTGATCACAACACCTCTATTAAGATGCTTAAAGAAGTTATTATTCCGAGGTTTGGAGTCCCTAGATACTTAATGACTGATGGTGGTTCACACTTTATTCATGGTGCTTTCCGTAAAATGCTTGCTAAGTATGATGTTAACCATAGAATTGCATCCCTTTATCGCCCACAGTCTAGTGGTCATGTAGAGCTAAGTAACAGAGAGCTGAAATTAATTTTGCAAAAGACTGTTAATAGGTCTAGAAAGAATTGGTCCAAGAAACTTGATGATGCATTATGGGCCTATAGAACTGCATACAAAAATCCTATGGGTATGTCTCCATATAAAATGGTTTATGGAAAAGCATGTCACTTACCTCTTGAGCTAGAACATAAGGCATATTGGGTATTAAAGAGCTCAATTATGATTTCAAAGTTGCCGGTGAGAAGAGGTTATTTGACATTAGCTCGCTTGATGAATGGAGAACCCAAGCTTATGAGAACGCCAAGCTGTTTAAAGAAAAAGTTAAAAGATGGCATGCCAAAAGGATACAAAAGCGTGAGTTTAACGTAGGTGATTATGTCTTGCTATACAACTCTCGTTTAAGATTTTTTGCAGGAAAACTTCTCTCTAAATGGGAAGGTCGTTACGTTCTCGAGGAGGTCTATCTTTCCGGTGCCATAAAAATCAACAACTTCGAAGGCACAAATCCGAAGGTGGTGAACGGTCAAAGAATCAAACATTATATCTCAGGTAACCCTATAAATGTTGAAACCAATGTTATTGAAACTGTAACCCTGGACGAATACATAAGGACACTTTCCAGAACGATTCAGACTCCGAAAAGGAAGAGGTATGTGGTACGGTAAGTAAACCGACTCCAAAACAGTTCTAATGGCAATTTTTCACCGTTTTCGAATATTTAGAAAAATAGAAAAATAAGTGGCAGTCCGGAAAGGAGACGAGGCGTCCACGAGGGTGGAGGGCGCGCCCCTGCCTCGTCGGCACCTCGTGTGCCTCCCGGACTCCTATTTCATGCATGTTACTTCTTTTGGTCGGTAAAAATTCACTATATATTCTCCCAAAGGTTTTGGCCACCGTATCACACAAAAATCCTCTCTTTTTGTTTCGAGCTATTTCTTGCTAGGGTTGACAAGGCTAGGCATCATGTCATCCTCCTCCTCCAACAATGAGGGCAAAGATGCTTGGCTAATGAAGATAGAGCTGAAGAGGGAAGAACCCGAGGAGATCAACAAGGAGAATAGGATCAAGAAGGCTATGGAAGATCAGGCTCCGGCAATAGGAGAAGAAGACATCCTTCAACCCCTTCCAAACCTTTTTACTTCAATTGAGATTGAAGCTTTCAAGACGATTGAGTTAGCTCAAATACAAAACAAGTATCTCACAAGTGAAAATAATTTGTTGAAGGAGCATATCGCCGCACTCAAGGTTATAATCTGCAAGTTGGAGGATCTCCTACGCTCGATGTATGATGACCCATCATCACTGCTTCCAACCCCATCGTCACCACCTCCGAAGAAGGAGACATAATCATATGGGTATGGGCACTCCCCTTGGCAACTGCCAAGCTTGGGGGACGTGCCCCGGTATCGTATCACCATCACACACCTATCTTTACCGTTTTTGTTAGTTCGATCCTTTTGGTAATATCTTGATCTAGTAGAATAAAGTTAGCATGATCTAGTTCTGAGCTTTTGCTTTATGATCTTTATCTTTGCAATCGAGTCCATGAGCTATATAATAAAGATTAGTGTTGAGTCAAGGGCTTGATTTCCTCGCTATGGTCATTAGAGAATAAGAGAAAATATAAGAAGTATCAAAGAGACCATATTGATCTTATGGAAGGTAATTGATGCGGAGCATCTATGGCTATCTCCATGTACACCGTCATAGCTCCTCAAGCCCCAAGTGAACCTACCGGACTTAAGGTGAACTCGCTCCTCTTCGAGGGTTACATGAATATCATTTGGACTTGGTCACTACCTCACCACGGAACATCGTGCATCTTTAGATACAAGGACGACCATCTACATGAAGCCGGGGAGCACCACCAAGTCCACATGGAGACATACGAGAAGAAGGAGGAAAGGAGCGACACAAACGAAGAAGGGCATGTCCAGTCCGGAATGAGCGGTACTACCGCCTACAAGCGGTACTACCGCTCCCATGCGACACTACCACCTACAGGCGGTACTACCGCCCGAGGTCCGGTACTATCGCCCTGCCTGTGCGCAGCCGCGGGCCTTTGGCCTTGTATCCCTCTCCACTTACCCCTTCGTGGCTTAGACTATAAATAGACCACCCCCACCTTCTTTCTAAGGTTTAGCAAAGTATTTTGATAGACATTGAGAGCTTTGCTCCTTGTATCCTCTCCTCTAGGAGATCAAGACCTCCCAAGGGAGAAGAATCCTTGTGGATTGCAAGACCTCCCAAGGGAGAAGAATCCTTGTGGATTGCAAGACCTCACCTCCCCTAGGAGTGGGATGAACTAGTTACCTTGTATCTTTCCTTTTGTTGTTCTTGAATCATTGTGAACTCTTGCATGTTCTTGGATCTAGTATATGTGTGATTGGGTCTAGTTAATTTGAGTGTTTTCCCTCTCTTGTGTTCATCTTGTTCTTGGGGATTCCCCTCCAATTCGTGAAAGATCTCCACCTAGGGTTCCACCCTACAACATCATGGTATCTAGAGCTATGGTTTCTCACGAAATTGGAGCCCCCTTCGTGTTTTCTAGCCTTGTTTTGTTGTGTTCTTGCCCAATTTCGAAAATCCCCACCAAAAATAGCCCCAATTTTTTTTGTGATTTGTTGGTTTGATGATGTTTTGTTGGATTTGATCCATGGATTTGCTTGGTTTCGAGTGGATCTAGCATCTCCCCAAGTTTCACCACTTTCCATCAACGAAATCCATCCAATTTCGCCCCCGAAATCATCCATTTCCGCCCCAAATTCGCCTCGATCCCGATATGCGAAGTTTTTCCCGACACCAGCGGTACTACCGCTCATCCAAGCGGTACTACCGCCCTCCAAGCGGAACTAAATTTTTACTTCCGCCCAACCAAAGCGGTACTACCGCCCCGCACATTTTCAGCCTTCCGAGTTTCACCGTTTTGACCATAACTAATTCATCCGGAGTCCGATTTTGACGTTCTTGAGCTCGTTTTGAAGCTCTTGACATCCCCCATAACACAAAAATACTACCATCATCATTTGACTCCATCATATTTTGTGAATTTTGACATCTTTTCCTAGGGCTTCCACCAAATCATCCGCTATACCACCACCGACTTCCGCAACCTACCCTCGTGGATCCCCATAGCATTTGTGGTTGCTTGAGTAGTGATTTGAGTCTCCAAAGGTGTTTAGGCTACTTAGGGACAATTGCTTCTTCATCAACCACCACCACCACTTCCGCATACCCTTTGCCCACTATACATTTCCGCCAACCCAACTTAACCCATTTTTGTTGAGCTTGTTTGAGTTGTGGATTGTGTCTCCTAAGGTGTTTCGGCTACTTAGGGACCGTGACTTCAACTCCGACAACGTGTATAGCCCATCATACACAACCACCACCGCTTGTCTGCTACCACCATTTGACATTTGTCCTTGAGATTTTGAGTTGTGGTTTTTCCGTTTCCTAAGGTGTTTCGGCTAATTAGGAACGGGTCTACATCAAGATCACCGCATCTCATCATCATCATCGGACGGTAACTTCGACGATTTCCTTGTATATTCCCCTTGCAATTGCATTGTTAACCCCTAGCCCATTTTGCGTCAATTGCCTATCGAGACTAGCCTTTTAGTATTGCCGGCAACGTTACTTGTGCACATTAGCGATCCGCCCTTCCATTGCATACATACCATATCATCTTGGTATCATCATATCATCCCTTGTGTCACAAGATTGTTCCCCCATATACATAATTGTTATCTTGGTTTGTGCATCGTGGCCATATAAAAAAAGAAAAGAAAAGAAGAATAAGCTTTTAAGCAAAAAGAGAAAGACAAAGAAGCTTGTAAGCAAGAGCCATACCATCGCATCATATCATATCATACTTGATCATCTTGTGCTAAAAGCACCGGAACATCATACACATAGCATACTTGGGATAACAAGTTCATACATTTTGCATCTTATAGGTTGTGCACAAGTGTCGTATCCTCCTATTGAGCAATCGTGCTAGCGTCTCTCTTGAGTTGTGCAACACGAGCGTTTTCTGTGGACTCCACATTTTGTGCTCAATCCTTGGTTGCATGACCCCATCTATCTATCCGTGTGTGTGTTTCCGTGTGCCACCCATATTGCTATTGGTCTACTTGTTACATTTGCAAATTTGTGAATCTCTTTCAACATTATTGACTCTTTCTAACAATTGCATCAAATTTTTGTGCCACAATCCTCACCGAGCTCCACCATAAGCCTTACTTGTGTAGGTGTGAGAATTGACAAGATCTGGTACCAATTGTGCTATTTCCTTGATACATTATTGAATGATCATTGATCCATCTTCAACATTGGAAAGTTACATTTGGTCTAGTTCTTTCCTTTCTCCGACTCACATTTGCTCGAGTCTTGTGATGGATAGGCAAGGCATTCCATCTCCGGCAAGATCACATCGGCATCGACACCATCAACGACAAGAACGTGAAGGTCACGAGCTCAACATCAACAACCGCTCAACGACTTCACCATCTACCTTCGCATCTTCGCCAAGTGACTTCAAGGCATCTTCGCCTTTGGACTTGCGGCATCTTCGCCGACTCGCACCTCAAGACAAGCTTCCCAAGCTCAAGTCCGCGACTTCCACGAGCTACTACGACCTCGACAACGACCACGAGATTCCTTTCTATGGGACTCAAGACCCCGAGGAGTATCTTGAGTGGGAGCGCTTGATGGACGACTACCTCACGCTACTTCAAGTTCCTCCCGAAGATCAAGTGAAATGCGCCACAAGAAACTTCCACGACCGCGCGTCGACATGGTGGCTTCACACACCTTCGGAGAGCTACGACATGAGTTGGCCCAAGACGAAGAGAGCTATGCGGTGAGAGTTCGTGCCTCCTACTTACACGGAACATCTTCTACGCCAATTGGAGAACACCATACAAGGATCCAAGTCCATCGACAAGTACTTCAACGAGATGAAGAATGCCTTGCGATGAGCCGGCGTGGACGACCCCATTTGGATGAAGTTTTACTTCATGATGGGATTGGACAACGACATCTCCAAAACTATCTTCCTCGAGAACTACAAGTCCCTCGACGACAACTACATTGGTGCTCTCAAGGCGGAACAAGAACTCATGAAGGCCAAGACTTCTCCACCGCAAGCACACTTCTCGAAGACCAAACCCCAAGATGGCGAGCATGAGGTTAGTACCACCGCGATGTCCAAGACCAACGAGCTCCAAGATGACGCTCCCAACTTCGACTCCACCGCCATACCTCTTTTTGGCATTGATGATGCCGAGTCTACTTCGACTCTTTTTCAAGACGGTGCTGCGACGACTACGACTATGGAGCCATTCAAGGACCAAGCTTTGGAGGCGAGCGACAAGGTGGCGAGCGAGGATGATGCTTCCATCTTTGGAGGCGAGATTGATGATGTGCCATCTTCGGCCTTCATCCACGACGACGACTACGAGATGGTTGAGCATGGGATTTTCTCTTCGACCACGGCGACGTATGTTGACTTGAGTGACTTTCGCCACCATATTGAGAGTGAGAGTGACTTCACCACTAGCCCCATATATGATGAGTTGCCACAATTCCCATGTGAGGAGAGTTACCAACACCACCACTTGAGTGACTCCACCATATGTGACATTGAGTGCACCTACCTTGAGGGAGTGAGTGAGCCACCACCACATAGAGAGAGTGAGGAAGTTGATAGGGCACGTGAGGCCATTCGCATTTCTAACAACTTGACCTCTACCTCTATTGTGTCTTCTCATTTGGTGCTAGGTCCCACATTTGATGACACGCCGATCCTCGACGACTTCGTCCTTCCTTTGGACAAGACGATGGCCATGGTGGAATATGATGCGCCCCCCACATGGTTCCATCAAGATGAAGATGATGACCACCATTTGGTCTTTTCCACCTCACCTACACCACATGAGTGGAAAGAGAAAGGTAACAAAGGTGAAGGTGATGCTCTCGTCCCACTAGTGGACATTTGTGACATTGATTGCTTGCATGATGTTGGTCCACCTATTGCCATGCTTCGTCCTAGTATGATTTCCTCATGTGATGCATTACCCATTTATGATGAGTATGATGATTGCCATGTGGAGTCTATTAGTTGTGATGCCATGTTGCATAGGATCTCTTGTGATCATTCTTTAGGTCACATCATGTTTGATAATCCACTTGACTTGTCATATGCTATGCATGAGATCACTCGTATGTCATATTTGCAATCTCATCGTAGTAACTATGCATATGCCATTAAGATAAACCCAATGTGCACATATGGCATAGATGACAAGCCTATGGTTATTGACATTTGTTTTTCTTGCGATGATATTGACATGCTTCCTTTGCATCATATCCATCATATGCCATGCCATGACAACCTAGCTTTGGACATGCATTGTTTTGGATGTTGTTCCACTTCTCCATATGATGTTTCCACTATTGCTAATGAGGAGACCCCCATAGTTTCCTCAAACATGTTCGGAGATTTTGATTCATCCTATTCATTGCATGATCTCGCTACTTGTGTGCACCATATGCATTCCATGAATAACAATGCCCTACATATTTGTCATGATGCATTACACCATTTGAGTCTCCATTATGCTATACATAATAACAAACCTCTCATGATGGATGACATGTTTCTATATCACGCATCAAATTTATTTGAGCATTGGCTATTTTGTGCTAACGAACACATGCACGTGCGCATCATGATGGATGATGTGTACATTTACCACGCACACACTTTCTTTAGTTTGTGTCTCTTTTGTGTAGGTACCCATGAATAATTGTCAACCTCACAATCTCATGAGTTGATAAAACGAGCTCTAGAGAGCAACGATGACTTAGGATCCCGTGGACTATCCTTTCCGCCGTTCTCTTCGCGCAACCTCTACGCGCATCTCTTTTACTTAGCTCTCACACGACTATGGGTTATTTACCACTTGTCATCTTATGCCCATTCTATCGTGTTCACTTTGCATGTTATGCCTCTTGCTATGAATTTGCCATGCAATTGTGACCCTTGCTTGCCTTTACACATGATTCACCATTATGCTACTTCTTTGTGTATTTGCATGCTTGGTGGAGATACTTGTTGCTATTGCCATGTTTACATTGTGCCCCATGCTATTGATGAGACTTTGCTCACATCTTGCTTTCATGATTGTGTTATGCCATGTGCATTATTCATGCCCACTATTTGCACACATGCCATGATTGCCATGATTACCTCTAGTAGATTGCATCTTCGCACTACTAGCTTACACTACTTGATTGTCATGATTGCTTGCTATGTTGCATCACCCATGTTCCACTCTTACTTGCTTTCTTGGGTTGATGACATCTATGTTCATGCTTTTCACATGATATATCTTGATCATTGTCAGTTGTCTCCAATAGTTGCATCTCTCATATTCACTTGTTGTGAGTGCAACCATGCTATACTTGTTGATCTCGGAGACTTGGACACCTTACTTGTGATGCATGCTTGCTTGTTTGAGCTTAATTCCTTTGGTTGTTATCGCATCATATGCTTCCATACATTGCCATGTCCCCTTCTCCTTTCTTATGATAAGAATGATGAACATACTTGTTGGGTGACTCACCACACGAATAGGTTTTGCATCTTCGCTAACCTCATTTGTTTTTCTGAGTGTTTGTCATGTTCTTTCATTTTGAAGGATTCACAGGGCGGTACCATCACGAGGCACGTTGGGCATGTGAAGGCATACACGTTGCGCGGCGACAACACCGTTTTCGACATCCTCATCAAGGTGCATTCCTTCCTAGTGAGCCATCCTCACATATGCTTGGATTTCATGGATGCACTACCAGTCTACCACTCTTGCCACGACTTTGAGGATGGGTATATCTATGCTCCATGGTCATATCATACCCATAACAAATTTGCATCTTATGCATGGATTGACTCACATCATGATTGCCTTGTTGCATCTTGTATTCCCATGTCATCCATGATATATGAGCTTTTTCATTTCCTTAGCAAATTTGTTGTGATCTTTCTTGATGGACTCTTCATACATATTGATCACATTGCCAAGCATCAATTGCATGATCACATACTCACATTGAGCATCATTTACCATGTTCATGCTTTTGATACACAATCCCATTACGACATCATTTTGCACAATGGTAGCATTTGCAACTTCTTGCACAATGAGCTTGATCACATGAATGCATTGTATGCCATGCTCTTTCATTTTGCTACAATTCATGCTCATTGCCACTACCGATTTATTTGGATGGACTCATGCTTAAATGATGGACACCTTGCATCTGCTAACCATTGTATTTCCAAGTGTCCCTTGTGTTTGCTCTTTTTGCATGTCTACCATTCCGACGACATCTTGGAGTCGTCCAACTCCAAGTTCATCCATGCCTACCGTGTACATGATGATATGGTTCACGATCCGAGGACGGATCTTTCCCAAGGGGGAGGAGATGATGCGGAGCATCCTACGGCTATCTCCATGTACACCGTCATAGCTCCTCAAGCCCCAAGTGAACCTACCGGACTTAAGGTGAACTCGCTCCTCTTCGAGGGTTACATGAATATCATTTGGACTTGGTCACTACCTCACCACGGAACATCGTGCATCTTTAGATACAAGGACGACCATCTACATGAAGCCTGGGAGCACCACCAAGTCCACATGGAGACGTACTAGAAGAAGGAGGAAAGGAGCGACACAAACGAAGAAGGGCATGTCTAGTCCGGAATGAGCGGTACTACCGCCTACAAGCGGTACTACCGCTCCCATGCGGCACTACCGCCTACAGGCGGTACTACCGCTCCCAAGCGGTACTACCACCCGAGGTCCGGTACTACCGCCCTGCCTGTGCGCAGCCGCGGGCCTTTGGCCTTGTATCCCTCTCCACTTACCCCTTCGTGGCTTAGACTATAAATAGACCACCCCCACCTTCTTTCTAAGGTTTAGCAAAGTATTTTGATAGACATTGAGAGCTTTGCTCCTTGTATCCTCTCCTCTAGGAGATCAAGACCTCCCAAGGGAGAAGAATCCTTGTGGATTGCAAGACCTCCCAAGGGAGAAGAATCCTTGTGGATTGCAAGACCTCACCTCCCCTAGGAGTGGGATGAACTAGTTACCTTGTATCTTTCCTTTTGTTGTTCTTGAATCATTGTGAACTCTTGCATGTTCTTGGATCTAGCATATGTGTGATTGGGTCTAGTCAATTTGAGTGTTTTCCCTCTCTTGTGTTCATCTTGTTCTTGGGGATTCCCCTCCAATTCGTGAAAGATCTCCACCTAGGGTTCCACCCTACAACAGTAATGACTTCACATATAAAGAGTATGATGAAATAAAAGTTGTTGAGAGTTGACAAACATAGTTTTGGTCATCGTTGCAATTAATAGGAAGTAATAAAGAAAGAGAGGTTTTCACATACAAATATACTGTCTTGGACATCTTTTATGATTGTGAGCAGTCATTAGAATATGACATGCTAAAGAGTTGATGTCGGACAAGGAAGATAACATAATGGGTTATATTTTCCTATATCCAAACTAAAGTATATTGTCATGGATCATCCAACATGTTGAGCTTGCCTTTCCCCCGCATGCTAGCGAAAACTCCTTGCACCAAGTAGAGATACTACTTGTGCTTCCATACATCCTCAAACCCAGTTTTGCCATGAGAGTCCACCATACCTACCTATGGATTGAGTAAGATCCTTCAAGTAAGTTGTCATCGTGGAAAACTCTCTAAAATATGTATGATTTATTTGTGCGGAGAAAATAAGCTTTATACGATCTTGTGATAGGGAAGTAATAAAAGTGACGGACTGCATAATAAAGGTCCCTATCACAAGTGGCAATATAAAGTGATGTTCTTTTGCGCTAAGATTTTGTACATCCAACCATAAAAGCACATGACAACCTCTGTGTAACGCCCGGGTAATCACGCTACAGTAATTCCCTGCTAATGATGCCACGTCATCGTGTTACTGTTGATAGCATCACGCTAATCGAAAACCCCGTTCGAAATAAGAACCCGAAAAAGAAATAAACAAAATAAGTTTTCAAAATGATAATTAAAAATGTTCAGGCGGTGCTAAATATTGCAAGATCAATTATGGACTAGTTATTACAATTTCTAAAATTGCCTAAGTATTTTAAATAAAGTAAAACAGAAAAGGAATAATTAAATAAAGGAAAAGGAAAAGCAAACAACAAAATAAAATAAAAACTAACCTAACCTAATCTACTGGGCCTCAGCCCACTACCATCTAGACTAGATATAACCCATCCCTCGGTGGGAAATATCCCACCGACACTTCCCACCAAAATATCCCCCCTCTCTCTCCCTCGACTGGATCGGGGGGAAGACCCCATCGGCCCCCGACGCCGCTCGCCGCTCGCCGCTGAACGCCGCCGCCCGGAGTCCCCCGCCGCTGGAGCCACGCCGCCGGACTGCTCCCTCTACGTCGTCATCGTCCGCGACCGCCGCCCCGTTCCCCCGCTGCCCAGACCACTCCCTCCCCTCGTGAGCCTCTCCCCCTCCTCCTTCTCTCTCTGCTCGCCCCCCCCCCCGACGCGCCCGTCCTCCCCTACTGCGTCTGGCCGCGCCAGCGCCGCGCCCGGTTGCGTCGCCAACGCCCCGTGCGCCTCCCTGCCCGCGCCCTGTTCTCGCCGCGCCCGCGGCAGCCACTGCCGCATCGATGTCGCCCGCCTACGACGCCCCCCGCGCTGCTTCTCCCCCGCGCACCCGCGCCGTGCGACGCATCGCTCCCCGCCGCGCCTAGCGCGGCCGGCCTCCCACCGCGGCCCCCTCCTCCAGCCACCGGCGCTGGACGCGCCGCACCCCTGCCTCGCCTCCAGCTCCACCCCGCCGGCCCTCGGCCTCGTCTGGCCACCGGCCACAACAGCAGCGTCGCGCCGGCCGCGTCGCCGTTCCACCCCTCCGCGCTCGCCACGGCCTCCCCAGCACACTGGCCGCGCGGCTACTCCGGCGCCCGAGCCGCCCCCTACCTCCGGCCGCCATGGCCTCCCGCCCCGCCCGGCGCTCCTCCCGCACCACCCGCCTACTCCGTGCCCCGCTCCCGCCGCTGGTTCGGCTCGCCGCTGCTGGGCACAGCTCCGGTCGGCCCAGCCCCGGCAGGCCGGCGAGCGCCGCCGTGGCTACGGCCTCGTTGCCTCGCCCAGGAGGATCCAGCCTCCACGGGCGCCCCTGCCCGTTTCGCCCGTACCCGATGCCCTGTAGGCCATTTGGGCCACTTACACGTGGGGCCCAGCCCCCAGAACTTAAAAAAAATATATATAAAAATAATAAATAAATAAATAAATAAATAAATAAATAAATAAATAAATATATTAATTAATTAATTAATTAACAAATTAATTAAGTTAATTAATCACCTTTAGATTAATCTAATCATTAATTAACCTAATCTGTAAATAACTAAAACCTGATTAATCTAACTAAATTGTTAGATAGTTTACTGCCTATGACACACGGGCCCCACTGGTCAGTTTGACCAGTCAACCATGATGACGTCAGCATGATGGCATGCTGATGTCATATTTTCTTTTTCGAATTAATTTAATTAATAATAAATACCAGAAATTAATAAAACCTTTAGAAAATCATATCTTTTAAACCGTAACTCGGATGAAAATAATTTATATATGAAAGTTGCTCAGAATTTCGAGATGCATCCGAAGACGCGGACTGTTCGTCCACCACACATCCCTAGAATACCGAACCCGCAACTTTCCCCCTCCGTTTCATCCGCCCGAAAACGCGAAACGCCGGGAATACTTTCCCGGATGTTTCCCCCCTTCGTCAGTATCACCCGATACTGCGTTAGGGCACACTTAGCACCGTTACCTGTCATGTCATGCATCGTCTTGCATCTGTTTGCATTGTATTCACTGTTTCTTCCCCCTCTTCTCTCCGGTAGACTACGAGACCGACGCTGCTGCTGCCCCGATCGACTACGGTGTTGACGACCCCACTTTGGCTGCCGAGCTTCCAGGCAAGCCCCCCCTTTGATCACCAGTATCGCCTACTCTTCTCTCTACTGCTTGCATTAGAGTAGTGTAGCATGTTACTGCTTTCGATAATCCTATTCTGCTGCATAGCCTATCTTTGTTGCTATCACTGTTGATACTTTACCTGCAATCCTAAATGCTTAGTATAGGATGCTAGTATTCCATCAGTGGCCCTACACCCTTGTCCGTCTGCCCTGCTATTCTATCGGGCCGTGATCACTTGGGGGTGATCACGGGTACATATATTACATACACATATACATGATACTTGATGTGACTAAAGTCGGGTCGGCTCGTTGAGTACCCGCGGTTGATTCACGGATTGGGGGCTGAAAGGACATACTTTCCCGACGGCCCTCTGTGTGGATCTTTGTGGCGGAGCGACAGGGCAGGTTGAGACACCCAGTCGAGAGGTGGCCTGGCCCTGGTCGTTGTCCGCGGATATTTCATAATAACCCGCTTAACGAGTTTGGATATTTGATCTGAGTCTGGCCATTTGGTCTATACGCACTAACCAGCTACGTGGGAATAGTTATGGGTACTCGACGTCGTGGTATCAGCCGAAGCCTTCTTGACGTCAGCGACTTAGCGACGCGCGCCGGGTTGGACCGTGTAACGCAACTTCCTTAGTAATGGAGGTTGCTAGGTCTGCTCACCGGCCGCGTACACAACGTGCAGGTGTGCGTTGGGCGATGGGCCCGGACCCCTGCGCGCCTAGGACTTAGACCGGCGTGCTGACCTCTCTGCTGTGCTTAGGTAGGGCTGCGACGTGTTGATTTTCCGAGGCCGGGCATGACCCTGGAAAGTGTGTCCGGCCAAATGGGATCAAGCGTGCTGGGTTATGTGGTGCACCCCTGCAGGGAAGTTAATCTATTCGAATAGCCGTGTCCCTCGGTAAAAGGACGACCCGGAGTTGTATTCCGACCTCATGATAACTAGAACCGGACACTTGATAAAACACACCCAGATGAGTTCCAGATATAACTCGGTGGTTGCTCTCTCACAGGGTGATGTGCGGGAGAATCGCCGAGTAGGATTATGCTATTCGATGTTACTTGGTGAACTTACCATCTATTCTCTTCTACTGCTGCAAGATGGAGGCTGCCTGAAGCGTAGTCTTCGTTTGGATTAGCTATCCCCCTCTTATTCCCGCTTGCTGCAGTTCAGTCCACCGATATTACCCATATCCTTGTTACCATTGCATATGTAGTATAGATCCTTGCTTGCGAGTACTTTGGATGAGTACTCACGGTTGCTTTGCTCCCCCTTTTCCCCCTTCTGTACCTTCTTCTCGGATGATGCAACCAGATGGTGGAGCCCAGGAGCCAGACGCCACCTACGACGACTCCTACGACACCGGAGGTGCCTACTACTACGTTAAGTCTGCCGACGACGACCAGGAGTAGTTAGGAGGATCCCAGGCAGGAGGCCTGCTCCTCTTTCGATCTGTATCCCAGTTTGTGCTAGCCATCTTATGGCACCTTGTTTAACTTTATGTCTGTACTCAGATATTTGTTGCTTCCGCTGACTTGTCTATGATCGAGCACTTGTATTCGAGCCCTCGAGGCCCCTGGCTTGTAATATGAAGCTTGTATGACTTATTTTACTTTTAGAGTTGTGTTGTGATATCTACCAGTGAGTCCCTGATCTTGGCCGTACACATTTGCGTGCATGATTAGTGTACGGACAAATCGGGGGCGTCACACTCTGCTTCCCTCTGCGAAGGGCATGTCTATTATTCTTGCCTTATAAGAGTCAAGGGGATTTCCACCTTTCCTTTTTACATTTTATCCTTTGGCAAACACATTGTGTTGGAAATATCCTGACATATTGTGACACCCCGAGACCGGTGCGCCAGGTGTCAGCCAGTTATTCATCGCCGTTGCCATGTCATGTGCTTGCGTGTCTCATCTTTGCCTTGTCATCATGTGCATTGCATCATCATGTTGATAACCCACAAATGTAGGGGATCACAACAGTTTTCGAGGGTAAAGTATTCAACCCAAATTTATTGATTTGACACAAGGGGAGACAAAGAATACTCTTAAGTATTAGCAGCTGAGTTGTCAATTCAACCACACCTGGAAACTTAGTATCTGCAGCAAGGTAGTTTAGTAGCAAAGTAATATGATAGTGGCGCTAGCAGCAATAAAAGTAATGCTAGTGTTTTTGTAGTTTTTGCAATAGTAGCAGCAGAAAAGTAAATAAGCAACAAGCAATACGGGAAAATCTCGTAGGCATTGGATCGATGATGGGGAATTATGTCGGATGCAATTCATCATGTAGAAGTTATAACCTAGGGTGACACAGAACTAGCTCCAGTTCATCACTGTAATGTAGGCATGTATTCCGAATATAGTCATACGTGCTCATGGAAAAGAACTTGCATGACATCTTTTGTCCTACCCTCCCGTGGTAGTGGGGTCCTATTGGAAACTAAGGGATATTGAGGCCTCCTTTTAATAGAGTACCGGACCAAAGCATTAACACATAGTGAATACATGAACTCCTCAAACTAAGGTCATCACCGGGAGTGGTCCCGATTATTGTCATTTCGGGGTTGCCGGATCATAACACATAGTAGGTGACTATAGACTTGCAAGATAGGATCAAGAACACACATATATTCATGAAAACATAATAGGTTCAGATCTGAAATCATGGCACATAGGCCCTAGTGACAAGCATTAAGCATAGCAAAGTCATAGCGACATCAATCTCAGAACATAGTGGATACTAGGGATCAAACCCTAACAAAACTAACTCGATTACATGATAGATCCCATCCAACCCATCACCGTCCAGCAAGCCTACGATGGAATTACTCACGCACGGCGGTGAGCATCATGGAATTGGTGATGGAGGAAGGTTGATGATGACGATGGCGACGATCTCCACTCTCCGGAGCCCCGAACGGACTCCAGATCAGCCCTCCCGAGAGAGATTAGGGCTTAGCGGCGGCTCCGTATCGTAAAACACGATAATTCTTCCTCTCTGATTTTTCTCTCCCCGAAAGTGAATATATGGGATCTTGGGATATGTTGGTGGAGCACCAGGGGGCCCACGAGGCAGGGGGCGTGCCCTAGGGGAGGGGGCGCGCCCCCACCCTCGTGGACAGGGTGTGGGCCCCCTGGTCTTGATCTTCTCGTAGGTATTTTTTATATTTTCCAAAATAATTCTCCATGAATTTTCAGGTCATTCCGAGAACTTTTTATTTCTGCACAAAAACAACACCATGGCAATTCTGCAGAAAACAACATCAGTCCGGGTTAGTTCCATTCAAATCATGCAAGTTAGAGTCCAAAACAAGGGCAAAATGGTTTAGAAAAGTAGATACGTTGGAGACGTATCAACTCCCCCAAGCTTAAACCTTTGCTTGTCCTCAAGCAATTCAGTTGATAAACTGAAAGTGATAAAGAAAAACTTTGACAAACTATGTTTCCTCTTGTTGTTGTAAATATGTAAGCTAGCATTCAGGTTTTCAGCAAGATCATGAACTAACTATATTCACAATAACTTTCAGGTCTCAAGTATACTCACATCAATGGCATAATCAACTAGCGAGCAATAATAATAAACCTCGGATGACAACACTTTCACAAAATAATCATGATATGATGTAAAAAGATGGTATCTCGCTAGCCCTTTCTAAGACCGCAAAACATAAATGGAGAGCACCTTTAAAGATCAAGGACTGACTGGACATTGTAATTCATGGTAAAAGAGATCCAGTCATGATCATACTCAATGGAAATTAATAGTAATGCATGCAAATGACAGAGATGCTCTCCTACTGGCGCTCATTTATAAGAGGATGATGACTCTGCATAAAAGTAAATAGATAGGCCCTTCATAGAGGGAAGCAGGGATTTGTAGAGGTGCTAGAGCTTGATTTTTAAATAGAGATGAATAACATTTTGAGCGGTATACTTTCATTGTCAACATAAGAACCAAGAATCTCGATATCTCCCATGCTACGCACATTATAGGCAGTTTCCAAACAGAATGGTAAAGTTTATACTCCCCCAACCACCAAGAAGCACACTCCACGGCTAGCCCGAAACAACGGGTACCGTCCAAACTAGCAACAACCTTGGGGGAGCTTTGTTTAATTATTATGATTTTGAACATGGGACTAGGCATCCCGGTTACCAGCCATTTTCTCGTGAATGATGAGTGAAGTCCACTCATCGTGAGCATAACCCACCTAGCATAGAAGATATATACAGCCCTAGTTGATACATGAGCTGTTCGAGCATACAAAACAGAATTTCATTTGAAGGTTTAGAGTTTGGCACATACAAATTTACTTGGAACGGCAGGTAAATACCGCATATAGGAAGGTATGGTGGACTCATTGGGATAACTTTGGGGTTTATGGAAGTGGATGCACAAGCAATATTCCCGCTTAGTACAGGTGAAGGCTAGAAAGAGACTGGGAAGCGACCAGCTAGAGAGCGACAACAGTCATGAACATGCATTAAAATTAATCAACAATGAATGCAAGCATGAGTAGGATATAAATCACCATGAACATAAATATCATGGAGGCTATGTTGATTTGTTTCAACTACATGCATGAACATGTGCCAAGTCAGACCACTTGAATCGTTCAAAGGAGGATACCATCCCATCATACCACATCACAACCATTTTAATATCATGTTAGCACGCAAGATAGACCATTATAAACCCTCAGCTAATTAAGCATGGCATAAGCAGCTATGATCTCTAATTGTCATTGCAAGCATGTTTCATTCATAACAAGCTGAATCAGGAACGATGAACTATCATATTTACAAAAACAAGAGAGGTCGAGTTCATACCAGCTTTTCTCATCTCAATTAGTTCATCATATATCATCCTTATTGCCTTTCACTCGCACGACCGAATGGTGTGGATAATAATAATAGTGCACGTGCATTGGACTAAGTTGGAATCTGTGAGCATTTAATACAAGAGAGAAGACAAGGTAATATGGCTCAAGGTTAAATCAAGAATAAAGCATATGAGAGCCACTAAGCAATTTCAATCATGGTCTTCTACTCTTAACCCCCAAAGAAAAGAAAAGAAACTATTTACACGGGAAAGCTCCCAACAAGCAAAAGAAGAACGAGAAATCTTTTTGGGTTTTCTTTTAATTACTACTACTACAAGCAAGGAAAGTAAACTAGAAGCTACAACTAATTTTTTTTGTTTTTCTTAAGGTTTTCTAGCACACGAAAAAGACTAAGAAAAAGAAATTGAAACTAAGCATGGATGGTACAATGAAAGAGTGTGAGCACCAACGACTAGAATAAGTGTGAACATGAATGTAAAGTCGGTGAGAAACACGTACTCCCCCAAGCTTAGGTTTTTGGCCTAAGTCGGTCTATGGCCAGTATTGGCCTGACGGATATCCAAAGTCGTAGTTGGGGTTGTACTGAGATGCAGCAACTACTACCTGCTGAGCTGCAGCTCAAAGGCGGGCTGCTTCCATCATATTATGATACTCATTTGCCTCTTCCCTGGTTATAGTATATCTCCCTTTTGCCTGAAAGTCAAACAAAGTAGGGGTAGGAAGAATAATAGGGACGGCATGACGCCTGTTAAAGATTAGTCGATATTTGAGGGATTGCTCATCCTTCTCTATAAACTGGTGACTAGTCATAGCATGGTAATCCAAATGAGCAGGCGGTAAAGGTTCATCATTTTCATGGACAGGCACACCAAGACGGCGGGCTATGCGAGTGGCATAAATCCCACAAAATAAATCTCCTTGCAAACAATTATGATGTAGCCTACGCGCAACAATGGCTCCCAAGTTATATTGTCTATCACCTAATACAACACTCTTGAGAACACTAAGATCAGGGACACACATGTGGCAAGCTTCATCCTTACCGTTTATGCATCTACCAATAAAGAGAGCAAAGTAATGAATAGCAGGAAAATGAATGCTCCCTATGGTAGCCTGTGTGATTTCTCGAGATTCCCCCACAGTGATACTATCAAGAAAATCTCTATATTCAGATTTGCGAGGATCACCCATACTTCCCCACTGCGGGAGCTTACAGGCATCATTAAAATCCTCTAAGTCCATGGTGTAAGATTTATCATAAAGGTCAAACAGGACAGTGTGAGAAATACGTGAAGATGAAAATTTAAACCTTCTCACAAAGGTATCAGTTAAGCCACGGTATTGAGGGCACTGATCTTGTATGAAGCCCTCGAGGTCAGCGTTGTGCACATATGCGTAAAATTCGTCCTTAATGCCAACATGATCCATAAATTCATCTGACGGCCATTCACAAGGCCGCACGTCAGCTTCCCACGGTAGTTCATCGTCTGGCTAACGAAACGCGAGCCTCGGTTCTTGCTTCCTTGAAGAACCACCTTGGAAGTTTTTCCTATGCATTTTTCTGAAATTTTTAGCAACTCAAAATATAAGTTAACCAAACTCAACAAGATTGATAGCAACAACTCCTACTAGTGCCTAGGGACTATATAATGCATTAGAACTACTTGGGACCAAAGAAATTTGACATGCAAGATCAAGAACAAGGTCACCACAACAGCAAAAATTTGCAATATATAAAGCACTAGAACAAAAACTAATTGCACCAATGGAGGGGTCACATACCAAGGAACAATCTCCCCAAACAGTTTGGTGAATGATGCTTTGAGCAAGGAGATCGAAAATGGCAGCAAGATGAGCTAGAACTCGTGCTTGAGCTGGTTGGTGATTTTTTTGGGAGGAAGAAGAAGAGTATGGGTGCAGGAATAAGTGGAGTGGGCCAGGTGGGGCCTGCGAGGCAGGGGGGCGCGCCCTGGACCCTCGTGGCCAGGTGCTGGCTCCCCTCGCTGTGTGTTCTATGCCATATATCCTCAAATATTCTAGAAAAAATCATATTAAATTTTCAGGGCATTTTCAGAACTTTTATTTTCGGGATATTTTTTTATTGCACTGATAAGTCTGGAAACAGACATAGAATACTATTTTTGCTTTATTTATTCCAATTAACAGAAAGTAAAAGGAGGGTGCAGAAGGTTGTGCTATCTAGATTCACCTATCTCATGCTCATCAAAAGGAATCCATTAACAAGGTTGATCAGGTTTTGTTAATAAACTCTTTCCGAATAACATGAAACCAAAGAATTTTCGAATAACACTAGGTTACCTCAATGGGGATATGTATGTCCCCAACAATAAGAATGTCATATGTCTTCTTGGTAGTAGGAAGAGGAAAATTCAAAACCTCTAATAGTAATAGTTGAAATTTTTCCAATATAATTGATACTGTGGACCTGAGGTTGTTTCCATGGAAAGTGTACCGTATGCTCATTACTGATGTCTACTACACAACCTTCTTCTTGTAGACGTTGTTGGGCCTCCAAGTGCAGAGGTTTGTAGGACAGTAGCAAATTTCCCTCAAGTGGATGACCTAAGGTTTATCAATCCGTGGGAGGCATAGGATGAAGATGGTCTCTCTCAAATAACCCTGCAACCAAAGAACAAAGAGTCTCTTGTGTCCCCAACACACCCAATACAATGGTAAATTGTATAGGTGCACTAGTTCGGCGAAGAGATGGTGATACAAGTGCAATATGGATGGTAGATATAGGTTTTTGTAATATGAAAATATAAAAACAACAAGGTAGCAAGTGGTAAACGTGAGCATAAACGGTGTTCCAATGATAGGAAACAAGGCTTAGGGTTCATACTTTCACTAGTGCAAGTTCTCTCAAAAAGGATAACATAATTGGATCATATTACTAGCCCTCAGCATGCAACAAAGAGTCACTCCAAAGTAACTAATAGCGGAGAACAAACGAAGAGATTATGGTAGGGTACGAAACCACCTCAAAGCTATTCTTTCTGATCGATCTATTCAAGAGTCCGTAGTAACATTCAATCTATCATAGAGTTTGTACTAGAATAACACCTTAAGACACAAATCAATCAAAACCCTAATGTCACCTAGATACTCCATTGTCACCTCAAGTATCCGTGGGCATGATTATACGATATGCATCACACAATCTCAGAAACATCTATTCAACCAACACAAAGTACTTCAAAGAGTGCCCCGAAGTTTCTATCGGAGAGTCAAGATGAAAACGTGCGCCAACCCCTATGCATAGGTTCCCAAGGTCACGGAACCCGCAAGTTGATCACCAAAACATACATCAAGTAGATCACATGATATCCCATTGTCACCACAGATAAACACGTGCAAGATATACATCAAGTGTTCTCAAATCCTGAAAGACTCAATCCGATAAGATAACTTCAAAGGGAAAACTCAATCCATTACAAGAGAGTAGAGGGGGAGAAGCATTATAAGATCCAACTAGAATAGCAAAGCTCGCGATACATCAAGATCGTGCCATCTCAAGAACATGAGAGAGAGAGAGAGATCAAACACATAGCTACTGATACATACCCTCAGCCCCGAGGGTGGACTACTCCCTCCTCGTCATGGAGAGCACCGAGATGATGAAGATAGCCACCAGAGAGGGATCCCCCCTCCGGCAGGGTGCCAGAACGGGTCTATATTGGTTTTCGGTGGCTACAGAGGCTTTCGGCGGCAGAACTCCAGATCTAGGTTAATTTCCGAAGGTTTCAGTATTTATAGGAATTTTTGGCGTAGGGCACAGGTCAGGGGGGCTTCTGGGCTGTCCACGAGATAGGAGGGCGTGCCCCCCTGCCCAGGGCGTGCCCCCACCCTCATGGGTAGCCCGTGGCTCTCCTGGCCCAACTCTTTTACTTCGGGGGTTTCTTTTGGTCCAGAAAAAAATCATAAAAAATTGGCACGTCAATTGGACTCCGTTTGATATTCCTTTTCTATAAAACCCTAAAACAGGAAAAAACATAAACTGGCACTGGGCTCTGGGTTAATAGGTTAGTCCCAAAAATCATATAAAAGTGTATATAAAAGCCCATAAGACATCCTAGAAGGATAATATAATAGCATGGAACAATAAAAAATTAGAGATACGTTGGAGACGTATCAATTACCATTGACATGAAAAGTGACATTGCCTTTGTTGCAATCAATAACAGCCCCTGTAGTATTCAAAAAGGGTCTACCAAGGATAATAGACATACTATCGTCCTCGAGAATATCAAGTATAACAAAGTCCGTTAAAATAGTAACATTTGCAACTACAACAGGCACATCCTCACAAATACCGCAGGTATAGCAGTTGATTTATCGGCCATTTGCAAAGATATTTCAGTAGGTGTGAACTTACTCAAGTCAAGTCTACGATATAAAGAGAGAGGCATAACACTAACACCGGCCCCAAGATAACATAAAGCAGTTTTAACATAGTTTCCTTTAATGGAGCAAGGTATAGTAGGTACTCCTGGATCTCCTAGTTTCTTAGCTATTCCACCTTTAAAAGTGTAATTGGCAAGCATGGTGGAAATTTCTACTTCAGGTATCTTTCTTTTATTGGTAATAATATCTTTCATATACTTAGCATAAGGATTTGTTTTAAGCACATCATTCAAACGCATACGCAAAAAGATAGGTCTAATCATTTCAGCAAAGCACTCAAAATCCTCATCATCCTTTTTCTTGGATTGTTTCGGAGGAAAAGGCATGGGTTTCTGAACCCATGGTTCTCTTTACCTACCGTGCTTCCTAGCAACAAAGTCTCTCTTATCATAACGTTGATTCTTTGATTGTGGATTATCAAGATCAACAGCCGGTTCAATCTCTACATCATTATCATTGCTAGGTTAAGCATCATCATGAACATCATCATTAATATTATCACTAGGTTCATGTTCATTACCAGATCGTGTCTCAGCATCAGAAACAGATATATCATTGGGATTCTCAGGTGTTTCAGCTACAGGTTCACTAGAAGCATGCAAAGTCCTATCACTTTTCTTTTTCTTCTTCTTAGAAGAACTAGGGGGTGCATCTAAATTAGCTCTCTGAGAATCTTGCTGAATTCTCTTAGGGTGGCCTTCAGGATAGAGAGGATCCTGAGTCATTTTACCACCTCTAGTAGCAACTCTAAAAACATAGTCATTATTCTTACCATTTAATTCATTGAGCAAATCATTCTGAGCCTTAAGTACTTGTTCTACCTGAGTGGTAACCATGGAAGCATGTTTACTAATGAGTTTCAATTCACCTTTAACTCTAGACAGATAATCACTCAAGCGTTCAATCATATAAGCATTGTGTTGTAATTGTCTACCAACATAAGCATTGAAGTTCTCTTGTTTCACAATAAAATTGTCATACTCATCTAAGCATTGGCTAGCAGACTTATAACAAGGAATATCACCTTCAACAAATCTATGAAGAGAATTTACCTTTACTACCTGTGTCGGGTTATCAAGACCATGTATTTCTTCAATAGGCGGTAAATTCTTAACATCTTCGGCTTTAATACCTTTTCCTTTCATAGATTTTTTTGCCTCTTGCAAGTCTTCAGGACTGAGAAATAGAACACCTCTTTTCTTCGGAGTTGGCTTAGGGGCTGGTTCAGGAAGTGTCCAATTATTTTCATTGGCCTGCATATTATTCAATAGTAGTTCAGCTTGATCAACTGTTCTTTCCCTGAAAACACAACCAGCACAACTATCCAGGTGGTCTCTGGAAGCATCGGTTAGTCCATTTTAAAAGACATCAAGTATATCATTCCTCTCAAGATGATGATCAGGCAAAGCATTAAGTAATTGGAGAAGCCTCCCCAAGCTTGTGGGAGACTCTCTTCTTCAATTTGCACAAAGTTATATATTTCCCGTAAGACAGCTTGTTTCTTATAGGCGGGAAAATATTTAGCAGAGAAGTAATACATCATATCCTGGGGACTACCCACACAACCAGGATCAAGAGAATTAAACCATGTCTTAGCATCACCCTTTAACGAGAACGGAAATAACTTAAGGATATAGTAGTAACGAATATTTTCATCATTGGTGAACAGGGTGGCTCTATATCACTCAACTTAGTATGATGTGCCACAATAGTTTCAGATTCATAGCCATGGAAAGGATCAGATTCAACCAAAGTGATTAACTCAGGATCAACAGAGAATTCATAATCCTTATCAGTAACACAGATATGTGAAGTAGCAAAAGCAGGGTCATGTTTCATTCTAGCATTCAAGGACTTTTCTTTCATCTTAGCTAATAATTTCTTAAGATCATATCTATCGTTGCAAGCAAGAAAGTCTCTAGCAGTTTCTTCATCCATAACATAACCCTCAGGAACAACAGGCAATTCATATCTATTGGGAGAAGCTTCATCACCACTTTCATAAATATTATCAGTTTCAATATTTGCATTCTCCCTAACCTTAGCAATTTCTTCATCTAGAAATTCACCTACTGGCACAGTATTATCAAGCATAGAAGTAGTTTCATCATACATAGCGGAAGTGGCATCATCAAGAACATACGACAGATCAGATTCAATAGCAGGAGTAGGTGTCACAAATTTAACCATAACAGAGGGTGAATCAAGTGCAGAGCTAGATGGCAGTTCCTTACACCCCTCGTAGTTGAGGGCAAGATCTTGGTTTTTGAGTCCTTCAAATTCTTCATAGTGATCAACAGATATAAATCCCAAGTGACTTCAAGAATAGAGCTATGCTCCCCGGCAACGGCGCCAGAAAATAGTGTTGATAACCCACAAGTGTAGGGGATCGCAACAGTTTTCGAGGGTAAAGTATTCAACCCAAATTTATTGATTCGGCATAAGGGGAGCCAAAGAATACTCTTAAGTATTAGCATCTGAGTTGTCAATTCAACCACACCTGGAAACTTAGTATCTGCATCAAGGTAATTTAGTAGCAAGGTAATATGGAAGTAACGGCAACGGTAGCAAAAGTAGCGATAGTGTTTTTGTAGTGATTGTAACAGTAGCAGCGGAAAAGTAAGTAAGCAACAAGCAATATGGGAAAAGCTCGTAGGCATTGGATCGGTGATGGGGAATTATGTCAGATGCAATTCATCATGTCGAAGTTATAACCTAGGGTGACACAGAACTAGCTCCAGTTCATCAATGTAATGTAGGCATGTATTCCGAATATAGTCATACATGCTTATGGAAAAGAACTTGCATGACATCTTTTGTCCTGTCCTCCCGTGGCAGCGGGGTCCTATTGGAAACTAAGGGATATTAAGGCCTCCTTTTAATAGAGTACTGGACCAAAGCATTAACACATAGTGAATACATGAACTCCTCGAACTAAGGTCATCACCGGGAGTGGTCCCGATTATTGTCATTTCGGGGTTGCCGGATCATAACACATAGTAGGTGACTATAGACTTGCAAGATAGAATCAATAACACGCATATATTCATGAAAACATAATAGGTTCAGATCTGAAATCATGGCACTCGGGCCCTAGTGACAAGCATTAAGCATAGCAAAGTCATAGCAACATCAATCTCAGAACATAGTGGATACTAGGGATCAAACCCTAACAAAACTAACTAGATTACATGATAGATCCCATCCACAGGCAATACCAAAAGGTTGGGAGGCAATACCAAAAGCCCCTATCTTTCTCTGTGTCCGATTACAACTCCATACCCATAAGTATTGCGTGAGTGTGAGCAATTGTGAAAGACTAGATGATAGTTGAGTATGTGGACTTGCTGAAAAGCTCTTATATTGACTCTTTCCGATGTTATGATAAATTGCAATTGCTTCAATGACTAAGATCATAGTTTGTTGATTTTCAATGAAGTTTCTGATTCATACTTGACATTGTGAATGAATTGTTACCTTAGCATAAGATTCATATGACAAAATATATATATGCTGCTGTTATAAGAATGATCATGATGCCCTCATGTCCGTATTTTATTTTTATCGACACCTCTATCTCTAAACATGTGGACATATTTTTCAATATCGGCTTTCACTTGAGGACAAGCGAGGTCTAAGCTTAGGGGAGTTGATACGTCCATTTTGCATCATGCTTTTATGTTGATATTTATTGCACTATGGGCTGTTATTACACGTTATGTCACAATACTTATGCCCTTTCTCTCTTATTTTACAAGGTTTACATGAAGAGGGAGAATGCCGACAACTGGAATGCCGACAACATGAAAAGGAGCAAACATTGGAGACCTATTCTGCACAACTCAAAAATCTCCAAAACTCCACGAAACACAGTTTCAGAAAATATAAAAATATCTGGTGAAAGAGATCTGCCAGGGAGGGCCACCACCTGTCCACGTGGGTGGGGGGGGGGCGCCCCCCTGCCTCGTGGGCCAGCCGATGACCCCCCGATGCCCATCTTCTCCTATATGAGGTGTTTTGACCTAGAGAAAATCATAAGGAGGCTTTCGGGACCAGACGCCGCCGTCTCGAGGCGGAACCTTGGCGGAACCAATCTAGGGCTCTGGCGGAGCTGTTCTGCCGGGGATACTTCCCTCCGGGAGGGGGAAATCATCACCTCCATCATCACCAACAAGTCTCCCATCTTGGGGAGAGTTATCTTCATCAACATCTTCACCAACACCATCTCCTCTCAAACCCTAGTTCATCTCTTGTATCCAATCTTTGTATCAAAACCTCAAATTGGTACCTGTAGGTTGCTAGTAGTGTCGATTACTCCTTGTAGTTGATGCTAGTTGGTTTACTTGGTGGAAGATCATATGTTCAAATCCATTATGCATATTAATACTCCTCTGATCATGAACAATAATATGTCTTGCGAGTAGTTACGTTTGTTCATGTGGACATGGGAGAAGTCTTGCTATAAGTAGTCATGTGAATTTGGTATCCGTTCGATATTTTGATGAGATGTATGTTGTGTTTCCTCTAGTGGTGTCATGTGAACGTCGACTACATGAAACTTCACCATTGTTTGGGCCTAGAGGAGGGCATTGGGAAGTAATAAGTAGATGATGGGTTGCTAGAGTGACAGAAGCTTAAACCCTAGTTTATGCATTGCTTCGTAAGGGGCTGATTTGGATCCATATGTTTCATGCTATCGTTAGGTTTACCTTAATACTTCTTTTGTAGTTGCGGATGCTTGCAATAAAGGTTAATCATAAATGGGATGCTTGTCCAAGTAAGGGCAGAACCCAAGCACCGGTCCACCCACATACCAAATTATCAAAGTAACGAACGCGAATCATATGAACGTGATGAAAACTAGCTTGGCAATAATTCCCATGTGTCCCCGGGAGCGCTTTCCTTCATATAAGAGTTTGTCCAGGCTTGTCCTTTGCTACAAAAAGAATTGGGCCATATTGCTGCACCTTATTTACTTTTACTATTTGTCACTTGTTACCAATTACCTTATCACACAACTATCTGTTACCAATAATTTCAGTGCTTGCAAAAAATACCTTACTGAAAACTGCCTATCATTTCCTTCTGCTCCTCGTTGGGTTCGACACTCTTACTTATCGAAAGGACTATGATAGATCCCCTACACTTCTAGGTCATCAAGGTGAGTGCTTGAAGGTATATCTTTAGACCTTGCAATTGAATATTTTAGTTTCTTGTTTTATCACTAGTTTGGTTTATAAAAAAATTATGAAAAAATGGAATTGAGGTTACCTCGTATGCTTCATCTTATTAATGTCTTTCGTGAAAATGATGGAAAGGATAATTGTGCCGAAGTGTTAGAGGAAGAAGTCAATAAAATGTTTGGCACTAAATTTTTGAATGATGAGCATGATTGCAATGTTGTTAGTATGAATTCTTGGAATATCCATGATGCTAATGGTATGCAAAGCCATAAGCTTGGGGATGCTATGTATGATGAATATGATATTTTTAGTCCCCCATGTTTTGATGAGAAAATTTATAATGATGAAAGGATGCCTCCTATTTATGATGATTATTGTGATGACATGTATGCTATAAATAATAATGATAACCATGAAACTTGTGATCATGATTTTAATGCTCAAACTGATTATGCCAATCAATAGTCACATGATAGTTATTTTGTTGAGTTTGCTCCCACTACTATTCATGAGAATAAATTTGCTTATGTGGAGAGTAATAAAAGTTATATGCTTATGGATCATGAAAAGAATGCTTTATGTGATGGTTATATTGTTGAATTCATTCATGATGCTACTGAAAATTATTATGAGAGAGGAACATATGCTTATACCTATTGCAAATTTGCAATAATATCAAGTTTCCTCTCGATGTGTTAACAATTTTTGTGTGATAGAAGTTTTCAAGTTTTGGGTAATATATCGATATGAGGAGAATAAGGAGTGTCAAGACACTAAGATTGGGGATGCCCAAGGCACCCAAGGTAATATTCAAGGAATATCCAAGCAACTAAGCTTGGGGTGCGCCGGAAGGCATCCCCTCTTTTGTCTTCAACATTTCGGTAACTTCACTTGGAGCTATATTTTTATTCGTCACATGATATGTGTTTTGCTTGGAGCGTCATTTTCTTTTGTTTAGATTTGCTTGATGTTATTTAGAATAAGGTTTTTTATCTTTTCTTTCAATAAAAAATACAAGTATAGCCTTTACCATGCTTATTTTGCAAGTATATATGTTGCTGTTTGAAAACAAAAAGTTTTCTATTATTGTCTGAATTCTTCTGGATTAGAACATGATAATTCTTGAAATTTTTACAAAGTTAGCATGAATAAGTTCTCTGTAACTTGGAAATTTTTAAGAATGTTTTGAGTTAGGGAAGTATGAGAACAATTCCACTCTTTATAGACTGTCCTTTTAGACAGATTGCTGTTATGTTTGTATTGTTTGCATATGTTTGCATGTTTAATGATTGTATTTGAGGATATGAGTATTAAATATGCAGAGGCATTTAGTACGCAATGTTAAATTCTAATTTTAGTTATTTTCTACAGTACGGAATGATAAGGTTTCAAGTTGATTTATACTAACTTATCTCACGAGTTCTTGTTGAGTTTTGTGTAGATGAAGTTTTTGAGATTTAGGGAAACCGCGACATGAGAGGAATTAAGGAGACACAAAAGTTCAATCTTGGGGATGCCCAAGGCATCCCTACTTAATATTTCAAGAAATCTCAAGCATGTAAGCTTGGGGATGCCCCGGTAGGCATTCCACCTTTCTTTATCAACCGTTATCGGTTAGTATCGGTTTAGCCTAAGTTTTTGCTTCTTCACATGATATGTATTATCCTTGGAATGTCATTTTATTTTGTTTTTCTGGTGCCATAAACCCACTATATATCCTTCATCAAAACAGCCACAATATTGTTCCTCAAAATAGCCACCATACCTACCTATCATGGCATTTCCATAGCCATTCCGAGATATATTGCCATGCAACTTTCCACCGTTCCGTTTATATGACACGCATCATATTGTCATATTGCCATTGCATGATCATGTAGTTGACGTCGTATTTGTGGCAAGGCCACCATGCATAATCTTTATACATGTCACTCTTGTTTCATTGCACATACCGGTACACCATCGGAGGCATTCATATAGAGTCATACTTTGTTGTTGTAGTATCGAGTTGTAATCTTGTGTTGTAATGAAAGTGTGATGATCATCATTTTTAGAGCATTGTCCCATGGGAGTAAAGGCAGAATCTATAAAGCCCCTCCGCAAAAAAAAAGGCCAAAGAAAAGAAAAAAATAAAGGCCCAAAAAAGGAAAAAAAGAAAAAGAAAGAAAAAGAAAAAAGGGACAATTGCTACTATCTTTTTCCACACTTGTGCTTCAAAGTAGCACCATGTTCTTCATTGTAGAGAGTCTCATTCTTAGTCACTTCCATATACTAGTGGGAATTCTCGTTATAGAACTTGGCTTGTATATTCCAATGATGGGCTTCCTCAAATGCCCTAGGTCTTCGTGAGCAGGCAAGTTGGATGCACACCCACTAGTTTCTTTTGTTGAGGTTTCATTCATATTTAGCTCTAGTGCATCCATTACATGACAATCCCTACTCACTCACATTGATATCTATTGATGGGCATCTCCATAGTCCGTTGATACGCCTAGTCGATGTGAGACTATCTCCCTCTTTTTGTCTTCTCCACAACCACCTCTATTCCACCCATAGTGCTATATGCATGGCTCACGCTCATGTATTGCGTGAAAGTTGAAAGGTTTGAAAAGATAGAGCATGAAAACAAATGCTTGGCTGAAATCGGGGTTGTGCATGATATGAATATTTTGTGTGATAATAAGGGAGCATAGCCAACACTATATGATTTTGTAGGGATAACTTTCTTTAGCCATAGTTTTTTGAGAAGACGTGATTGCTTTGTTAGTATTTCTTGAAGTATTGTTATTTCTTATGTCAATATAGACTTTTATCTTGAATCTTTCAGATCTAAACATTCATGCCACAATTAAGAGAATTACATTCAAAAACTATATTGGTTAGCATTCCACATCAAAAATTCTTTCTTTATCATTTACCTACTTGAGGACGAGCAGGAATTAAGCTTGGGGATGCTTGATACGTCTCCAACGTATCTATAATTTTTTATTGTTCCATGCTATTATTTATGAAGTCTTGGATGTTTAATGGGCTTTATCATTCACTTTTATATCATTTTTGGGCTACCCTACTAACCCAAAGGCCTAGTCCAGATTGCTGTTTTTTTTGCCTATTTCAGGGTTTTGCAGAAAAGGAATATCAAACGGAGTCCAAACGGAATGAAACCTTCGCAGGAGATATTTTTGGAGGAAATCACACACGAAAGACTTCGGGGCCAAGCTAGAGGACAGGGGGGCCACCCTCAAGGGTGGGGGCGCGTCCCCCTTCCCAGGGCGCGCCCCCTGCCTCGAGGGCAGCCCCTGTGGCCCCCGGTGCCCCTCTTCTTCCTATATATACCTACGTACCCCAGAAACTCCATACGCAGAGAAAAAACCCACCGCCGTAGCTGTTGTTCCCGTGGAGATCCCATCTTGGAGCATGTTCCGGGAGGGGGATCCATCACGGAGGCCTTCATCATCATCATCATCATCGCCCTCACCATGAGTTGTGAGTAGTTTACCACAGACCTTCGGATCCATAGCTAGTATCTAGATGGCTTCTTCTCTCTCTCCGGATCGCAATACAAAGTTCTCCTCGGTCTTCGAGGAGATCTATTCGATGTAATCTCTTTTTGCGGTGTGTTTATCGAGATCCGATGAATTGTGAGTTTATGTTCAAGGTTATCTATGAAAGATATTTGGTTCTTATCTGACCTTTTTATGTGTGCTCATAATATCCTTGCAAGTCTCTTCGAATTATTGGTTTGGTTTGGCCTACTAGATCTATAGTTCTTGCAATGGGAGAAGTGCTTGGCTTTGGGTTCAATCTTGTGGTGTCCTTTCCCAGTGACAGTAGGGGCAGCAAGGCACGTATTGTATTGTTGCCATCGAGGATAAAAAGATGGGGTTTTCATCATATTGCTTGAGTTTATCCCTCTACATCATGTCATCTTGCTTAAGGCGTTACTCTGTTTGTATGAACTCAATACACTAGATGCATGCTGGATAGCGGTCGATGTGTGGGGTAATAGTAGTAGATGTAGGCAGGAGTCGGTCTACTTGTCTCGGACGTGATGCCTATATACAATGATCATGCCTAGATACTCTCATAATTATTCGCTTTTCTATCAATTGCTCGACAGTAATTTGTTTACCCGCCGTAGAATATCGCTATCATGAGAGAAGCCACTAGAGAAAACTATGGCCCCCCGGGTCTATCTTTATCATATTACTTTCCCGTCAACTAGCCAATTTCTGTCGCCATTGTTTATTTGCTTTCTTTACTTTCTGTTTCTATATCAAAAATACCAAAAATATAAATTATCATCTCTATCAGATCTCACTCTCGTAAGTGACCGTAAAGGGATTGACAACCCCTTATCGCGTTGGCTGTGAAGTTCTTATTTGTTTGTGCAGGTGCGAGGGACTGGCGCGTGGTCTCCTACTGGATTGATATCTTGGTTCTCTAAAACTGAGGGAAATACTTACGCTACTGTGCTGCATCTCCCTTTCCTCTTCGAGGGAATACAACGCAAGCTCAAGAGGTAGCAAGAAGAATTTCTGGCGCCGTTGCCGGGGAGGCTTACGCAAAAGTCATATACCAAGTACCTATCACAAACCATTATCCTTCGCATTACATTTATTTGCCTATCGATTTCCTCTCCCCCACTTCACCTTTGTCGTTTTATTCGCCCTTCTTCCGCCGTGTGTTTCTCGTTCGTTTGCCTTTTGTTTGCTTGTGTGTGTTGGATTGCTTGCTTGTCACTATGGCTCAGAACAATACCAAATTGTGTGACTTTTCCAATACCAACAACAATGATTTTTTTAGAAATCCAATTGCTCCTATTACCGATGCTGAACCTTGTGAGATCAATGTTGCTTTGTTGAATCTTGTCATGAAAGATCAATTCTCCGGCCTTCCTAGTGAAGATGCCGCTACCCATCTAAACAACTTTGTGGATTTGTGTGATATGCAAAAGAAAAGGGATACGGATAACGATATTGTTAAATTGAAGTTATTTCCGTTTTCACTTAGAGATCGTGCTAAAACTTGGTTTTCCTCTTTGCCTAGAAATAGTATTGACTCGTGGAATAAGTGCAAAGATGCTTTTTTCTCTAAGTATTTCCCTCCTGCTAAGATCATCTCTCTTAGAAACGATATTATGAATTTTAAGCAACTAGATCATGAGCATGTTGCACAAGCCTGGGAGAGAATGAAATTAATGATACGTAATTGCCCTACACATGGTTTGAATCTATGGATGATTATTCAGAACTTTTATGTTGGCTAGAATTTTGCTTCTAGAAATGTTTTAGATTCGGCCGCCGGAGGCACTTTCATGGAAACTACCTTAGGAGAAGCTACCAAACTCCTAGATAATATTATGGTTAATTATTCTCAATGGCACACCGAAAGATCTACTAGTAAAAAAGTGCATTCTATCAAAGAATTTAGTGTTTTGAGTGGAAAGATGGATGAACTTATGAAATTGTTTGCTGCTAAGAGTGCTTCTTCTAATCCTAATGATATGCCTTTGTCCACTTTGATTGAGAATAACAATGAATCTTTGGATGTGAATTTTGTTGGTAGGAATAATTTTGGTAACAATGCTTATAGAGGTAATTTTAATCCTAGGCCTTTTCCTAGTAATTCCTCTAATAATTTTGGTAATTCCAAGAACAAATCTTATGGAAAGATGCCTTCTGAATTTGAAACTAGTGTTAAGGAGTTTATGATCTTGCAAAAGAATTTCAATGCTATGCTTGAAGAGAAATTGCTTAAAGTTGATGAATTGGCTAGAAGTGTGGATAGAATTACTCTTGATGTTGATTCTTTGGAACTTAGATCTATCCCACCTAAGCATGATATCAATGAGTCTCTCAAAGCCATGAGAATTTCCATTGATGAATGCAAAGAAAGAACCGCAAGAATGCGTGCTAAAAGAGAAGAATATATTAGATCGTGTTCTTCTAGTTATCGTGAAAATAAAGATGAAGATCTGAAAGTTATTGATGTGTCTCCTATTACATCCTTTTTTTCTAGTAATAATCTTGATGAGAATAGGATTGGAGATGATTCTGCTTTAAGGTGTCCTAGTAATTCAGAGTTTTTAGATCTTGACGCTAAAATTGCTAAAAGTGGGATTGAAGAGATTAAAAGTTTGCATAGTGATGAACCCACTGCTTTGGATTTCAAGGGATTCAATTATGATGATTGCTCTTTGATTGATAGTATTTCCTTGATGCAATCCGTGCTAAATTCTCTGCATGCTTATAGTCAAAATAAAGCTTTCACTAAACATATAGTTGATGCTTTGATGCAATCTTATGAACAAAACTTGAGTTGGAAGTTTCTATACCTAGAAAGCTTTATGATGAATGGGAACCTACTATCAAAATAAAAATAAAATATCATGAATGCCATGCTTTGTGTGATTTGGGTGCTAGTGTTTCCACTATCCCAAAAACTCTGTGTGATTTGCTAGGGTTCCATGAGTTTGATGATTGTTCTTTAAATTTGCATCTTGCGGATTCCATTATTAAGAAACCTATGGGAAGAATTAATGATGTTTTTATTGTTGCCAATAGGAATTATGTGCCCGTAGATTTCATTGTTCTTGATATAGATTGCAATCCTTCATGTCCTATTATTCTTGGTAGACCTTTCCTTAGAACGATTGGTGCAATTATTGATATGAAGGAAGGAAATATTAGATTCCAATTTCCATTAAGGAAAGACATGGAACACTTTCCTAGAAAAAAAAAATCAAATTACCATATGAATCTATCATGAGAGCCACTTATGGATTGCCTTCCAAAGATGGCAATACCTAGATCTATCTTGTATCGTGCCTAGCTAGGGGCGTAAAACGATAGCGCTTGTTGGGAGGCAACCCAATTTTATGTTTTTTGTTTTTGTTGCTGTTAGGGAATAAATATTACATTTAGCCTCTGATTAGATGTGTTTTCATGTTTTGTTTAGTGTTTGTGCCAAGTAGAACCTTTGGTAAGACTTGTGTGAAGTTTATTTGATCTTGCTGTGAAAAACAGAATCGTTAGCGCTCGCTAAAGTAGTCTTCAGATTTTACTGGAGCCTGATTTTTCGTTGATTCTTTTTGCTTCTGATTGGTAGACAAATTAAGTAAATTTACCAATTTAGTTTGAATTTTGTGGAGTTCCAGAAGTAGGATAACCCAGTAGATTACTACAGACTGTTCTGTTATTGACAGATTCTGTTTTTCGTGTGTTGATTGCTTATTCCGATGCATCTATGAGTAATATTGGACGATATGAACCATAGAGAACTTGGAGTACAGTAGGTTTAACATCAATATAAACAAACTATGAATTCCTTGCTGTACCTTTGAGTGGTGGTTTGCTTTCTCTTAATAACGGAGCTCACGAGAATTTTTGTCTAAGTTTAGTATTGTGAAGTTTTCAAGTTTTAAGTATTGCTTTGATGGACTATGTAACAAGGAGTGGAAAAGGCCCAAGCTTGGGGATGCCCATGGCACCCCAAGTAAATTCTAGATAACCAAAAGCCTAAGCTTGGGGATGCCCCGGGAAGGCATCCCCTCTTTCGTCTTCATCCATCGGTAACTATACTTGGAGCTATATTTTTATTCGCAACATGCTATGTGTTTTGCTTCGAGCGTCTTGTATAATTTGAGTCTTTGCTTGTTAGTTTGCCACAATCATCCTTGCTGGACACACCTATTTGAGAGAGTTAAATATGGCCTAGAAATTATTAGAACACTCTATGTGCTTCACTTATATCTTTTGAGTTGAATAGTTTTTGCTCTAGTGCTTCACTTATATCTTTTAGAGCACGGTGGTGGTAATATTTTGTAGAAATTGTTGAACTCTCGTGCTTCACTTATATCTATTTGAGAATCTATTAAAACAGCATGGTAAAGTGTTTAGGCTAAAGAAACTAGTCTTCACATGAGAAACATCCAATGTCAAAATTGTCACATCAAATGCATTGAATAGAAAGAGATGTTGGATGCTTGATAATTGTTTTGAGACATGAGGATGGTGATATTAGAGTCATGCTAGTGGAGTAATTATGAAATTGAGAAATATTTGTGTTAAGGTTGGTGATTCTCGTAGCATGCACGTATGGTGACCGTTATGTGACTAAGTTAAAGCATGAGGTATTTGTAGAGTGTCAACCTTTGTGTGGAGGTTGGGGGCACGCGATGGTTAACTCCTACCAACCTCCCCCCTAGGGGCATGCGTTGATTGCTTTGTTTTGATGACTCATAGATTTTTGCAATAAGTATATGAGTTCTTATGACTAATGTTGAGTCCATGGATTATACGCACTGTCACCCGTCCACCATTGCTAGCCTCTCTTGTACCGCGCAACTTTTGCCGGTGCCATAAACCCACTATATATCCTTCCTCAAAACAGCCACCATATTGTTCCTCAAAACAGCCACCATACCTACCTATCATGGCATTTCCATAGCCATTCCGAGATATATTGCCATGCAACTTTCCACCGTTCCGTTTATATGACACGCATCATATTGTCATATTGCCATTGCATGATCATGTAGTTGACGTCGTATTTGTGGCAAGGCCACCATGCATAATATTTATACATGTCACTCTTGTTTCATTGCACATACGGGTACACCATCGGAGGCATTCATATAGAGTCATACTTTGTTGTTGTAGTATCGAGTTGTAATCTTGTGTTGTAATGAAAGTGTGATGATCATCATTTTAGAGCATTGTCCCATGGGAGGAAAGGCTGAATCTATAGAGCCCCTCCGCAAAAAAAAGAAAGGCCAAAGAAAAGAAAAATAGAAAGGCCCAAAAAAAGAAAAAAAAGAAAAAAAAAGAAAAAAAAAGGGACAATTGCTACTATCTTTTTCCACACTTGTGCTTCAAAGTAGCACCATGTTCTTCATTGTAGAGAGTCTCATGCTTAGTCACTTCCATATACTAGTGGGAATTCTCGTTATAGAACTTGGCTTGTATATTCCAACGATGGGCTTCCTCAAATGCCCTAGGTCTTCGTGAGCAAGCAAGTTGGATGCACACCCACTAGTTTCTTTTGTTGAGCTTTCATTCATATTTGGCTCTAGTGCATCCGTTGCATGGCAATCCCTACTCACTCACATTGATATCTATTGATGGGCATCTCCATAGTCCGTTGATATGCCTAGTCGATGTGAGACTATCTCCCTATTTTTGTCTTCTCCACAACCACCTCTATTCCACCCATAGTGCTATATCCATGGCTCACGCTCATGTATTGCGTGAAAGTTGAAAGGTTTGAAAAGATAGAGCATGAAAACAAATGATTGGCTGAAATCGGTGTTGTGCATGATATGAATATTTTGTGTGATAACAAGGGAGCATAGCCAACACTATATGATTTTGTAGGGATAACTTTCTTTAGCCATAGTATTTTGAGAAGACGTGATTGCTTTGTTAGTATTGCTTGAAGTATTGTTATTTCTTATGTCAATATAGACTTTTATCTTGAATCTTTTAGATCTGAACATTCATGCCACAATTAATAGAATTACATTGAAAAACTATATTGGTTAGCATTCCACATCAAAAATTCTTTCTTTATCATTTACCTACTTGAGGACGAGCATGAATTAAGCTTGGGGATGCTTGATACGTCTCCAACGTATCTATAATTTTTGATTGTTCCATGCTATTATTTATGAAGTCTTGGATGTTTAATGGGCTTTATCATTCACTTTTATATCATTTTTGGGACTAACCTACTAACCCAAAGGCCCAGTCCAGATTGCTGTTTTTTTTTGCCTATTTCAGGGTTTTGCAGAAAAGGAATATAAACAGAGTCCAAACGGAATGAAACCTTCGCAGGAGATATTTTTGGAGAAAATCACGCAGGAAAGACTTCGGGGCCAAGCCAGAGGACAGGGGGCCCACCCTCGAGGATGGGGGGCGTGTCCCCCTTCCCAGTGCGTTCCCCCTGCCTCGAGAGCAGCCCCTATGGCCCCTGGTGCCCCTCTTCTTCCTATATATACCTACGTACCCCAGAAACTCCATACACAGAGAGAAAACCCTAATTCCACCGCCGTAGCTGTTGTTCCCGTGGAGATCCCATCTTGGAGCCTGTTCCGGGAGGGGGATCCATCACGGAGGCCTTCATCATCATCATCATCATCGCCCTCACCATGAGTTGTGAGTAGTTTACCACAGACCTTCGGGTCCATAGCTAGTATCTAGATGGCTTCTTCTCTCTCTCCGGATCTCAATACAAAGTTCTCCTCGGTCTTCGAGGAGATCTATTCGATGTAATCTCTTTTTGCGGTATGTTTGTCGAGATCCGATGAATTGTGAGTATATGATCAAGGTTATCTATGAAAGAAATTTGGTTCTTCCCTGAACTTTTTATGTGTGCTCATAATATCCTTGCAAGTCTCTTAGAATTATTGGTTTGGTTTGGCCTACTAGATCTATTGTTCTTGCAATGGGAGAAGTGCTTGGCTTTGGGTTCAATCTTGCGGTGTCCTTTCCCAGTGACAGTAGGGGCAGCAAGGCACGTATTGTGTTGTTGCCATCGAGGATAAAAAGATGGGGTATTCATCATATTGCTTGAGTTTATCCCTCTACATCATGTCATCTTGCTTAAGGCGTTACTCTGTTCGTATGAACTCAATACACTAGATGCATGCTGGATAGCGGTTGATGTGTGGAGTAATAGTAGTAGATGCAGGCAGGAGTCGGTCTACCTGTCTCGGACGTGATGCCTATATACAATGATCATGCCTAGATAGTCTCATAATTATTCGCTTTTCTATCAATTGCTTGACAGTAATTTGTTTACCCGCCGTAGAATATCGCTATCATGAGAGAAGCCACTAGAGAAAACTATGGCCTCCCGGGTCTATCTTTATCATATTACTTTCCCGTCAACTAGCCAATTTCTGTCGCCGTTGTTTATTTGCTTTCTTTACTTACTGTTTCTATATCAAAAATACCAAATATATAAATTATCATCTCTATCAGAGCTCACTCTCATAAGTGACCGTAAAGGGATTGACAACCCCTTATTGCGTTGGCTGCGAAGTTCTTATTTGTTTGTGCAGGTGCGAGGGACTGTCGCGTGGTCTCCTACTGGATTGATACCTTGGTTCTAAAAAACTGAGGGAAATAGTTACGCTACTGTGCTGCATCTCCCTTTCCTCTTCGAGGGAATACAACGCAAGCTCAAGAGGTAGCATACCCAACCATAATATCTTCGTTTGTTCTCCGCTATTAGTGACTTTGGAGTGATTCTTTGTTGCACGTTGAGGGATTGTTATCTGATCTAATTACGTTATCATTGTTGAGAGAACTTGCACTAGTGAAAGTATGAACCCTAGGCCTTGTTTTCACACATTGCAATACTGTTTTTGCTCAAGTTTGTTACTAGTTTGTGACGCCCGAGACTGACGTCCCAGAAGATTCCAGAAGCTTCCCGAAGTTTCCAGATGTTCCGGGTCCTCCCGTGGGTTGCATTGTGCTTGTGTTATTTATTTTTGCATTGCATCATGCATCATGCCTTCATGTCATATTTTATTTTTGCATCTCAACCTAAATAAATCGTGTGGACCTTCGGTCCATTTAAATCGAGGGAAGTTGTCTTCTCTTTAAAACATATAAAAGCCTCCTAATAATTATGGAGCTATATTAATAATTATTCCGTTGTTTGGAATCACCATAACACACTTGCATAATTTCCCCATGTCTTTCACTTCGTGTTTCACCTTCAAAACCTTGCCGATAATTCTTTCCGTTGTTTCGAGGCTCCTCCAAAATTCCGGACATTTTTGGACACCTCAATAATCTCGTCTTGGTTCAAACCTATTTGAATTAAATTCAAATATGTTTGAATTATTTCCCGTCCTTGCCTTTTGTATTTTTCTCCGGTCGTGCTCATTTTTACGAGCCCGGGAAAAATAACCTTTGACCTAATTCTTGCCTAACCCCCCTCCTCTTTTTCTTTTTCCTCTCCCCTTCTCTTTTCCTTCTTCTCTTTTATTTTTCTGCTAAGGAAAAATAAAATAACAGGCCTCCCTCTCCTTTTTTTTTCCTCAGCCGGCCTCTAGGCCAAGGCCCATCCCTCAGGCCACTTCGGCCCAACTCTCCTCCACCAGCCCGACCGAACCCTAGTGGCAGCCGATCCCCAGCGCTCCTCTCTCCTGTCCCTCGCTCCCGCACCCCGCCGCCACTCTCCCTTTCTCTCGATCTCTCTCCCTCTGCCGCACGAACCCTCTCCCTCCTCTCGATCTCCTGGCCGCCCCCTTTCGTTCCTCCCCGAGCGACGCAGCGCAGGAGCCCCGCGGCCCCGCGAGCGCGCCTCCCTCGCCGCGGCTCCCTCCCCTCTGCCTCTTCTCCAGGAAGCCGGCCGCGCCCGGTCTCATCCCTCCGTCAGGCCAGACTCCCGCATCGGCGCCCAAGTCACGTCTCCCGCGAGCCTCCTCTGCGCCTGGCCCGAGCCCAGCAGCAGGGAGCCGCGCCCGTCCTCGCCTGCGTCCTCACGTCGCCCGGCCACGAGGCCTCCCCTCCGTCCTCGCCTCGCCTGGCTGCCTCTGGTCCGGCCCGGCCAGGAGCCGTCGCCGTCGTCCAGCGCCGCGGAGGCTCTCGCGTGCCTCCGACCCTCGCCTCGCCCTCTCCTCGTCCGCGAAGTGGAGGCCAGAACCTCGCCGGCCAGGAGCGCCGCTCCTCCCAGCAGCAGCGCCGAGCTCTTCCGTCCCGCTGCCTTCGACCGCTTCCAGCGCCCCTCCTCTCCAACGAGCAGATCGAGCAGCGCCGAGGCCGAGGCCCCGCCTCCGTGCACCACAGCAACCCGTAGCCTTTTCCTTTTTTTTGTGTTTTGTTTTGTTGTTTGTTGCTGTAATGTTAATCTCAGATAATCATGGAGATGCAAGTTTTTCTACTTTGGACCCTTGTACCACTACGAACGCCGACGCGACAAGTACCTCGACGACGTGTACATCTACGTAACGGTTCGACTACCGTCGCCGAGACCCTCAAGTACCTCTACGAGCGAGAACGACTACATGTACAAGTACCACTACTTCCACTACCCTCGCCGGAAGACCCAAGTTCGTCTACCGTCGCGTGTACCACTACCGTCGCCCGGAAAAGACGGATGCGCCAAGTACATCTACGAACGAGTTCGTCTACCGTCGCCGAAGATCCGGGAACGACTACTTCCCTCTACGACCGTGTACATCTACTTCCTCTACGACCCGCGAGAACCACTACGTCCCTCTACGATCCTGAACCGTCCCGAAACGAGTGTTTCGAAGGTATACCCCGAGACGTGACCCGTGAATGCTTGCTTGTGTTGTATGAAATGTCTCCCATGTGTGCTTCGTGCTCGTTCCACCTTTTGTCATGTCCTCGGTTGCCTCGTCACCGACTCGTGGGAACCCGGCAACGGGATCGCCCACCTTTCATCTCGTTTGACTCACTCCGCCTTTGCTTTTGCCCGGACTCTCAACGAGTTACCGGAACCGAATTGTTGCGTTGCCTCATTTCGGATCGTTGCCGTGGCACCTTTTCCTTCCACCACGGTGACAATGCTTCATATCTCTTAAGTCAACCTTTTAATAAAACTTGCATAAACTTGTTCATGTCATCCGCATCATATTAACAACATTATAATATGTGAATTGTTGTTTGCTTATAATTATTAAACATGCTCATGAGGATTTTCCGGATATGTTGTTGTTATTTTCCGGCCTCATTTAAAATGTCTTAATAGTGTAGTTTCTTTATGCTTCACCTCTTGCCATGCTAAAAACATTTAACCTTGTCTTGTAAATAATGAGAGTCAACTAAATAATTAAATGTGGTGTTTCGTCAATATGCAACTCGTTGCATATTGAGCTCCACTTAACTTGTAGTATTTGTTTGTGCACTTTGCCATGCCATGCATATTTAAACCGGACATGCATCATGCTTGCTTGTGCATCTTATGCCTTGTTATGTTTGTGTGTGTTTACCGTGTTGTTTCTTTCTTTCCGGTTTGCTTCTCTTGCTAGCTTCGGTTTCGTTCCGGAGTTGTGAGGCTTCTTCTTCGTCTACTTCTTGGATCCGTTCTTCTCCTTTGTGGAATCCCAGGCAAGATGACCGAACCCGGATACCATTACTATTTTTGCCTCTTGCTAGAGTATCGCTCTATAGTTTTGCCTCGATGCCCATGTCTTTCTTGTCAGCCTCCTATTGTAACCATTGCCATGTTTAACCAACCTACCTATGCAAACCGTTGCTTGGCTAAGTACGCTTCGCTCAACCCTTCTTATAGCATTGTTAGTTGCAGGTGAAGATTGAAGATGCTTGCTTCATGTTGAAGTTTGGTTGGGTTATATCACACTATATAAATGCTTAAAAATGAAATCATCTATATACTGGCAGGGTGGAAGGCTAAGCCTTTTGCTTGGTGATTTGTTCCACTCGTGCCGTTAGGATCCGTATAAGCCGGTATTATGTTCCTTGATTATGCGTTCCTAACACGGTTGGGGTGTATGGGACCCCCTTGATAAACCGCTAAGTGCTAAGTCTTTTCCAGCAAGTCCCAACATTGGTACTATTTGCTTAATAACAAACTAATAAAACTTGAATGGGACTAGCTACCCCTTTCATCTTAATTCCACCCCCCTGGGCCAGTGCTCGATTTGAGTGTTGGTCCAAACTAGAGTCGTGTGCGGGGCCCCCCTTGGCAACTTGGGTTTCGGCCACTGTACGCTGTGCTCATCCGGTCGTGGCCTGAGACGAGATACGCGCGGCTACTATCAGGGTGTCGGCACGCCGGGAGGATTTGCTGGATTAGCCTTACCTTAGTTCGGTTTAACTTGAGCACGGGATTCCGAGAATACTCGGGTCTTCCCAACTATGGAGTTGCGACTCCGCGGATCGTGGGCTTGTAATGGGTCAAGTTGGAACACCCCTGCAGGGTTTGAACTTTCGAAAGCCGTGCCCGCGGTTATGTGGCAGATGGGAGCTTGTTAATTCCGGTTGTAGATAACTTGACACAATGTTTCAATACACTACCAGCGTGTGTACCGTGGCTGTCAATTTCCGAATAGGGATTCGGGAGTTGAACACGGTGGGGTTATGTTTGACCGGCTTTAGTTAGGATCACTTCTTGATCATCTTTCGACCGATGCTCTTCTCTTCTCGCTCTCTATTACGTAAGTTAGTGCTAGATGCTGCTGCAGACTCTTGTTTGTTCCTTCACCTCTTATTCTTTCTTCAGCCTTGTCCTCACCCAAGGCTTAAATAGTCTTGTTACCCGGGAACGGGATTGCTGAGTCCTCTATGGCTCACAGTTACTTCACCACACCAGATGCAGGTTCAGCCGAGTTTGATGCAGGAGTTGGATCAGCTCTTCACCGGGAGTTCGTTGAAGCTTGTGGCTGTTTTGCTTGTGACGTTTCGATGTTCAGTAGTGGTTTCTACTAGGATTCGATCTTGGCCTGTGGCTTTTGTTGTTTTGGTATCTTTCTTTTGGTTCTTCACCCGTAGTCGGGTTGTGATGTTCTGAATGATGTATTGCTTATGTAATGTTTTGTGTGAAGTGGCGAGTGTAAGCCAACTATCTCCTTTTGCAATTTAATCCCTCTTTTACATGAGTCGTGCAAAGATACCAAACTTGAGATCATTCTAGGATGGATTTATGCCTTTAAGTCGTGCCTCGACACGTAGGAGGTATAACTCCATCCTGGGCATTACAAGTTGGTTATCAGAGCCTTCTCCGACCTAGAAGCCCCCACTGATTGATCGAATCGTTGACGGTTGAGTCTAGGCACACACTGAAAACTTTTGAGTCCTATATTATATCGGAGTGTAGGATTTCTTTGTTTCTCATCTCTTTTCTCTCTGGTGAGGACTCCTGACGTCTACTTTTTCTCTTCTACTTTCAAAAATTGCACCAAATTTTTTTTAGGATCCCGCGAGTATTCTGGGATTGTTTCGATGTTCTTGTGACAAGGATATTGTTCTCGATGCCTCCTGTTACCGAGGAGTTGAGCTTCGAGGTATCATTGTAACAAGCATATCGCGGCAGTACTAAATACTTAAGACGGCCGACATCGAAAATCTCTCCTATACGGCCAGTGGCAAGATAACCCCGACATCACCCAGTACTGGGGAGGTAGTTCGAGAGTATTGCCATAGCTTGTTATAGTGGATGCTTTTCGAAGGTCCGAGGTAAACAGTTTCCGAGAAAGACTGGTTATGTGTTGAAGGATGGATACACCTGGATGTAGGTTTAGAGTTGATTGCGCGGTGCTTCCCGTGTATCCCCAACACCTGATTGCATAACTGGAAACTTTCGGAAATCTATAGGTGGGTTCATCAAGTAGTTCTAGGCATTCTTCCAACGGATGCTCGATATGAAGTTTGGGGTTCTACATTGAGTGAAGTGGTTTTATGGACTTGTTCTGATCGGGAGTTGCATCTTAAAGGGTCCTTGGCTATGCTGATCCGGGGATTGCAAAACCCTTTTGTAACATGTTCCATGAGCTTACAGCACGAAAATGTCGAACGAAGCTTCTATCTTGTATTTGTTCTATCTGTTCCTTGTTCCTTTTTATTTTCATTTTGCTCTCCAAGTGGCTTCTCGTCAAGCTGATGTACCTACGGAATTCATTCGTTCAATTCTCTGTTCGGATGATATTGTGAAGATCATGTTGCATATCTACCCTTTGTTTTTGTCTTGATTCTGGTATTCGAGTTGCTTCGATGTCAAATGTTGATTCCATACCTTCCTAATCGGTATTCTCATGTTTCTATGGGAGTGCTAGTCCTTCTTGATCATCAAGATCTTCATGTTAATTCTTTTTCAACCGGTGTCCATTTTGTTCATCCCAAGTTGTCTTTGTTTTCCCCACCCTCCCTCCCTTCTTCTTCTTGGAGCCAGATATCTCAAATGAAGTATCCATTTGATTCACGTGATATTTCTTCATTCATTCCCTTCAATGTTCTTATCCGGTGTTTTCTCAAGAAGATGCTCAAGAGCTTCAAGTTCATCATTCTTTTGTTCTCTAATTCTTCCGGTGGATGTAATTCAAGATTTTGGTGTTGATCTTATCCTTTTCCTCTTTTCACTATGCTTTCTTATTCCGGTGCATCAATTAATCATTCTCCTCTTGCTATTCTTATCCGGAGTGCTGAAGATTCATAATTCCATTCTTAATCGTTTCAAGCTATTTGAGGATTATCATCTTATCCAAGCCATTTAATTCAACCGGTGCAATATCTCTTAAGCAATCCTTTCAACGGTGATTTCTTTAGTGGGCCCTAACCCATAGGTCTTTTCCAGGATCTTACCTGACTCTTCTATTTGTTTTCTGGAGTTATACTCAAATTCTTGTCAAAGTGTGACGTAAGAATGATTTCCATCAGTCACATGCCTTCTCCAAGATCGCTTTCAAATTCTTTCCATCGTTGGTTCAACCTTTTTAATTATTCATTCCGGAGTATCTCGCAATTCTTCATGGCATTTCTCGTCTTCATTCTCAACATTTGAAGATCGGAGAAGTGTTTCTCTTAAATCTTGGCCCGTTCTCTCAAGATCCTTCACGAATTCTTTTCTTTGTGATCCTCCGAAGGCCATCATTTCAGAATATTTCTTCGTTCTCAGTTTTCAACTTCGTCCTCCAAATATTCTTCATTGATGTCTCTTCGTTCGTCTCCATATTCTTACGGTGGTTCTTTCAAGTTTACTCTTCCGTTGTTATCATTTTAATTCATTTGTTCTTTTCACATTCCCACCGGTGGTTTGTTGAAGATTTACCCAAGCTTGTGCTAGATCTCTCTTTAATTCCTTGCAATGAGAATAAGTAGTATGCCAAATCCTTTGGTTGTCATCAATTTAAATTGGTGAAGGAGATGCATAACATAATTCTTATTCTTGTTCCTTCCAAGTGTTTAATTCTTTTGTCTGGAGCTTGTTTATCATATCATATCCTTGGTTCTAAGTTGTTCATCTTATTTTCCGGAGCTTCATGTCATTTCAATGTTATCATTTCAGCTACATCTAATTCATCGCAGACCTTAAATCTTATTATTTTCATCTTTCACTTTTCATGCTTTTGTTACCGGAGTTCTTCATGGTGGTTCATCATGTTTTAATTCATCCTCGAAGACTTCATCAAGATTCTTGTTGGAGCTCAAGCATTCTTCATCATGCTCTCCATTTACAATTCTTTATCTTTTCAGATGGTGTTATGTCATTCTTGATAATTTTCCTCCATGTTTCATGATTCACGAGTTTTCAAGAATGAGATATTTAAAACCATCATTTTCCTTGTTCAGGAGATCATTTCAACCCTTCAATTTATTCATTGGAGTTATCTTGGGCTATATTTCACCAAAAGCTTTCCCTAAGGATTGTTGATATTATGGTGCTTATAAATGACCCAAGTTCTTCATTTATCCTTCCGGTGAATAAGTTTTTCATCTCCTTGTTGATCTCATTCAAATCAATTGTTTAAGTTCGTGGCTGGTTGTCACCTCTTAATTTTGAGATGTTTTCCATAAGCCCACAACGAGCTTATTCGTTTCGTTGTTGATTTTTTCCAACAACTCTATTCAACCCTTCTTCGTAGGATGCTCTTTCAAATTCTATTTTGAGAGAAGTTGCCATTTTCTTCTCCGTTTTTTTCTTTCCAACGATCTTGCATCTATTCTTTCATTCCGGAGGCCTTGTGATATTGCTCTCTTTAACCATCATCTCGTTTTATCGAGATCATGTTCTTTCTCTTTTATCATTTAACCGGAGTGTTGTATACTTCATTCTAGTTCCGTCATCTTATCAAGTTTTGCCTATCTTTTAACCGGAGTGCTATCTGAATCTTTCTTACACCTTGTGCCATTCTTTTAATTGTTTCGGAGGCAATATGTTGTTGTTTTCATCAAGTATCACTTCATCTTCTCTAATTCTTGTTAATTCCTTCCATTTTCAGACGGAGTGCTGTCCGAATTCTGTCATTCTTATTCCTTGGCTATACCGTTCTGGTTTCATATTCTTTTGGTTCGTAAGCTCTTGCTTCATGTCTTTCAACCTACAAGGTTATTGTTATGTTACTTGTTCCTCTTTTCTAACGGAGTGTTTTCATCTTCGTCATCTCCGTTGCTTTCTTCTTTCATTTGTCAAACCTCTCAAGGTTCGTGGTTTCATTCGTCTGTCAAAGAAGCAACTTGGTTTTACCTCTTCCTCTTCCGTTTTTACCCGGTGATATCTCTAGGATCTCGGGTCGAGATCCTCTGTTAGTGTGGGAGAGTTGTGACGCCCGAGACTGACGTCCCAGAAGATTCCAGAAGCTTCCCGAAGTTTCCAGATGTTCCGGGTCCTCCCGTGGGTTGCATTGTGCTTGTGTTATTTATTTTTGCATTGCATCATGCATCATGCCTTCATGTCATATTTTATTTTTGCATCTCAACCTAAATAAATCGTGTGGACCTTCGGTCCATTTAAATCGAGGGAAGTTGTCTTCTCTTTAAAACATATAAAAGCCTCCTAATAATTATGGAGCTATATTAATAATTATTCCGTTGTTTGGAATCACCATAACACACTTGCATAATTTCCCCATGTCTTTCACTTCGTGTTTCACCTTCAAAACCTTGCCGATAATTCTTTCCGTTGTTTCGAGGCTCCTCCAAAATTCCGGACATTTTTGGACACCTCAATAATCTCGTCTTGGTTCAAACCTATTTGAATTAAATTCAAATATGTTTGAATTATTTCCCGTCCTTGCCTTTTGTATTTTTCTCCGGTCGTGCTCATTTTTACGAGCCCGGGAAAAATAACCTTTGACCTAATTCTTGCCTAACCCCCCTCCTCTTTTTCTTTTTCCTCTCCCCTTCTCTTTTCCTTCTTCTCTTTTATTTTTCTGCTAAGGAAAAATAAAATAACAGGCCTCCCTCTCCTTTTTTTTTCCTCAGCCGGCCTCTAGGCCAAGGCCCATCCCTCAGGCCACTTCGGCCCAACTCTCCTCCACCAGCCCGACCGAACCCTAGTGGCAGCCGATCCCCAGCGCTCCTCTCTCCTGTCCCTCGCTCCCGCACCCCGCCGCCACTCTCCCTTTCTCTCGATCTCTCTCCCTCTGCCGCACGAACCCTCTCCCTCCTCTCGATCTCCTGGCCGCCCCCTTTCGTTCCTCCCCGAGCGACGCAGCGCAGGAGCCCCGCGGCCCCGCGAGCGCGCCTCCCTCGCCGCGGCTCCCTCCCCTCTGCCTCTTCTCCAGGAAGCCGGCCGCGCCCGGTCTCATCCCTCCGTCAGGCCAGACTCCCGCATCGGCGCCCAAGTCACGTCTCCCGCGAGCCTCCTCTGCGCCTGGCCCGAGCCCAGCAGCAGGGAGCCGCGCCCGTCCTCGCCTGCGTCCTCACGTCGCCCGGCCACGAGGCCTCCCCTCCGTCCTCGCCTCGCCTGGCTGCCTCTGGTCCGGCCCGGCCAGGAGCCGTCGCCGTCGTCCAGCGCCGCGGAGGCTCTCGCGTGCCTCCGACCCTCGCCTCGCCCTCTCCTCGTCCGCGAAGTGGAGGCCAGAACCTCGCCGGCCAGGAGCGCCGCTCCTCCCAGCAGCAGCGCCGAGCTCTTCCGTCCCGCTGCCTTCGACCGCTTCCAGCGCCCCTCCTCTCCAACGAGCAGATCGAGCAGCGCCGAGGCCGAGGCCCCGCCTCCGTGCACCACAGCAACCCGTAGCCTTTTCCTTTTTTTTGTGTTTTGTTTTGTTGTTTGTTGCTGTAATGTTAATCTCAGATAATCATGGAGATGCAAGTTTTTCTACTTTGGACCCTTGTACCACTACGAACGCCGACGCGACAAGTACCTCGACGACGTGTACATCTACGTAACGGTTCGACTACCGTCGCCGAGACCCTCAAGTACCTCTACGAGCGAGAACGACTACATGTACAAGTACCACTACTTCCACTACCCTCGCCGGAAGACCCAAGTTCGTCTACCGTCGCGTGTACCACTACCGTCGCCCGGAAAAGACGGATGCGCCAAGTACATCTACGAACGAGTTCGTCTACCGTCGCCGAAGATCCGGGAACGACTACTTCCCTCTACGACCGTGTACATCTACTTCCTCTACGACCCGCGAGAACCACTACGTCCCTCTACGATCCTGAACCGTCCCGAAACGAGTGTTTCGAAGGTATACCCCGAGACGTGACCCGTGAATGCTTGCTTGTGTTGTATGAAATGTCTCCCGTGTGTGCTTCGTGCTCGTTCCACCTTTTGTCATGTCCTCGGTTGCCTCGTCACCGACTCGTGGGAACCCGGCAACGGGATCGCCCACCTTTCATCTCGTTTGACTCACTCCGCCTTTGCTTTTGCCCGGACTCTCAACGAGTTACCGGAACCGAATTGTTGCGTTGCCTCATTTCGGATCGTTGCCGTGGCACCTTTTCCTTCCACCACGGTGACAATGCTTCATATCTCTTAAGTCAACCTTTTAATAAAACTTGCATAAACTTGTTCATGTCATCCGCATCATATTAACAACATTATAATATGTGAATTGTTGTTTGCTTATAATTATTATACATGCTCATGAGGATTTTCCGGATATGTTGTTGTTATTTTCCGGCCTCATTTAAAATGTCTTAATAGTGTAGTTTCTTTATGCTTCACCTCTTGCCATGCTAAAAACATTTAACCTTGTCTTGTAAATAATGAGAGTCAACTAAATAATTAAATGTGGTGTTTCGTCAATATGCAACTCGTTGCATATTGAGCTCCACTTAACTTGTAGTATTTGTTTGTGCACTTTGCCATGCCATGCATATTTAAACCGGACATGCATCATGCTTGCTTGTGCATCTTATGCCTTGTTATGTTTGTGTGTGTTTACCGTGTTGTTTCTTTCTTTCCGGTTTGCTTCTCTTGCTAGCTTCGGTTTCGTTCCGGAGTTGTGAGGCTTCTTCTTCGTCTACTTCTTGGATCCGTTCTTCTCCTTTGTGGAATCCCAGGCAAGATGACCGAACCCGGATACCATTACTATTTTTGCCTCTTGCTAGAGTATCGCTCTATAGTTTTGCCTCGATGCCCATGTCTTTCTTGTCAGCCTCCTATTGTAACCATTGCCATGTTTAACCAACCTACCTATGCAAACCGTTGCTTGGCTAAGTACGCTTCGCTCAACCCTTCTTATAGCATTGTTAGTTGCAGGTGAAGATTGAAGATGCTTGCTTCATGTTGAAGTTTGGTTGGGTTATATCACACTATATAAATGCTTAAAAATGAAATCATCTATATACTGGCAGGGTGGAAGGCTAAGCCTTTTGCTTGGTGATTTGTTCCACTCGTGCCGTTAGGATCCGTATAAGCCGGTATTATGTTCCTTGATTATGCGTTCCTAACACGGTTGGGGTGTATGAGACCCCCTTGATAAACCGCTAAGTGCTAAGTCTTTTCCAGCAAGTCCCAACATTGGTACTATTTGCTTAATAACAAACTAATAAAACTTGAATGGGACTAGCTACCCCTTTCATCTTAATTCCACCCCCCTGGGCCAGTGCTCGATTTGAGTGTTGGTCCAAACTAGAGTCGTGTGCGGGGCCCCCCTTGGCAACTTGGGTTTCGGCCACTGTACGCTGTGCTCATCCGGTCGTGGCCTGAGACGAGATACGCGCGGCTACTATCAGGGTGTCGGCACGCCGGGAGGATTTGCTGGATTAGCCTTACCTTAGTTCGGTTTAACTTGAGCACGGGATTCCGAGAATACTCGGGTCTTCCCAACTATGGAGTTGCGACTCCGCGGATCGTGGGCTTGTAATGGGTCAAGTTGGAACACCCCTGCAGGGTTTGAACTTTCGAAAGCCGTGCCCGCGGTTATGTGGCAGATGGGAGCTTGTT
>LR738714.1:71022906-71048509 GCA_902687465.1 Secale cereale
CTGTCAATTTCCGAATAGGGATTCGGGAGTTGAACACGGTGGGGTTATGTTTGACCGGCTTTAGTTAGGATCACTTCTTGATCATCTTTCGACCGATGCTCTTCTCTTCTCGCTCTCTATTACGTAAGTTAGTGCTAGATGCTGCTGCAGACTCTTGTTTGTTCCTTCACCTCTTATTCTTTCTTCAGCCTTGTCCTCACCCAAGGCTTAAATAGTCTTGTTACCCGGGAACGGGATTGCTGAGTCCTCTATGGCTCACAGTTACTTCACCACACCAGATGCAGGTTCAGCCGAGTTTGATGCAGGAGTTGGATCAGCTCTTCACCGGGAGTTCGTTGAAGCTTGTGGCTGTTTTGCTTGTGACGTTTCGATGTTCAGTAGTGGTTTCTACTAGGATTCGATCTTGGCCTGTGGCTTTTGTTGTTTTGGTATCTTTCTTTTGGTTCTTCACCCGTAGTCGGGTTGTGATGTTCTGAATGATGTATTGCTTATGTAATGTTTTGTGTGAAGTGGCGAGTGTAAGCCAACTATCTCCTTTTGCAATTTAATCCCTCTTTTACATGAGTCGTGCAAAGATACCAAACTTGAGATCATTCTAGGATGGATTTATGCCTTTAAGTCGTGCCTCGACACGTAGGAGGTATAACTCCATCCTGGGCATTACATAGTTAGCTTTCTATTTTTATATTTTCAGATTACAAAAACCTATATCTACCATCCATATTACACTTGTATCACGATCTCTTTGCCCAACTAGTGCACCTATACAATTACCATTGTATTGGGTGTGTTGGGGACACAAGAGACTCTTTGTTATTTGGTTGCAGGGTTGTTTGAGAGAGACCATCTTCATCCTACGCCTCCCATGGATTGATAAATATTTGGTCATCCACTTGAGGGAAAATTGCTACTGTCCTACAAAACTCTGCGCTTGGAGACCCAACACGAGTCTACATGAAGAAGGTTGTGTGGTAGACATCACCCGACACTTGGGGGCTACATTATTCAAATCATAGTATTCCAAATATGGAATTCCCATGTCACAGCAAGCGTGCACCATGGCACTTGGGGGCTAATGCAAGGTCATTTTTTAACTCTCCTCATCACATAGTGATGAGCCGGCCCTAGGGGTTGCTAATTGCTCTTGTCTAAGGTAACCCAAAACTTGGGGCTACATCGTATGGTATTATTTTCAATGAAGTACATTTAATGTCCCAACTCAGCATTATCTTAGTGAGCTGGCCCTTGGGGGCTACACATTGCTGCTTAAGTCTACATAATAAAATCTACAAAATCCCTTCTCATTATTTCCTAATGACCCGGCATTTGAAGGCTATACATGGGAAGTACAAAGTGTTCAGTTTATGATTGGTGACTTACACGAACAACCCAGATTTATCCAAAGTTGCAGCATTTATATTAAAGCAAGTCTTAAGCTATCACTATGTTCTCCTCTTAACACTTGGGGGGCTACATGTCATATGCATATAAGGGTGGAGAATCTTCAAAGTTCTCAGTTTTGAGCAAACCAGGGATCATATTCTCAGTTTTGGCCTGAATAAACTCAGGAAGATCAGTTACATGACCCGACGTCTGTGGCAATCATGAGCCGGTATGATCAATTTTTATAACCCAGAATTTCAGCGATCACAACTCGCCAAGCTTTGCATCCTCAAGTCGGCGGATCATGAGATGAATAACTTGAGTCCAATATTTTTGTCAAGCCAGAGAATTGGAAGCCGACTCAAAATGGATTATTATTTTTCCCCAATATTTTTCTGCAAAACAAGAGACATGAAATGGAATAGCTCAAGAATTGCATGACCCGGCAAATATTGACTCGGTCAAGTGTTTTCACAGAAAGAATTGACAAGGATTTATGGATGAGTAGAGGCCGGCTCAGAAGAACCTTCGACCCAGTGCACAACCTATCAAATTTGTTCTTGTGATTATTTTGTAGGATCAGTTTAACATGGATAAATCCAAATTAAAATCGGGGGCTAATGTCAGGGATATACCCCGCGGTATGACACGGCCTGATGTATGACCCAACCTGAAGCTTGGCAACTCAATGGTGACCCGACCAGACTTGGTGACTCACTAGTGACCCGCCTGGATTTGGTGACTTGTTGGTAACCCGACAGGCGGGTCAGATGCACGTCAAGATCCAATAGCCCAAAAGGCAGATTATGGGAAGGCCGGCTCATGTTGTGGTGGGCCGGTTTAAGAAGGAAGACATAAGGAATGATTCCCTTACAAGGGAAGCAAGACTAGGATTCCACTTGTAATAGAATAGTCCTAATCCTACTAGGACTCCACATGTAACCCGCCCCTCCAACTTATATAAGGAGGGGCAAGGCTCTCCAAGAGGGACAAGGAAGAAGCTCAATAATCTCTAGGGCTAGACACAACTAAAGGAGAGCCGACTTATAAAACGACTCCCTCATGAGCATACGGAATAAGACCTAGCCACAAACAACATGTAGGGTTTACTGGACGATGTTTCCCGGGGCCCGATGCTTTCTAAAATCTTGTGTCATGTGCTAATCCGCTTCGATGATCTACACGTGTCTCTCGTCCCGATCAACCCCTCTCAAACTACTACCTAGTTGCGTTGCCCTCACGACAAGTCCTCACACTAGGACATATGCCGTGACAAATCCACGAAAGGACCCTGTGTCCAAAATGGTCATTTCCCATCAGGGAGAGCTGCAGCTATAAATAGCCACCCCGCACCGGCTTTGTCCGGTGGCTGCTCCGTTTGATTCTGAGAAGATTTGTGAGCAACCCCCTCTTCGAGCAATTTCAATTTAAAATCCATCGAGAGGAAAACCTCTAGAGTCTAAGAATTATATAGTGGTTCAGCATCACTCGAATCTAAGTCCAGTATGCTCCGCCTATTGCTCTTGAGAGCTGCAAACTCTCTAGACGGTTAGGTGTCATATTCTTCAGATACCAAGAGTGATTGTGGTTCTCGAAGAAGAAGTCTATAAAGGTTCGGAGATCACCACAAGTATCTACCGCGAGTGATCGACATTGGTTGATGAACCAATTGTCGAGGAGAATAGGCTGAAGAGAGTTTATCTTCCGTGTTAAGTCACAACCCCTCCAACCAGAAGTAGTTCTTGTGCAGAAGGACAAACTAGTCGAACAAATACCTTGTAACCATCGAGCACCACTAGTTATCTCTATTACCCATGTTTACATTCGTTTTGTTTTCCTTCATGTGATTTGTCTCAATGCATGTGTTAGTTTCCCTTTGGTACTCAGTTTTAGCGCGCTTTAGTTTCTTTTTCATTTGCTCCAATGCTGGGTTCCGAGAGTTTTGAGATTTCTGAAGAAATTTTAAAACTCCCATTCACCCCCCTCTGGTAGACATACTTCGTTCCTACAACTGGTATCAGAGCAAGGTACTCCTTGACTATGCTCATTTTGATCTAACAACCTTGGAGCTTTAAGTATGTCTTCGGTGAGCTAAAAGTTGCATCTCAAGATTCCCATCTTTGATGGGACGGACTATCCCTGCTGAAAGGAGAAGATGGAGATCCATCTCCCAGCAATTGACGATGATATGTGGAATGTGGTGCAAGTTGGCTTCATGATTACTTTACCTCAAGCCCCTAATGACAAAGAGAAGAAACTCATTCAGATGAATGCTTAAGCCAAAGATGAAATTGGTGGCCATCTTTCTCGTGCGCAATTTTCTCGCGATCGCCGATGTGAAACTGCGAAGGAGTTGTGGGACGTTCTCGAAAAGATAATCAAAGGTGTTTCAACTCCGAAAGAAGCTTGAATTGACACCCTTCGGGCGAAATTCAACCGGTTCAAGTGCATTGGAAAAGAAAGCTATCAACAAACGTTCCATCGTCTGAGTGATGTAGCAAATGAGCTTTAAGGTCTCGGTGCCAAAGACATCACTGACCATGAAGTTGTGAAGAAACTGCTCCGATCTCTTGTCAGTAACTTTGACACTCTTGTCCTGATGATTCGTGAGCGACCTGATTTCAAATCCCTCGACTCTGCTAATATCATGGAAAGACTGAACACTCATGAGGAACACAAATAAAAGAAGAGAGATCTACATGGCTCAAGTCAGCGCAAAAAACATGCTCTCAAGGTTGTGGTTGATTCTTCTTTCAATGGAAATACCGAAGAAGATCCGGATGACCCAGAAAGACTCAGAAAATATCTCACACTAATCACAAAGAGATTCCAGCGCCTTCACAGGAAGAGACAGTTCCAGAAGAAAGGTTTAAGCAAATCAGGCGGTTCAAAATCCTCAGAACTTGTAGGAGAATACACCTGCTTCAAGTGCAAAAATCTTGGACATTTCATTTCAGAATGTCCTCTCTGGGAAGCTGAAATTCGTGCTAGTGGAAGATATGACTCTCTCAACTATCGAGGCAAAAGCAAGAGCATGAACTATGACTCAGATGATGATAAGAAAACAAAGAAGTTCTTCAAGAAGAAGGACAACTCCACCGCAAAATCTTCGTCAAGAAATCCTTCCAAGTCCTCGTCCAACTACAAGAATAACTCTCGCAAGTGTAAGGCACACATCGGCAAGGAAATGGATTCTGATGAAGAAGAATTGTGTGACCCCGAAGAGGCTGAAGAATTCGATGAGGATTTCGACTCTGGCATGGCTCGCATAGCCTACGCTTCCACTCCCGCATCGAACTTCTTCGACAAGCACTCAAGCGACGATGAATCTCCAACCTACTGTTTCATGGCCAAAGCTTCAAAAGAAAAGGTATCCTCCATACATCACAAGGTTCACTCAAGTGATCAATATATTCTTCTGATGAGGATGACCATGCTAAATTGATCAAAATTGCTAATATTCGACAAAACACTCTTGATAAAACTGAGAAAACCCTCAGGAAGTGTCGAGGAAAATATACATGGGTATGTATTTTCCCCTGACTCATGCTCGCACAATCCAGGGCCAAGCCAAGACGTACAAGAAAGAAAGAGATCCAGAGTACCAGCTCAGAGCAGAGAGACCAAGGCCAAGCCAGAGAAGCAAGACATCACCAAGAGAAGGGCCTCCCTTGCCGGGCAGGCGAGTCCGGCCAGGGGCGAGATCACCCCCGAAAGCAGATAACAGAGACACCCCGACAGGGCTTGCCGGGGGCTCACAGAGGCCAACCCGCCCCACTGAACACTCAAGCACGACCCATGTCGTCAACTAATGCATTGTCAAGCCGTAAGATGATTAAGTGGCGGCCATTAGCCACATGGCAGCCAGTTCCTACAAGAAGAACCCGCAGATGGCACCCGTCCTACGACGTGTCATGAAGACAAGCACGGAGCCGGCAAGGAAGCCTGGCAAGCCTTGCCGGGCAACCAGTAATGTGACACTAAGTGGTGCATTTAATGCACCCTGTTAGCCCGTAGAGTTAGGTATGATAGTATAGTTTGCTATCACGTTAGTGCATAATGACTACTTTGCCATTGTGGTTGCCCCTTGATCTATAAAAGGAGGCCCATGGCAACCATAGAGAGTGTTGGAAAATAGATGAACCCACACGCCCGTACACGCATCATCACTACTACCCAAAGGAAACCCTTGTCGGGCGAGTGTACTACGCTCTACCACCACCATTCCATCATCAATCCACCAAAGTAGGAGTAGGGTTTTACGCCTCGTGGCGGCTCGAACCTGGGTAAATTGCTTGTGTGCTCCCCGCCGCGCTGCTGCGTGCTGTTCTGCTCTTTGTGCAACATGACGTCCCTCTGCCTAACCAGCAAGGGGCCTCCCGGTCCCATAGGTGGCTGCGGTTATCCCGTGAAATCTTTGGCGCGCCAGGTATGGGGCTCGCTTGCGTGAACCTGAAAGCGTGCGCAAGCACGTCATTATCATTGCCATCTTCGTCACCGCCCTTATCTTCAATGGCGCCCGCGAAGACACTGGGGCAATGCAGGTTTGTCCTCGTGTTCCATTATTGGTTTCCACGCCTTGTCGCGGCCCTGGTCATGGCAAAGATCGTCGCTGGTGGCGACGGATCCGCCCCGGCGGCCCGTGTGGCCTAACTGTCATTCGGACGCCATTCGGAGAAAGGGTACCAGGTGCGCGAGCGTGAATTTCCTCCTCCTCGTCCCTTTCCTTAATCAACATTCGACTTGCTTTAGCCCCGGCACCGTCAACGTCGACGATTACAGCGCGACGCTCAGACCAAGTTTCCCCCTATGCTAGGTAATCCTAAGCGAAGCACTGGTATGAGTCCGTTGACGGATACTCCAGAAAAGTATACCTTGGTGAGGCTCCTTGCACAGGCACAGTCCTTGCAACGATAGACGGCAGGTTGATTCAAAAGAAAGGGAGAGAAGCGGGGGGGGGGGACCAGAGAAGCCCGACACAACATCCTGGTACCCGCCAATCATTAGAGAATCATACCAGTCCCTGCCAGGAAGGAAGGACCACCTGATTGCTCTTCCGGGCCACGTGAACAAATCCGATGCACGACCCGGCAGAGGATGAAGGGAAGCTCAAGGTGAAAGCTAAGTTTGTGATACCCTGCCAATTGCTACTTTTAAGAATTTTCCAGTCGTTTATCCCTTAACTCTAGTGAGCGTTCGTATCGTGACCACCCTCATGCGATAGGACCTAGGTTACTTTCTTTGATCGCACCATCGTTCTGTCCAGAGCCATGCTCGCAGGACGAGAGGCTGCATCGAGAACTACCCGAGAAAAACCTGCCGGGACGCATCCACGCCAAGATGACTGCTAAGGGCTGGACCCTTACGACTATAGCGGTAATATGATACTAGCAGGCATCCGAAGCATACATAGGGATCGATCATATGAACGCAAACATACAGAGCTCAAAGGGATAAACACGAATTTAGAATCCAACTACAGATATCAGTTCCACGCAAATATGAGAGATAGATTAACTAAATGCAAAATATATGTTATGATTCATTACAGGGCAGCAGCGGCCCGATAATTGGACTGGTGACCCAGTGGAGCGGTTCAGACTTGAAGAACCCTATCGGCCTGGGGCGCAGCCTTCTTCTTGGTGTCCGCAACGTCAGCACCCGCTGGCGGCGCCCTGAACCCATCGTATTGGTCGATATCCGAATGGCAGCAGTCGAAATTGCTCAGGACCATGAAGAGGGCATTGCGGGCAAGTCTCCGAGACTCGGTCGCAAAGCGCCTTGCTCTCCCCTCTTCATGCACTTTGAGCTTCTCGATCAGCTCATTGAAGAAGAGTCCCAGCTTGGCGCTGAAGACCTCATGCCTGCCGATCGAGAAGACTAGGACGTCCATGCCCATCACCTTGGCATGGGCACCAATGCACTTGGCCACGTTGATGAAGCTCTTGGTCCTGAGTTTGACCGTGTAAGCATGATTCTTCAGCCTATCCTCTGCATCTTGCCGGAGACGTTGGGCGGCCTCCAGATCCTTGGACAGCAACCGCTGGCGGGACTCAAGTGATTCCATTGAACGCTCCAGCGTGCCGATCCTCGCCTTCAAGTCCAAGATGCTGACATTGGCAGTTTCAAGGCTCTGAGTCTTGGAGGAGAGATGCGACTGTACATCAGCCAAGAGGGTCTCAACCTGTTGAGCTTTCTCTTTAAGCACCTCTACCTCTTTGGCACTCCTGACGAGATCCTCATTCAGTCTGGCCACCTGCTTGTCGAGATCATCCTTGGTGGCGGATGCAACAGCCTGATCATCAGTGATCTTCTTCAGCTGGGCAGCATGGTTTGTAGCAAGAGCATCCAGTGCAGCTCCATGCCTATCCTCGAGTTCCTTGGTACACTGTTGCACAAGAGCTTCTAGGCTTTCATCCTTGGCGCGGAGAGTGGCCTCAAGTTTTTCCTCCTGAAGGGAGATCTCTCGCTCTCTGGCGTCCAGGGATGCCTTGTGGTCTGCCATGCGCACCTCGCGGGTCGTGACGTCCTCTCCCGCCATCTGAAGCATCTCCTGTTGCCTCATGATCACCTTGAGCTGTTTGTCGTTCCACCCGCGCAGCTTCAGGCACTTATCCTTCATCTTTTGGTCCACCTTGGCGGCAGATTTGCACCGTTCTTTGAGCGCCTGCCACCGCTGGTGGTGCCGGGCCTGCATCTCCTTCACACCCGCCGCCATGGATTCCACAAGAGCTGAGTCCATGGAAATGGCGGGAGAATCGTCGGCCTCTTCCACCCCCTGGTTGAGTGGGGCCAGAAGGTGTTGTAGCTCTTCATCAAGCTCATCGGTCGTTGTGAGGGACAGGCTGGGGGCTTCGGCTCCAAGCGACGACAACACCATGGCAAGCTTCCTCGAAGAGGATGGCGGTGCCGCAACGGCAGCCCCGATGGCGGGGAATGGGCCCATGGTCTGGAATGGGACCTTCATCTCGATGAGCGCTCCCCCTACTGGGGCATCCTCCGAGGAGTGCATTATTACCGCAAAGGAACTTTGGGCGTCCCCGGTAGCGAGTTCCTGCCCCTCGGCAGCAGCAAGTCCCGCGGCCTCATCTGCGGCGGCCCTTCCTATGTCCACCGCCAACTCCAGTGGGTCCGCCTCTTCAGCTTGGGAGGCTTCATATGGAAGGACCGGTAAAAAACGAGAGGGGGAAAAGAGAGAGAAGAAAATAAAAGAAGATAATAGGAAAAGTACCTAGAGGAGTCTGCCGGGTGGAAACCTCTATTTCCCTGGCACCTGTTGGTGTCGGGCCATGGACTTCAGTCTTTGTCGTGGTCGTCTCGACCGCCTTCCGCGCGACCTTGTCCGCAGGCGGTTCCAGAGGGGCCTCTTCGGATTGAGCGGCGGGGGAGGCGTGTCCCTCAGGGGGGAGCTCGTCTTGAGACACTCGCCTCTCCCTCCACCAGGGGAGATATGGAGGTCATCCCTGTTACCTCTGGCAGGAGGGACCATGTCACCGCTCTCGGGCTGGGGCCTGGGCTGGGGGCTCAGCACAAGGTCGTCTACACCGGCCCTCACCAAGGCCAAGCTCTCCACGCCCTCCAATGACCCAAGGCACCGGATCCTTTTCCAAGGACGGTGGACAAGGGTCTTTGTGTCCTCCTCCACTTCCCTACCGGCAACAAGGACAAGAGGTCAGTCAGCAAAATATCATATATGCAAGCTACTCATAAAAAGGGGGAAATCATCCTTACTCTTCGGCAATGAGCATGGATTTCAAATTGAACTCCACGGGAGGTGGAGGCTCCTGTCTTCTCTTCGACGATGGGGAAGCAGGACTCCCCAGCACCATCGGTGCTTACCGCAGCGCCAGAGGCTCTGAAGAAGACGAGATCTACGAGGAGCTTGAGCCGGAGTGGGAGCTGAACTCCACCTCCACATTTGCCGAACGCTTGGCGGAGGGGTCCTTGGCCTGAGCCAGACAAGGAGATTGGTGACATGGTGCCTCAGCCTTGGTAGCTTTGGTGCTAGTCTTCTTCGCCCTCTTGGCAGGAGGGATGGGGGCCACCGCCCCTCGAGCAGTGGCACACCTATGGGTGCGTTGTTCAAGGTCTGACTCGGGGGCTTGCAGCCTAGCCGCTAGTCAATCCTCGAGCCCGGCCACCTCGCCGGTATCCTCATCTCTGTCCTCTTTTTCCTCCTCCAGAAGCTCCTTTGCTGCCGCGGCTAAAGCAGCTAGCCCAGCAAAGACATTACCAGCATGCCCTTCCCCGACAGCCCCCTCCGTGGTTTGCACGTCATTGGGGGAAGAGCTCCCGCCCTCAGCTTTCCCCTTGCCTTTCCTGGCCTTTGCGGCCTTCTTCGCCTCCACGAGGCAGATGGCCTTGTCTTCCTCAACTCTCTTCAAAATGTACGCCACCTCCGCAGTCAAGGTGTGATTGTACATTCCAGTGTCAACCCTGACGGCCCTCTCCACCAGGGTGTTCGACCATTTAAGCTCTTCATCCAGAGTGGGTAGCTGCCAACTGCTCGACACTGCCTCAGCATTGCATTCCGGCATCCACTTCAGTATCTGATCCCGAGCGGAGTTGATGTTCAGAGGAACGACAGTTGTTGTGAGCTTGAACAGTTCAAAGCGGCCAAACAGCTGGTCGCACAACTAGCCGTGGCCATAAACTGACAAGTTGTTGGCCAGCCCCGGCAGCATCCTCATCCTGTCCGCCGCATCTCCATATAGCCATGTAGGCATGTCCCTTTCCTAAAACGGTGAGATGCGACAGAGAAGGAAATCTGCGCCCACATGCTCAATAGTTAACCCGACAGTTGCCAGACGAGTGATCCTATTGATTGCCGGGCACAACCTGTCCTTAATGAGGCCTTTGGTGCTCCATGCCTTGCTGCGCTCGATGCACTCCTTCGATGCTTCACATAATCCGGGGAGATCCTTATCCTGAATCCAGCACCAATCCCCCTCCATTCTTCCCATCTCTCACGTTGGAATCCAAGGATGTAATGCCAAACTTTCCTCGCCGCGCGAGGCATCCAACTAATGACCCCGGAGTGGTTGACTTTGCTCTCCACATGTGCGACGAAATAATGTCGGAAGAGATCCACATTGGGATTGACTCCGACAAAGTCCTCACACAAATGCGCAAAAATGGCCATGGTCGCCACTGCATTTGGCGTGAAGTTAAGGAGGTAGAATCCATATATGTTCATGATCACCTCAAAGAATTTAGAGAAGGGAGGACAGAGGCCAGAGATGAAGTAAGCGCAGAAGAAATGATAAGAGTTCTAAGGATTGTCCGTCCCCGCATAGACTACGGGCGCTCCATGCCCCTTGTCGATGGCCTTCCCCCACAGATAGCCATACCTCGCTTGGAGGATGGGGCCACTCAAATTCGACGAGTGAAGACAACGTCTTCGCTTCGCTTCTTGTTCAGCTCCGCCGCCCTCTTGCTTCCCTCGGCAGCGACCTCCATCACCATGGCCTCCTACTTCTTCTTATCCGCTGGTTTCTTCCGCATTCTGACGGTGGCGACGCGGGAGGGAGGGGGATTCGATGAGGGGGCGGCGACAGAAGGGAGGGGGATTCTATGAGGGGGCGGCGACAGAAGGGAGGGCGAAAGGAGGAGTTGTTGCTTGACTTGCGGAAGAAGGAGATGGGGAAGCGGGGTAGGAGGTAGATGGGTCGTGCCGTTCTGCTTTTCCTTATATTAAGGAGGGAGAAAGCGGAACAGAGGCGTGACGCTTTAGAAAGTTATCGTTTTTATCTAACTACAGCAGCCCCACGATTCCACGACGCACAGTAATTGCGGAAGATGGACGTTGGAGTAACGAGTCATCATGACGAAACCGACACCCTCAGATCTCTCCTACCATGTGTCCTCGCACTGTTTGGGGCCAAACCCAACGTGCCCAGCAATACGTGTGGCTCAGGCCCGGGGGCTTATGTCGGGGAAAATATACAGGGGTATGTATTTTCCCCTGACTCGTGCTCGGACAATCCAGGGCCAAGCCAAGACGTAAAAGAAAGCAAAAGATCCAGAGTACCAGCACATAGCAGAGAGACCAAGGCCAAGCCAGAGAAGCAATCCATCACCAAGAGAAGGGCCTCCCTTGCCGGGCAGGCGAGCCCGGCCAGGGGCGTGGCCATCCCCTGAAGTAGATAGCAGAGACACCCCGGCAGGGCCTGCCGAGAGCTCACGTAGGCCAAACCACCCCACCGAACACTCAAGCACGACCCACATCATCAATCAATGCAGTGTCAAGCCGCAAGATGATTAACTAGCAGCCATTAGCCATATTGCAGCCAGTTCCTACAAGAAGAACCCACAGATGACACCCGTCCTGCGATGGGTCATGAAGACAAGCGCAGAGCTGGCAAGGAAGCCCGGCAACCCTTGCTGAGCAACTAGTGATGTGACACTAAGCGGTGCATTTAATGCACCCTGTCAGCCCGCAGAGTTAGGTATGATAGCACTGTTTGCGATCACGTTAGTGCATAATGACTACTTTGCCATTGTGGTCGCCCCTTGATCTACAAAAGGAGGCCCATGGCAACCGTAGAGAGGGTTGGAAAATAGATGAACCCACACCCCCGTACGCGCGTAGTCACTACTGCCCAAAGGCAACCCTTGTTGGGCGAGTGTACTACGCTCTACCACCACCATTCCATCATCAATCCACCAAAGCAGGAGTAGAGTTTTACGCCTCGCGGCGGCCCGAACATGGGTAAATTGCTTGTGTGCTCCCTACCGCGCTACCGCGCGCTGGTCTGCTCTTTGTGCAACATGACGTCCCCCTGCCGAACCAGCAAGGGGCCTCCCGGTCCCATAGGCGGCCGTGGATGTCCCGCGACAGGAAGTCTGAAGGGTTGTTGGTTGAGCAGATGGAGAAAAACCAGTCACTGAATGAAGAGTATTATACTCTTAAGTCACGAATGGAAGAAGTGTTAAATCATCATGATTTTCTCTCGGCTGTCCACGAAATATTAACCTATGATTACCTAAAAGGGAAACATGAAATCGAGGCGCTCAGAGAGGCTCATGAGGATTTGATCAGAGAAAATTCTCTTCTCACCCAACAACTTAAAGAGAAACCTGAAGTGTTTGTGCCACTGTGTTTAAAATGCCTTGAACGATCAAATGCAAAATCAAATGCTGAATCATCTATGAATGCTAACCCCTCGGTCGAGGAAAATGGTTCTCTTTCTAATGAAAATGCTTGGTTGAAGGATCTTCTTCAGACAGGAATTTTCAAATCTCTCAAAGGGCATCAAACCATTTGTGACGTTTTGAAGAAATCCATTCTTCACAAGAATCATAGGAAAGAAGGTGTCAGTTTCGAAAGGAAACTGAACAAAAATGGTTCTTACTGGGAACACGATCACTATCCTTGCACTGTGTGGGTGCCTGCAAAAAGGAAAACACTCGATCTAGCTTTACTTTCGGGATATGATTCACCTATCCCTGAATACGCTCATGATGATTCTCTGGATAACTATAAACCGTTCAAAAACCAACATGGTGAGGTTATTGCTCGCTATGTTGGACCTAACTGCATGAATGGCCCTCCTAAGAAATCAATCTAGGTGCCTAAGAAAACTATCACTCAATTGCCTCTTACTTTTCGACTAACCATGCATGCAAAAAAAGTTTGACAGAATGAGTATATGCATACCTCATTCAATCACTATACTCATTCGTTTGGAAAAATTTCAATGCCTATTCTTTCAATTATGCTCGCACCTCTTCGAGTAAAAATTATGTTTACCGAAAGAAATCATATCCTGCTCGTTCTGTTGTTTCGAAGCCACCTGCGAAGATGTGGGTGGTTAAGAAAGCCTAATTCTTGTGCAAGACTATGACTCCGGATGTACCGAATGGATAATGGATAGTGGATGCACTATTCATATGATCGGAGACAAGTCATTGTTTGTCGACCCCAATTTAACTGCTTCTCCTCTGAAGTACATTACTTTCAGTGACAACAACAAAGGAAAGGTAATTGGGCTAGGTAAAATTGCTATATCCAAAGATAAGAGCATTCATGATGTTTTACTTGTTCAGTCTCTTGGATTCAATCTTATGTCAGTTGGCAAGCTTTGTGATCTAGGCATGCTAGTGATTTTCTCTAGAACCAAATGTATTGTCTTTATGGCCTCTTACATTTCCTTCATCTTCGAAGGAAATAGAATGGGTAATTTATACATTGTGGATTTTTCTAAGGGTCCCTCAGCCCACACTTGTTTGCTTGCAAAAGCAACCAAAGGTTGGCTGTGGCACCGAAGGCTTGGTCATGCAGGTATGAGAATTTTGCAGACACTTGTGAAGAAAATAATCTCCGTGGCATTCCTGATGTAAAATTCAACAAGGATCTTCTCTGTGCTGCTTTTGAGGACGAAAAATTGGCCAAGAAGCACCATTCGTCGAAGACCGTCATGACCATGACAGGACCACTAGAAATTCTTCATATGGATTTATTCAGACCCCGGAACTATGCAAGTTTTGGTGGCAGTCACTATGGTCTGGTTATTGTTTATGATTCCTCTCGATACACTTGGGTATTCTTTCTTGAAGACAAGACCTGCACTCAAGATATCTTCAAAAGTTTCGCCAAGAAAGCTCAAAATGAATATGATGTGCGAATCAAGCATGTCTGTCGTGGTTTTGTCACAGCAGATGTCCTAGCATAAGGACTTAGTCGTGGAGCCATCGCCACGGGTTAGCTTAAAGGGGTTAAAGTGGACAAAGGACACAAGGGATTTTATACTAGTTCGGCCCCTTCGATGAAGATAAAAGCCTACGTCTAGTTGTTGTGGTATTGCTAGGGTTTCGATAACCAGGGAGCGAATCCGCTTTGCCTGTGTCACGAGTCGTTGTTTGTTGTCCCTGAACCGCCGCCGGGTCGTCCCTTTATATACTCAGGATGATGCCCGGCCGGCTTACAGAATCCCGAGACCGGGTCATCAACGTGCCCGGCTCAGTCTCTACTTTACCTATCTTACAATACAAGTTACACACTATATGTCGGTTTATATCTACGGGCCCTAATGCCTTTTGGGCCCTGGGCCTTTTAATCTTCCATAGTAACACACCATATTCTATGTCTTGATGGCCTTCATAGGAATAATCCGTCGTAGGCATAAACCGTCCCATCCTGGGTGGTTTATACCTAATAGTAATATCCCTGACATTAGGCCCCAGATTGATTTGAACCTGTTCATGTCAATCTTCAACACTTCGGGAAAACCTTGTCTTCTCTGCCTTCAAATGACATTGTAAACCGCCGTGACATCATCTTCCAAGATCATGTTAAACCTCCATGACATCACCTGTTCATTAAAAAAACTGTATATGCTTTAACCCTTATTTATTAATCCTCCAAAGATCGAGGCGACAGCTCCGCCCTATATCCATTTTTTCGGGCCCCTCGATTCTCGCGCCCATCGTTTATCCCTTCGGCTTATAAATAGGGCGAGAGGTCCTTTTCTTTTTCCTCCCCTTGCCTCTTCAGTGCCTAAGCACCGCCGCCATCATCGACCTTCACATTTTCTCCAACCCAGACCGCTGCATCAACCTATTTGGACCAGAGCTTCACCGGCGCGCCTCCGCATCCAAGAGCTCCGGTAAATCCTTCCTTCGCTTCTCCTATAGATCTCATTAGGGTTTTTCCCACGAGTTCGTCAAAGTTGTTGCGCTGTTCTTCCCTATGTTTCACCACGGCTTCGATGGCAAGTGTAGATCTGATGCTTTTTGTACGCGGCTGTAGCGATGATCCTCCTTCCTTATCATTAACACGCTTCGTCTTTTAAGTAATCCCCACCTAGATCTGATGAACTGCTGCAGCACCTGTTCGACCTAGGTCTGAATATACCTGAATTTATTAATATGATTTAGATCTGTAATTCTGCTGCTGATATGTGAAACTTGTTTTTCTATCACTTTGTTACTTTAGATCTGCATCCTTCATACCTTCATCGGCGGTTTAACTTTTAGGAAAATTATAATCCGGTAGGTAGCATTAGGCCCCGCTTAAACCGCCATTGCAGCTATCTTTATAGTACTTCCAATGTTTAGCTCCGGTTTAATATTGTGTATACCTCAATACCTATCAACATTCTATATCAGTCAATCATGAATCATAGACCGGCCTTTATCTGTAATTTTAGCTTTTTCCTTTGAAATGGCAAAGCAAGCCAAGCAATTTTACTCCTGCAACTGGGTTCCATCCCGGGTTACTGAAGAAGACCTGAACGGTTTAGTTGAGATTGGCGCTTTAGCCAAAAAAGATGTCATCCATTGGAGAATCCCTGGTCCCGAAAACCCTCCTGAACCGAAAGATGGAGAAGTAGTTATATTTGTTGATCACTTGGCCCGAGGGTTTAGCCCTCCCTGATTAAAATTCTTCCGTGATGTGCTGGCTAGCTTCCAACTCCACCCTCAAGATATTGGACCAAACTCTGTATCCAACATTTGCAATTTTCAAGTATTCTGTGAGGCTTATTTGCAAGAGGAGCCCACAGTTGAGCTGTTTAGAGATTTCTTCCACTTGAATCATCGTACAGAATTTACGGACGGACCCAACACCGAGCTTGGCGGGATGTCCATTCAGAAAAGAAAAGATGTCAATTTCCCCCATGCCAAGCATCATAGCCATCCTAAAGACTGGAATTAGACCTGGTTTTATTGTCAAGATACATCTCCAGCTGGTGAGAATCCTTTGCCGGGTTACCGTCCGCATCGGCTTTCCAACCATCATCCATTTCCCCAACGGCTTAGTGCCCAAGAGCGATCCAAGCATGCCCCACAACTTTCCAAGCTCCGGGCTTTTACAGCAAAAAGTTTAACAGGCATTGACTTTGTTCGTTGCTGGATTTCTTGGAGCATTTTACCTCTAAGTCGGTGTCCCGGTTTGATGTGCGAGTACACAGGGGACCCCAAAGACCCTCAACGTCATACTGAGGTCTTTCTAACAGAAAATGAAATCAACGAGTCTGTCAAGAAGATATTGGATGAACCGGTGGATGTCTGCAACAAAACTGGGTTGGCTCCCTTTTGTAAATCCAATAAACAACCAGCGGTAAATATCCTTATAACTTTTTGCTTTATTTCAATCTGTTAAGTATCCTTTCTAAAACTCCTCAATTTTCTGACAGGGTAATGATCCATTCTGGAAGAGGAAAACCCAAGATAAACCGGCAAAGGTATCTCGCCCAAAGACCAAGGCCATCAAGAAGACTGTCAAAAACAAAACTGCTGAAGCATCCGAGTTAAACATTGAGGATGATGAACCGGCATCAGAGGTAGAACTAGACTCCCTTGGCTCCCTTTTCTTGCACCTCATTGACAATGATTATATTTAGGAAAACGCTGAAGGCATCCAAGCTGATTGTGTTGAGGTAATTATCCTTTCCTCCGGTTCAAATCCTCTGCCAACACAGAAAATCCGTCAAGCAAACCGGAAAGTAAGATTTTCTCACCCTTTAGCTTACTTGGACCGAAACTTTATTTTTAAGAAGTAGCAACATGAAGCTCACCGCACAACTCGGCACAGCGGCCAAGCAATCACGCCCACCGGTTTACCGAATACTCCGATACGGAAGCGTCGATAAGAGGTCTTGTATATTCCAGATGTTCTTTATCCCAAAGCAGGCCATTTCCGGCAGCCTCTTAATTCATCTGGTTCAAATTATCAAGACACCCCTCATTCGTCGTCTGGCGAGTCAACAGCCACAAAGCTTCCTCCTCTCAAGACCGTTCTTGGGTGAATTTTTTATTTTTCTGTTAACCTTATGTTTTAGTCCACAGACTAACTTTTACCTTTATCTTTCTCAGTAGGCAAAAACCCAGTAAGAAGGCCAAATTGAGTAAACCGGCTGATGGTGATGTAAACCCTGAACCGGAGAAGAATCCAGAGCCGGCGGAAGAAAATGCTAATGCCTTGCGTGATGATCCACCCCCACTGGATCATGATATTTTTGCTGAACAAGAAGCTACACCAATGGATCTTGGTGATAATCAAAATAGCCCAGTCCGGGCAAGTGACAACCCGGCAAGCCCAGCCAAAGTTGCTGCTGCTACGACAGACGATGTTATGATTACTGGTTTTGGCCACACCACTCCTAGCGCGCCCGTCGCTTTATCAAAGCATAGCGCCAAGGAAGAAGTTTCTGGTGTGGACAAGGGCAAGTGGAATGCCGACTTCTCGAGCTATGCCCATCTCAGCGCCCAAGACCTTCACTCCGGCTATCTAAACCGACTGTATACAAGCCGTGATTATGAAGCGGTTTGGTGAAACTAATGAAGGAACAATATGTGGTAAATGCTGCTTGACTTCTTCAATATTGTTTATTTTTTTGTCAAACTCCGTGTATCAGCTCCAGTTTAGCCCCCAAGGGCCGGTTTATCTCTTCAAGGTGAACCAGGATTTTAGTCTGTAACTTTCCTTTGAGCAATTATGCATTAGCCCCCGAGTGCCAAGTGTATAACTTGTTATGCGCTTGGGACTGTGTAAAAAACGTCTGATAACTGCAAATATGCATTAGCCCCCAAGTGCCAAGTGTATAACTTGTTATGCGCTTGGGACTTTCAATATCATTTACCAATTTATGATATGTATATCTCTTTATAGGCTAATCTGAATCAGAAGGAATCTCAAGCCGCTGACCTTCAAGAAAACCTTAAGTTCCAGCAAGCAGCAACCTCCAAAGCCAAGGATGAGTTGACCAGCGCTTTAGCAAGTATGGAAAAATTGAAAAGAGACTTCTAGAAGGAGCGGGCGGATTGGGGATACAAAGAAATCCGCTTTGGAGAAAAGGGTTGTTGACGCGGAAGCCGCCCTTAAACCGGTGACAGAAGAACTATCTGGCTTAAAGCGTCAAATAAATGCTGTGACCACTGATGTCTTTGGTAAGCACCCTTATTACAACTCCGAATATGTATCATCCCATAAATTGCCGGCTCAACAATGGTTCCACTGATGCAGGAAAACGCACTACCCATTTAGGCTCTGACATGCAGAAGAAGATGAAGGTTGCGTATACACTTATAGAACAACTTTATACTGGAGCGCATCGAATCATTTGTACTGCCACTCACAACGAACCGCTCCCACCTTTGATCAAGGAGACTCTGGAAAATCTTTCAATGCTGTCCGCCCGGTTTGAAGAGCTGAAGAGATCGGCTGCAAGGGCAGGTGCTTTGACTGCACTAACCCGGGCGAAAGCATGGGTACCCGACCTTGATCCGGCTGACGTAGTGAATGGCTATCCAAGCTTGAAAGAGGACGGATCAGAATTTAACAATGATGATCTTTGAGCTTTGACAAAGGAAATGCGGCCCTTGGTCATCAAGTTAGCCGAAGAAGCTGATCTGTCCCATTACCAGGCGGTTTATGACGCTGACAACAAAACGGTTAATGCACCGACTCATGATGTGGAGGATCTCATGCCGCCCGTCCGTAAGCACACTTACGCCCCTGATGTTGAACCCTCCAAGCTTATAAGCGATGAAGCTGTTTTCCAAGCCCTAACTGGGATCAATTGGGCAACCACTGACTTCCAGCTACTGGGTTGATACGAGGAGGATGAAACGGCGCAGGGTTATCCGCAGCCGTCTGGCCGGGCTGGCGAGGAGTCATGAGTCGGGGCCGGTTTAATCTTTGACATACCGTAATACATAATGAGCAACTGTTACTCTTTTGGGCTGCAAATCGCCTTGTAATAGGCTAGCTGAAAACACTTGGTCTGTTATGCCATCATGCATATTCCCTTTGCATAACATTGCTTAATCTGGTATCTTTATAATATTTCTGCTTATTCTTCTGAACAGCTTTACTCAACCTGTTTCTGCATAAAACAAATTTAAAGTGTCCTGGCGGTTCAACGCCGGACGGGTCATAATGCCCAAATACATGACCTAGGTTTATAAACCAGACTGCATTTTGAAATAAATAAATATGAAAATATATCATACATGTGATATCAAATCACATCGTTGGTTTTACCAACTTTTGTATTAAGGGTGATAATCCCAAATTGTGAGTATTAATGACTCCTGCAATATTTCGCCGGTTTATGATAAAACCATACCGGATTGTGATAAACACCGGATTAGCTGCAAATGATACTGGCGATTTGTAATCAAACCAGATCGGGTTAATAAACACCGGTTAACTTGATGGTGGTGACTTATAGTCAATCTCTAGGTCGAGTCAATAAACATCAATCTAACATAAAAAAGGTGTCGTAAATCGCAAAAGGGAAAACAGTTTATCAAAAAATCATACAAGGCTTTTTACGGGGTACCATGCCTAAATTCGAGGCTTTGCATGGGCTGCCAGGCCACTGAGTTAAACCATTTCATGAAGCTTGTTAAGATGGACCTCACATTAACCAATCATCGTTTTAACGTTGACAAGTTCAGGGTCTGTATAAAATTGACTTGTCAAACGTTCGATGGGTCATACCAGGTTTACCTGGACAGATTGACTTACTTGATGCAGGCACGTTAACCGGGGTTTTAGGTGCATGAACCTGGCTTCCAAGCCTGGCTTGATAGCCTATTACAAGGGCCTTAAAAGCTCTTTGTTAATGTGCAACAAGAGCCCCCAAGTAACATTGTGAGCTGTGCTCAATGGGTGCCTATGTTTGAGTTGTGCCATGCATGAAACTCTCTTTTCCCCTTATCATCATGTTGGCTTGATAGCCGGATTACCGAAGTAACCAGAGCTGTGCTCTTATGATAATATTGGCGTGATAGCCGGTTTAAGAGGGCCATGAGAACTCCATTTTATACACAGAAGCCCCCATGTGACAAACTCTTATGGAAAAATAACAGCGGCCCCGCTTTAACAGGGATGCTGATTTATTATATTGATCATAATATATACATTGTGAATATATGTACATAAAGGGAGCCTATGGCTCAGGTGTAGTAAGGCCAAAGATGAGCAATGTTCCACGGCCGTTGGGTCTTCTCCTCCGCGGTGCGTGAGTCCTTGTGTTCTCGAACGTCGATGAGGTAGTATGACCCATTGTGCAAATTCTTGCTAACCACAAAGTGTCCTTCCCAAGGCGGGGATAGCTTGTGCATATCAGTCTGGTCTTGGATAAGCCGGAGCACCAGATCGCCTTCTTGAAACATTCTGGTTCTAACCCGGCGACTATGATATCGACGCAGATTTTGCTGGTAAATCGCCAACCGAGCCGCTGCAATGTCATGTTCCTCATCTAACCGGTCCAGTGCTTCTTGCCGTGCCTTCTCGCTATCAGCTTCAACATAAGCCGCCACGCGAGGCGAATCATGACGGATGTCACTAGGGAGAACTGCCTCTGCTCCGTAGACCATGAAAAAAGGCGTGTAACCCGTAGATCTGTTGGGCATTGTATTGATGCTCCATAATATGGAAGGTAACTCCTCCACCCAACAACCCGACGTCCTCTGTAAGGGAACCATAAGCCGGGGCTTGATACCTCTCAACATCTCTTGATTGGCTCTCTCAGTTTGACCATTAGATTGAGGGTGAGCCACTGAAGATACGTCAAGCCAGATGTGGTCTCATTGACAAAATTCTTTCATAGCTCCCTTGGACAAATTAGTGCCATTATCAATTATATTGTTGTGTGGAAAGCCAAACCGGAAAATCACCTTCTTGGTGAACTGAACCGCCGTAGCTACATCACACTTGCTGACTGGCTCTGCCTCAACCCACTTGGTAAACTTATCAACCGCCACTAGAAGGTGGGTCTTCTTATCTGGAGATCTCTTAAAGGGCCCAACCATATCTAGCCCCAAGTTGCGAATGGCCAAGTGATTGGAATCATCCTCAATTCTTGAGCCGGTACATGAGCATGCCTTGAAAATTTCTAACAGGCATCACACTTTTTAACCAAGTCTTCAGCATCGGCATGAGCCATCAGACAATAGAAACCGTGACGAAAAGCTTTAGCTACCAAGGACTTCGAACCGGCGTGGTGACCACGATCTCCTTCGTGGATCTCCCGTAGAATCTCACGGCCTTTATCCGGAGATACGCAATGCTGAAACGCCCCTGTTACACTGCAATGATGTAATTCTCCATTGACAATAGTCATTGACTTGGACCGCCAGATTATCTTCCTGGCCAAGATTTCATCCTCTGGTAACTCGCCTCGGTTCATATACGCCAAATATGGGACTGTCCAATCTGGGATAGCATGAAGCGCCGCTACCAACTGAGCCTCCGGATCAGGAACAGCCAAGTCCTCCTCTGAAGGTAACTTAACCAATGGATTATGCAAAATGTCCAGAAAAACATTAGGTGGAACCGGTTTACGTTGGGAACCCAAACGGCATAATGCGTCCGCCGCTTCATTCTTTTGCCGGTCTACATGGTCCACCTGATAACCCTTGAAGTGTCCAGCAACAGTATCCACTTCTCGACGATATGCCGCCATGAGCGGGTCCTTGGAATCCCAGGTGCCAGATACTTGTTGAGCCACCAGGTCCGAGTCGCCAAAGCACTTAACCCGGCTTAGATTCATCTCCTTAGCCATTCGAAGACCGTGGAGGAGAGCCTCATATTGTGTTGCATTATTAGTGCAAGGGAACATTAGACGAAGGACATAACAAAATTTATCACCTCGTGGGGAAGTTAATACGACTCCAGCCCCCGAGCCCTCCAATTGCCTGGATCCGTCAAAGTGAATAGTCCAATACGTGTGATCCGGTTTTTCTTCTGGCGCCTATAACTCCGTCCAATCATTGATGAAATCCATGAGTGCTTGGGATTTAATTGCAGTACGAGGCACATATTTTAACCCGTGAGGTCCAAGCTCAATGGCCCACTTGGCAACCCGGCCAATTGCTTCTATGTTTTGGATTATATCTCCCAGAGGGGCAGAGCTGACCACAGTGATGGGATGACCCTGGAAATATTGCTTGAGGTTTCGGCTTGCCATGAAGACTCCATACACCAGCTTCTGCCAATGTGGATACCTCTGCTTAGACTCAATGAGTACCTCGCTGATGTAGTAAACCGACCGTTGAACCGGATATTCCTTCCCAGCCTCCTTGCGCTCCACTACAATGGAAACACTGACAGCTCAGGCATTAGCAGCCACATATAGTAATAGTGGATCATTATCGACCAGAGCAGCAAGGACAGGCGGTTCTTGCCAACTGTTTCTTCAAGTCCTCAAACGCGGCATTAGCAGCATCACTCCAGACAAAATTGTCTGTCTTTTTCATCATCTGGTAGAGCGGGATAGCCTTCTCTCCCAATCGGCTGATAAACCGGCTGAGCGCTGCAATGCGGCCTGCTAGACGTTGAACATCATTGATACACGCCGGTTTAGCCAATGACGTAATAGCTTTGATCTTCTCCGGATTAGCTTCTATTCCCCTGTTTGATACCAGAAACCCCAGGAGCTTGCCTGCCGGTACACCAAAAACGCACTTGGCCGGATTAAGCATCATCTTATAAACCTGGAGATTATCAAAAGTTTCCTTCAAGTCATATATCAACGTCTCTTCCTTTCTGGATTTTACCACAATATCATCGACATATGCATGAACATTACGCCCAATCTGTGTATGAAGACAATTCTGCACGCAACGTTGATAAGTAGCCTGGGCACTCTTGAGCCCAAAGGGCATAGATACATAGCAGAAAGCTCCAAAGGGAGTTATAAAAGTTGTCTTCTTCTGGTCCTTAACTGCCATTTTGATCTGATGATAGCCGGAATATGCATCTAGAAAACTTAAACGCTCACAACCCGCTGTAGCATCAATGATTTGATCAATACGGGGGAGAGCAAAGGGATCAGCTGGACAAGCCTTGTTCAAATCTGTGTAATCCACACACATACGCCAAGTACCATTCTTCTTGAGTACTAGCACCGGATTAGCCAACACTCAGGATGAAACACTTCAACAATAAACTCGGCCGCCAAGAGCCTGGCTACCTCTTCACCAATAGCCTTGCGCCTTTCCTCATTGAAGCGGCGGAGAAACTGTTTGACCGGTTTAAACTTGGGATCAACATTAAGAGTGTGCTCAGCGAGTCCTCTCGGTACACCTGGCATGTCAGAAGGTTTCCATGCAAAGATGTCCCGGTTCTCATGGATGAACTCGATGAGCGCGCTTTCCTATTTTGGATCCAAATTAGCGCTGATGCTAAACTGCTTGGATGAATCGCCCGGGACAAAATCCACCGGTTTAGTCTCATCATCTGATTTAAACTTTAAGGCCGGATCATGCTCAGTAGTTGGCTTTTTCAAAGGAGTCATGTCCGCCGGATCAACATTGTCCTTGTAGAACTTCAACTCCTCTGTTGCACAAACCGACTCAGCATAGGCCGCATCACCTTCTTCACATTCCAAAGCAATTTTACGGCTCCCATGTACCGTGATAGTCCCTTTTTGACCCGGCATCTTGAGCTGCAGATAAACGTAACAGGGCCTCGCCATGAACTTAGCATAAACCGGCCGCCCGAACAAGGCATGATACGGGCTCTTGATTTTTACCACTTCAAAGGTCAAAGTCTCTGACCTTGAGTCATGCTCATCTCCAAAGGTAACCTCCAGATCTATCTTACCGACCGGATATGCCAATTTACCAAGTACCACGGCATGGAAAACAGTGTTGGACGGTCTGAGCTTCTTATCTGTTAGCCCCATGCGACCGAAGGTTTCATAATACAGGATGTTGATGTTGCTTCCTCCGTCCATGAGAACCTTAGTGAACTTATACCCCCCAACCTGAGGTGCCACCACTAGTGCCAGCTGACCCGGATTATCAACCTGGGGCAGATGATCCTCACGACTCCACACAATGGGCTGCTCCGACCAGCGTAAATAATGAGGTACTGCAGGTTCAACGGAGTGCACCGCCCTCTTATAAACCTTCTGATCATGCTTACACAGGCTAGCGCTGAAGACATGATACTGCCCACTATTCAACTGCTTCGGGTTGCTCTGATAACCTGACTGCTACTGCTGATGATTCCCCTGATGATTATAACCACCATGGCTGCCCTGACTGCCCTGATTGCCATGTCCATTCTGATTGCCTCGGAATCCTGAGCCAGAACCACCACCGTGATAATCCGGCCCATGAAAACCAGGGCCTGAACCGTCGGGAGGTCCATGATCATATTGGAAATGATCCGAATTTTTGAACTCACGCATAATAAAGCAATCCTTCCAGAGGTGTGTGGCTGGTTTTTCCTTCGTGTCGTGCCTAGGGCAAGGCGGACTTAACTAGCACTCCAGATTGATATTTGGCCCTCCGCTTCGTGGGGGTGGCCTACCCTTACGACGCTGACCGTCATTCTATGTACTAGTGTTAGCCCTGAAATCTGAATTATTATCCGCTTTACGCTTACCGCTGTATCCATGGCTCGCCGGATTAGATTGCGGCGCCTTACCGTTCTTCTTTCCCTTTCATGCCTTCTCGTCATCAAACGCTGGATCTTTGGTACTATCAGAATCAACGTACTTCACCAGAGCTGCCATAAGTGTTCCCATGTCCTCGCAGTGACGTTTGAGCCGTCCCAACTTCAGCTTCAGAGTCTCGAACCGGCAATTGTCTTCCAATGTCAAGACTGATGTGTCCGAGTTGATGCGGTCTGATGAATGCAGGATCTCGGAAACCCGGCGCACCCAATGACTTGTTGATTCGTTCTCTCCTTGGACACAGGCGGCTAAGTCCACAATTGACATGGGCTGCTTGCATGTATCCTTGAAATTATTGATAAACCGGTGCCTTAGCTCGGCCCATGATCCAATGGAATTAGCTGGTAAACTTATCAACTAAGTATGAGTCGTTCCTTCCAGCATCATGGTAAAGTACTTAGCACACGCCGCATCGTCCACATCCAGCATCTCCATCGCCATCTCATAGCTTGCCACCCACGCCTCAGGGGATAAATCAGCAGTATAATTGGGCACCTTCCGTGGTCCTTTGAAATCTTTAGGCAGCCGCACATTTCGTAAAGCGGGGGTGAGACACGACACTCCCAAAGAGCTGGAAGAAACTCCTGGTTCCATCGTGGTAGTTGGATGAACCGGGGTAAGCTGATGGGTTGTATATTGTGCTGCTAACTCGACTTCCCGACGCTGTATACCCTGGTCTACCGCATCGTGCGCATTTGCACCACCACCTGCCAGGTTATCCCCCCGAGGTGGGTTACGGTTCCGCGCACTACTTGATACGGCCGGTTCATCCATATGCCTGCTATAACTCCGGCTTGGGCGGG
>LR738714.1:71048574-71059773 GCA_902687465.1 Secale cereale
GGAATGAATCCTCTCGCGGCTATAAGAATAAGCCTGCTACTGAGCCAGATCCGTCTCTAGGAACTCCCTAGCTCGTCGCGCCTCCACTGCTATAGGGGATTCTCCTTCAATGGGGAGGGCCGCCAATCGTGAAGCGGCTGCGACTATGTTATCCAAGGGGTTGGAGTAATGACCGGGAGGCGTCGGTAGACGCTGTGATGGAATGATCTGACGAGATGGATCCGTTGCGTGCGGCTGGAGCGACGCCCCCGTTCCAGGTACTTCCGCCCGGTTTACCACTGGCTGATTGCTGGTTTCTGCTCCCGGCATATTAAAGAGATTCTTTGCCTCATAAACCGGAGGCAGGCGAGACTGGCGCCTTCTCCTCATTACATCATTTGATACGTTCTGATCCAACATGAGCCGATAAGACTGAGCATCCAACTCAGCTTGTTTTGCTGCCATCCTGGTATTTTCAGCTGCCAGATCCGCCTTGGCTTGATCTATCTGACCCTTTACTTTAGCAACTTCTGCATCGTGCTGCACCTTATCGGCCTGGCTGACTTCTGCGGTCAACGTCGCTATCAAAGTGTCGAATAAACCGGACATGACTTGAGCTGGCGGCTGCACAGGGCCTCCTGCCCCAGCTGCTGCTGCCGTCGCCAAACCGGACATTAATGCTACCGCAGTTGAAGATTGTTGCATAGATTGTGATCCGGCCATGAAGACCGCAACCCGGCTTGGCGGATCAAGGGTGTCGGGAATATTGTCACCGTCGGAACAGCCCCCAGACCAGCCATCTTGTAGTAGGTATAAAGACTCGGTCTCTCCGGTAGATGACTCGTCACCCCGAATAAACAACGGTCTCACCACCAGATTCTGATCTATCCTCACCTTCCGCTCCGTGGACAACTCCCAAAAACACGCTTCATGGTGGGCCGAACCCGGGTAGGTCTCGCACGCTGAACCGACTCGACGAGGTTGGTGCAGATGTCTGGCTCACGGCCCGGTTCACCGATCTTGCCAATGAAAACGTTGATGCCGCCGAAGGGGACCCGGTACCCATACTTGATTGAATCGGCCTCAGGGCCCCAGCCTGCGTCATCAATGTAGATCTTGCCGCGACGACTCTTAGTCATCCGGCCCACTGCATAGCCCTTGAGTCCTTCAAAGCTGCCCTCTAAGAACTCGAAACCATCGTGTGATAGCCCCACGGTGGGCGCCAACTGTCGTGGTTTTGTCACGACAGATGTCCTAGGATAAGGACTTAGTCGTGGAGCCATCGCTATGGGTTATCTTAAAGGGGTTAAAGCGGACAAAGGGCGCAAGGGATTTTATACTAGTTCGGCCCCTTCGATGAAGGTAAAAGCCTACGTCTAGTTGTTGTGGTATTGCTAGGGTTTTGATGACCAGGGAGCGAATCCGCTTTGCCTGTGTCTCGAGTCGTTGTTTGTTGTCCCTGAACCACCGCCGGGTCGTCCCTTTATATACTCAGGATGACGCCCGGCCGGCTTACAGAATCCCGAGGCCGGCTCATCAACATGCCCGGCTCGGTCTCTACTTTACCTATCTTACAATACAAGTTACACACCGTATGGCGGTTTATATCTACGGGCCCTAATGCCTTTTGGGCCCTGGGCCTTTTAATATTCCGTAGTAACACACCATATTCTATGTCTTGATGGGCTTCATAGGAATAATCCGTCGTAGGCATAAACCGGCCCATCCTGGGCGGTTTATACCTAATAGTAATATCCCTGACAATGTCAGAAGCGACAATGGCACTAAGTTCAAAAGTACTCATATTGATGAATTTCTCGATGATCATGGTATTACTCATGAGTTCTCTGCTGCATACACTCCTCAACAGAATAGAGTTGTTGAACGAAAGAATAGTACTCTCACCGAAATGGCGAGAACAATGCTTAGTGAGTATAAAACACCTATTCGCTTCTGGACTGATGTTATTAACACTGCTTTCCATGTTATCAATCGTGTTTATCTTCACAAGTTCCTCAAGAAAACTTTATTTGAGCTTACCACTGGTAAGAAACCAAATGTTTCGTACTTACATGTTTTTGGTGCACCTTGTTACATTCTTGATATGAATCATTCTTCCAAGTTTGCACCTAAGGCACATGAAGGTTAACTTCTTGGTTATGGCCCGGACTCGCATACTTATCGTGTCTATAACTCTCACAGCGGGAGAATTATGGAAACTGTAAATGTGCGGTTTGATGAATCTAACGCCTCTCAAAAGGAGCACCTACCAAATGTGATAGATGAACCACCAGTTTCGGACGCTACTCAGCAAATGTCTATTGGAAGCGTCAAGCCAGTTGAAGGAAATGCACCTGAGTTCTCTGATGATGATGCTCCCGTAACTTGAAGCAGAACTCATCATGCCACTGCTAAAGAAAATGCCACTCAAAATACAAATGGCAATCAGATTCCTAATGACGTCTAAAATGGCAATCCTGAAGGGAATGGCGAAAAAAATGCTGATACGAATGAAAATGATGAGATCATCATGATGAAAATCCTCATCCATGAGTGGCTAATCGAGTTGATCCTTCATTAATTCTCGGAGAACTTGAGAATCCAGGTTATCGACCAACAACTTGTTCACGCACTCGCTTGGCTAACTACTATGGAAGTTTCTCCTTTGTCTCATTGGCAGAACCTACAAGTATGAAGAAGCCATGACTAATCTTGATTGGATGAATGCTATGCAGGAGGAGTTCGTGCAATTCAAACTGAATGATGTGTGGGAATTGGTTGACAAACCAAATCCTAAGAAGCACAATATCATCGGCACTAAATGGATTTTTCGCAACAAGCAAGATGAAAATGGCATAGTGGTGAGAAACAAAGCTCATCTTGTCGCTCAAGGGTACACACAGGTAGAAGGTATTGATTTCGGTGAAACATATGCTCCTGTTGCATGCCTTGAGGCAATTCGTATTCTTCTCGCTTATGCAAATTACAATGATATACTGCTTTATCAAGTGGATGTGAAAAGTGATTTCCTCAATGGTGTAATTTATGAGGAAGTTTATGTTAGACAGCCACTTGGCTTTGAAAATCCTAAGTTTCTTAAGTTCTCGGGTTTAAAAAGGCTCTATGTGGGCTAAAGCAAGCCCCTCGAGCATGGTACGAAACCCTGAAGAAGTTTTTGCTCGACAAAGGATTCAAGCCAGGATTCACTGATCCCACACTTTTCACTCGTTCTGTTGACAATGATATATTTGTATGCCAAATATATGTGGATGATATTATCTTTGGCTGTACTAACAATGATTCCAGCTTAGAGTTCTAGAAAATGATGTCCAATAAATATCAAATGTCTATTATGGTGAACTTAAGTTCATTCTCGGACTACAAATTCGTCAACAGGCAAATGGAATTTTCATATATAAGGAGAAATATCTCCATGGTTCATATCCCCCCCATACTACCCATAGATTCATCAAAGTAAGCAAACAACACAATGAAAATAGAATCTATCAAAAACAGAATAGTCTGTAGCAATCTGAAAACTCCGTATACTTCTGCAACTCTAAAAAAATCTAATTTTTTGGAAAATGTGGGCAATTTGTATATTAATCTTTTGTAAAACTTTCAGAGAAATAGCACTCTCGAGTGAATTTTACAATTTTCTGTACTGGGCGCAAAAGGTTATGTTTTCTCACAAAATTGAATCTACTATCTTCCAAATCATCCCAATTATCTTACTTTGCACAAACACTAATTAAAATCATAAAAACACATGTAACCAGAGGCTAGAAGATATATTTTATTGTAAAACAGAAGCAAAAAGGTAAAAACAAAAATAAAATTGGGTTGCCTCCCAACAAGCGCTATTGTTTAACGCCCTAGCTAGGCATAATGCATCGATCTTACTTCTTTCGATCTTTCTTCCCCATTTTCTTGGGTGTACTATTGGCAACATGTTTTTCAAAGAGAACGGGGAATACATCATCCACTTAAAATTTAGCAGTACTTAATTATTCCTTCGTGTATTAACTTTGATTACCAGCCATGATCCAAGAGTAACGTTGATTAACATCATTGAAAATGTGCTGGATCTTACTTAAAAGATGAACTTCCTTTTTAAGATTCTCATCAAAACTGTGATTGCCTCCAAGCAAATGTCTTACCATATAGTCACACTATTATAAAGGACATCATCTGCCACCGGTTTTTCACAGCTCATACCATAAAAATCAAAGTTCTCTCTAGCATCCCTTACAATATGATCGAACTCATTCATGAGGACAAGGGTGGCGATCTTTTTAGCTCTCAGATCCTTTATAACAGGAAATTTATAAAAAAATCTTTGCAAAGTAGGATGAGTGCGAATAAATTTTCTCTCAAGTTTAAGAACAAGAGCGGAAATAGCTTCTGCATAAGTTTTGGTCCTCTTGATTATAGGAACATCATCACAATTCAAATTTCGAACACAATTAAAAAAATTCTTGGATGACGCTTTTCCCTATAAAATTTCCTTGTCCCAAAACAAAAGTTTTAGCATCAAGATTAATAGGAGCTCCAGTTTTAGGATTTCTCCCATCATCTATTTCGGCCATACCAAAATCACTCATGGTGAAAGATTCAGAGCGAGCAAAAGGAAAAAGGCAAATATTTTTCTGTTTTTATGAAAACATTTTAGAAGTGGGGGGATTTGAAAATGAGAGGAAAATGGCAAATAATTAAGTGCAAGTGATGAGAGTTTATGATAGGTACTTGGTAGGCTTGATGTAGAACCTCCTCTGCAATGGCGCGAGAAATTCTTCCTGCTACTTCCTGAGCTTGCGTTGATTTTTCCCTTGAGGAGGAAAGGGTGATGCAGCAAAGTAGAGATAAGTATTTCCCTTAGTTAATAACCAAGGTATCAATCTAGTAGGAGGCACAAGCAAGTCCCCAATAGATGCACTTGCACAAACTAATAAACACTTGCACACAACGCAAAAAAAGGGGTTGTCAATCCCTTCACGATAACTAGCAAGAGTGAGATCTAATAGAGATAGATTTAAAATATAAATATAAGGTAAAATAAAGTAAACACAAAAAAATCCAGCAAGGTATTTTTCGGTTTTTGGTTTTATAGATATGAAAATATATGATAAAGAATAAACCAGGGGGGCATAGGTTTCACTAGAGGCTTCTCTATGGAAGAAAGCGTACGATGGGTAAACAAATTACTATTGATCAATTGATAGAAAAGCACAAAGTTATGACAAGATCTAAGGTAATGATCATGAATACAGGCATCACGTCCGTGACAAGTAGATCGAAACGATTCTGCATCTATTATTACTCCACACATCGACTGACTCCTGCCTGCATCTACTGTATTAAGTTCATAAGAACAGAGCAATGCTTTAAGCAAGATGACATGATGTAGAGGGATAAACTCAAGAAATATGATATAAAGCCCACCTTGTTGTCTTAATGGCAATAGTACAATACGTGTCTCGCTACTCTTTCTGTCACTAGGTGAGGACACCGCAAGATTGAACTCATCACAAAGATCCTCTCCCATTGCAAGAAAAATCAATCTAGTTGGCCAAACCAAGTCAATAGATCGGAGGGAAATACAAAGCTATCTTAATCATGCATCAAAGAGTTCAGAGAAGATTCAAATAATATTCGTAGATAATGTGATCATAAATCCACAATTCCTCGGATCTCAACAAACACACCACAAAAGAAGATAACATTGAATAGATCTCCAAGAACATCGAGGAGAACATTGTATTGAAGATCAAAGAGAGAGAAGAAGCCATCTAGCTACTAGCTATTGACCCGTAGGTCTATGGTAAACTACTCACACATCATCGATAGGCAGCAAGGTTTATGTAGATGCCCTCCGTGATCGAATCCCCCTTCGACGGAGTACCGGAAAGACCCTGAGATGGGATCTCATGAGAACAGAAGTTTGCAGCGACGGAAAAGTATATTTTGCGTCCCCTCGGATGTTGGGGTGTATTTGGGTATTTATAGAGCTGAGATTATGGTTAGAAGAGCCACGAGGGTCCCACAAGCCCTAGGGCGCGCCCTGGCGGCTTGTGGCCGCCTCGTGGCTCTTCTGACCTCTTCCCGAAGCTTCGTGGATGTCTTCTGGTCCAAGAAAAATCACCGGAAAGTTTTATTCCATTTGGACTCCGTTGATATTCATTTTCTGTAAAAGTCAAAAACAAGGAAAAAATAGAAACTCGCATTGGGCACTAGGTTAATAGGTTCCCAAAATGAAATGAAATAGCATATAAAACATCCAAAGTAGATAATATAATAGCATGGAATAATCAAAAATTATAGATACGTTGGAGACGTATCAGTTCTTTGTGTGCAGGTACCGTTTACATAGTGTTGCTTGATTACCCTACTTGTTCGACAACCTTGGTTTCACATCTCAGGGAAATACCTACTGTAGATGTACTGCATTATCCCTTCCTCTTTGGGGAAATACCAACGCAGTTTCAAGCCGCGCCAATACTTAGTATAGATCTGATGTAAGTCTTGCAAGTAATTCATACGAGTACTCACGGATGCTTTGCTTCCTCCCCCCCTACTTTCTTCTTTCTGGATGTTGCGATCGGATGATAGAGCTGAGGAGTTAGTTGATCCCGCTGACGACTACTACTACCTCGATGGAGCCTACTACTACATGGAGATCGCTGGGGACCGGGAGATAGGAGGCTCCCAGGCAGGAGGCCTTGCCTTTTCGATCGTTGTTGCTTTTGTGCTAGCCTTCTTAAGGCAAACTTGATTAACTTATATATGTACTATGATATTGTTGCTCCTGCTGACTTGTTTGTATTCGAGCCCTCCAGGCCCCTGGCTTGTAATATAAAGCCTGTATGACTTTAATTTGTCTCTAGAGTTGTGTTGTGATATATTCCCGTGTTTGCCCTGGTCTTGATCATACACATTTGCGTGTATCATTAGTGTAAGATTGAATCAGGGATGTCACATTTGGCCACGTTTACCGACGTGCACAGCCTGTTACGGAACAACTGCCACATGAAGATTTTCACCTTTAGCGGTATTCGGACCTCCCACAAACCCTTGGCCACGGGCTGGGCCAGACCTTGGCACCATTTTTGGTATAGCGATTTAACTGAAAACTTTCTAGAAGCGTTTAGATGCGGACTCACTATGTCCACCCCTTGAGACAGAGCGACGCCGACCACATGAGCCGACGGGCTATCAAGCTCGCACACTCTATGCCATTTAACTTGCGTCGAAAGTGGATGGTGAGCATGGGTCCTCTTAGCGCCTCAGCCGCCGTGAGGTTTGTGTCAACCGCAACGGCGTACAAATCCCGGAATTCCGACCAGAGTGGTTTTATCCCTACCCAAAGGTCAAGCCAAAATCTGGTTGACCGACCATCCTGTACAACATACTTTGCCCCCATGGCAAAAGCTGGCTTAATGGATTGGATTGCGTTCCAGAAAGGGGATCCCCTCGTGGCTCCTTCAAAAATATCGCATTGGGGAAATATTTCGCTCTAAGGAGGCATGCCCATAGCCCCGTCGCCCCTTACGACAGTTGGCAGATAATTTACACATGAGTGCAATGTTCATCTGTCTAGAGTTCGTAATCCCGAGTCCCCCAGGGACTTGGGCCGACACACGGCCGCCCATTTAACCATATGGTATTTACGTTTGGGACCCGTTCCTTCCCAAAAGAAATGGGATCGTGGCGTGTCCATCTTTGTGTGTACCCCGTTAGCTAGCCCATAGAAAACATGGGTAAAGAGGAAAGGCTTGAATTAGTAAGTATGAGTCTTGCCGCAGAAGACATGAAATTTCCACGCCATGGGCACACCCACCCCCTACCATAGTACGAAGTTGGCTCCCAATCGTTAATGGTAAGCTTTCTGGTAGCTAAAGGTAGTCCTAAATAGGTAAACGGAAACTTGCCCAACTTGTAGTTGAGTAAGTGCACGATGCGACAGCCCTCCTCAATATCCATCCCCATGGATAGAAATTCACACTTGGGAAGTTGATTTTCAGCCCAGACATGACCTCAAACCTAAGTATAAGTGTTTTCATCGTAGCAATGTTGTGGGTATCGGGCTAGAACATTAGCAGTGTATCATCTACGTATGGTAAATGGGACACCCCCTGGGGTTAAGTGCCCTACCACGCCCTAATGTGGCTGGCCACCACAGCCTTATGCAACATAGTTGCCAGGGCATCGACAACAAAGTTGAATAGGAGCACCCTGACGGAGTCCCCACTTGTTAAGGAAGAAGTTCCCTACTTCTTCGTTAACACTGATTGCGGTTTGGCCTCCCGAGACCAACTGCATCACTTAGTGCACCCACATCACCAAGAAAACGCGACTAATAAGGACCTGACGAAGGAAATCCTAGTTAACACGGTCGTACACCTTTTCAAAGTCTAATTTCAGCAGAATTGTCGGTTCTTTCATGTGTTTGAGCTCATGGTTAATTTCCTGGAGAGCTAGCGGGCTCTCGAGGATGTTGCGCCCACGGATGAATGCAGACTGCGTACGACTGATAGTGCGGCGTGCAATCGGAACCATACGTGTCGCGAAAGCCTTAGAGCAGATCTTAAAAGGGACATTAATGAGCACGATCAACTTAAATTGACGAATATTGTCTGCCCCGAGCATCTTTGGAATCAACGAGGGCACCAAAATTAAGACGGGCGATGTCGACCGTGCCTCGCATAAAACTCACCTAGAAAATTGGTCCCTTAAGAATGGGCCAAAATGTTTAAATATAGCTATGGGCCACTCGTCGGGGCCCGGGGCCGTGTCCAATTTAATATCGAGAAGCGCGTCGTCAATTTCCTTGGCAAAGAAAGCTAGACATATGCCCTCATTTTCTTGGTCAGAGACCAGCTGCGATGATGTTGAAAGGTCAGAGGACAACCCAGACCGCTGCTCCTTGCTAGAGCCCAACAGTTGCCTATAGAACTGGTAGATGTGGTGCATAATGTTAGGTTGATGGACCAGCAACCCATGTTCTGACTGCAGCCGCATGATCACACACTTCCGCCGCCTCCCATTGGCATACGCATGGAGGTACTGTGTGTTAGCGTCCCCCTTCAAGGTCCACTTAAGGCCTCCTCGCTGGCGCCAGTAATCTTCCTCCACACGGAGAAGAGCCTCGACTTGGTTTTCCAGAGCATAGCGATGATCACACTCTTGCTCTGAGAAGCCCCTAGCGTCATCTTGGGCATCTAACTACGCAAGCTCAATGACTATGATTTCCCTAAGCATCTTGTACTAACGGCCCTGTTTAGCACCCCAACCCTTCATGCCAGCCAGGAGATAGGCTTCCACTGCAACCCAGAACTCCATCGGCCCCTGCTGTTGCCCGATCTGAGTCACGTAGCTCGTCCTTTTTTCTGAAAGATACGGTCGAAGTCAGGGACCTCAAATCATACCGTCTCAAAGTAAAACCTCGGGCTCCTATGGATCCAATCCTCCCTAGAGGACAAGATCAAAGGGATGTGGTGAACAGAGAGGGTGCAACACCTCCTATTTGGGCAAGATGAACACCCGATCCAACATAGACCGCACCAGAGAGAGCTGCTTGTTCGTCCAGGTATACCTCGCACCCAATCTGGCCACTTCCCTAAGTGCCATGGAAGTGATAGCATTATTAAACATGGCCACCCTAGTCCAATTTATGTGGATGTTGTTTTTGTCCGCTCCTAGGCGGATCAAGTTAAAATCGCCACCCACCACTAGTGGGACGTGACCCGTGGAAACCTCTTGAATTTTTTTATGAAGTTCCCCCAGGAACTTTGACGAGCGAGAATGATCAGCAGGGCCATAGACTCAGATCACTACCTCCTGACGTAATAACGCACGGTATCTGATATGAGCAGACCAGAAAAACACACCAGAATCCCACGTGAGTGTTGGAAATATGCCCTAGAGGCAATAATAAAATGGTTATTATTATATTTCCTTGTTCATGATAATAGTCTGTTATTCATGCTTGAATTGTATTATCCGGAAACAGTGATACATGTGTGAATACATACACCACAAGGTGTCCCTGGTAAAGCCTCTAGTTACTAGCTCGTTGATCAACAGATGGTCACGGTTTCCTGACCATGGACATTGGATGTCATTGATAACGGGATCACATCATTAGGAGAATGATGTGATGGACAAGACCCAATCCTAAGCCTAGCACAAGATCGTGTAGTTCATAATGCTAAAGCTTTTCCAATGTCAAGTATCTTTTCCTTAGACCATGAGGTTGTGCAACTCCCGGATACCATTGGAATACTTTGGGTGTGCCAAACGTCACAACATAACTGGGTGGCTATAAAGGTATGCAACGGGTATCTCCGAAAGTATCTGTTGGGTTGGCACGAACCGAGACTGGGATTTGTCACTCCGTATGACGGAAAGGTATCTCTAGGCCCACTCGATAAGACATCATCATTATGAGCTCAATGTGACTAAGGAGTTAGTCACGGGATGATGTATTACGGAACGAGTAAAGAGACTTGCCATGACGAGATTGAACAAGGTATCGGTATACCGACGATCGAATCTCGGGCAAGTACTATACCGATGGACAAAGGGAATTGCATACGGGATTAAGTGAATCCTTGACATCGTGGTTCATCTGATGAGATCATCGAGGAACACGTAGGAACCAACATGGGTATCCAGATCCCGCTGTTGGTTATTGACCGGAGAGTCGTCTCGGTCATGTCTACGTGTCTCCCGAACCCGTAGGGTCTACACACTTAAGGTTCGGTGACGCTAGGGTTGTAGAGATATATGCACATGGTAACCCGAATGTTGCTCGGAGTCCCGGATGAGATCCCGGACGTCACGAGGAGTTCCGGAATGGTCTGGAGGTAAAGAATTATATATAGGAATTCCAGTTTCGGCCATCGGGAGAGTTCCGGGGGTCACCGGTAGTGTACCAGGACCACCGGAAGGGTCCTGGGGGTCCACCGGGTGGGGCCACCCATCCCGGAGGGCCCCATGGGCCGTGGGGGAAGGGGAACCAGCCCATAGTGGGCTGGCGCACCCCCCTTGAGCCTCCCCCTGCGCCTAGGGTTGGGAACCCTAGGGGTCGGGGGCGCCGCCCTTGGCTTGGGGGGCAAGCCTTCCCCCTGGCCGCCGCCTCCCTAGAAGATCCCATCTCCTAGGTCCGGCGCCCCCTGGCCCCTATATATAGTGGGGGAGAGAGAGGGCAGCCGCACCCTT
>LR738714.1:71066957-71088549 GCA_902687465.1 Secale cereale
CCCCGCGTTACACATCTCCCTACTCCCGCAGGTCCTTGGCGAAGCCCTGTAGTTTTTCCGTTGCATCCACCACCACGCCGTCGTGCTGCTGGATCTCCATCAACCTCTCCTCCCCCTTGTTGGATCAAGAAGGAGGAGACATCGTTGCACCGTACGTGTGTTGAACGCGGAGGTGTCGTCCGTTCGGCGCTGGGATCATCGGTGATAGGGATCACGACGAGTACGACTCCATCATCCACGTTCTCTTGAACGCTTACGCTCGCGATCTACAAAGGGTATGTAGATGCACTCTTTTCTCCTCATTGCTAGATGACTCCTTAGATTGATCTTGGTGAAGCATAGGAAATTTTTTGAATTCTGCTACATTCCCCAACAGAAAGCACCTAAAAATAGACAAGTTAAAACCTAGTAGGAGCCCCCCTGAGTACTCTACATCGGGGACGTGATGCCATTGGAAGAATTCCAAAGGATCAATATCAAGAAGCTCATGGTGCCTAAACTCAGCCTTGATCATCTCATGTAAGACTACGACATCAATACCATCGTTCTGAATGTAATCTTTGAGTTGGGTTTGCCTCCCAACGTGACCAAAGCCACAAATGTTCCAAAACAGGAACCACATCTAAATAACGCGATTACGAAGACGGATGCCCCTGGAGGACACCGCCTTGGCCACACACCTCAACATAATGCGACGAGGCGGGGGGGAGGAGGCAGCCCCTGCTGCCAATTCCCCCCTTCAGGTCGGACCGCGACTGCATTGGAAGCCCATGCTTCCTGTGCAAGTTGGGAAGCACACGCAGCAGCCACCGCTTCTAGTGCTGCTCGTGCCAGCTCATTGGAGCAGAGAAGTGAGATCAATTCACGTGCGCCACCCACACAAGATGGATCAACATCGTTCTCCTCTACAACCTCAATCATATGATCGTTTGAAAATGAATCAAGCACAGTGAAACACGGGGGTGGATTACCTACGATCTCCAGGTTCTTCTCGACTTGGAGCAGTTGCACGCGCTGGAGGGAAGGCATGTTCCCCTTAGATCCCTTAGGGGCGAGCTGGTACACGTCGGCGCCGAGGGCACCGCCTTGGAGCGCTTGGCCCTGGAGATTGGTGCCGCCTTGGAGGCCTCCTGTAGGAGCATGTTGACGGGGGGCGGAGCCGCGGGGCCAAGATCTCCCAGGGTTGGGATGCTTGGGGAGGCCGACGCCATGACCATCTGACGCAGGGTAGATGGCGCACCCAGGCTCTCCATGGACCTCGCCACCTCCGTGCTCACCTTGTGGACCACAGTCTTAAGTCTCGGTATGTGCTATATCCGTGAGAGCTTACATTAAGATCTGTGAAAAAATTATTTTCAGTTTTTTCTCTATTACTCCCTCCACTAGTGTCAAAAAATTCTTACATTATAGTTCAGGGGGAGTACATGTTCTACCATTTGACTTAGACTTGATTAAATCTCAGTCGACTGAGACCTAGCCGCACCCTAATGACAAATAATAAAATTAAAAAGATGAGCTTAGACATGATGTTGAGTTGAAATATCATTGCTGACCCTATCCTTTTTAGCATGGATATAGGTCATAGACCACGCGCACGACACACAACACCACATGCACACACCCACACCACGACACATCCGCTATGCGGCTATCAAGATCTACAATCAATACATGCGTGACACATTTTGAGAAACCTCCGAAACCATCCAACTCCGTGAAGGATTTGTAGACGTGTGAGGTGCCTGCAAGGGAAAAATACCCTAGGTGAGATGGACATTGCTTCCATGCTGTAACTATTGGTGAAGTTGGGTCAGTGACATGATGTCACCGACATGATGTCACTGACCCAACTACACCTGTAGTTATGACACTGAAGCTCAGTCCAGGTGAGACACCCACGTTGATCCCAGGGATCGACCTTGGGCAGGCCGGGTGGCCTCTGCCAACCCCAACCATTGGGGACGTATCTAGTGCACCCACACTTGCGGTGCTACCGGTGCATCGGATGTCGTGCAACATTTTAAAAAGTCTGAAAAAATCTAGCACATTGACACGATATCAATGTATGTCATCATGAAATTTTGTATCAAAATTTGAAACATTTCCTGAGATAAAAAATGTGAAACTTGACATCAGTGTGGTAATGGGCCAAATCTAAAGCTCATCTTATGTTACATACTATTCAATGTTGAATTTGTCATTTTTGTTTTAGGAGCTATGTTTCAAATTTTGACTTGAATTTTTATGAGAATCTACATTAATGTTGTGTGAAAGTGCTATATTTCTTTCGGAATTTTTTGAACATTTAAAATGTGCAACGCGAGTTCGGTGCACCGGTAGCACCATAAGCACCGGTGCACAAGATATTCCCCCCAACCATTGAGGCACATTTCGTCCTTCAAGCTCATAGTTTGTATCGTTATATTATTATGGTGAATCCATAATTTGAAATGGTAGAACAATCATATTATCAAAAACATCATATGCAAGTTAGGAGCATCTACAACTACGATGTGCAAATCCGGCCCCTCAAACGCCCGCGGACGCACCTAGGCACGTTCGCAGACACTGACCGGTCAAGCCTCAATTTTTTCTTCTCACAACTGGACACCTCAATTACGATACCTGAAATCCATACAAACTCATCTAACTACGTCGATGCACACACATCGTCTGGCTACTACATCACTAAACATGCCATGGGACTACCAAAATTTGGCATGTTTGGCTATGGTGGAGAAGATCATCCACGGCTGCCCCTGCCCTTCTCGGCGCCCTTCTCGTCCTTGTCGCGGAAGTACCAGTCGAAGATGCAGTACGGATCGAGCCAGAACTTCTCGTCGCCAGAGTTATCCTCACCGTCGTTGTCCTCCTTCTTCTCCTTCGGTGGCGGTCCGACCATGGCATGGCCGCCCGATTCTTATTTCAGGGAAGGGCACGCGTGTTCCTACGCTGTCGCTTGTTCACAATGCGGGTGTGGATTGTTGGGAAATGTAGTAGAAAAAAATACTTTCACGCCTACGCACACCCAAGATCAATAAGAAGATACATAACGGGTTGGGATAACAATCGTTACCATCACCGAGTTGTAGTGGAAGAAGAATGTGTCGGTGTAGATAATACTTGGAGTCCCTTGAACCGTCAATGAAACCCTTCTTTCGGTAATACCCAACATTACCCGATACTCTCTGAAACCCTTCTGATGACCCCATAATGCTTTCGGATCCCCTCGGAACTATTCTGCATATTAATGAAATAATTCCACAAATATGCTATCATCACTCCCATCCTATTAACACTCAATAGATTGTGATTGCCTTAAGCTTCTGACCCCGTAGGTTCAGTAACTCATAGACATGAACAAAACCGTTCGTTCAATGACCAACAGGTGAACCATTGACGTCCATATCGATCCCTATGAGCACATGAATGATAGTCGAGTGAACCTTTGATTATCATGTGATGTTACATTTGCTTCGAGATACTATACAAAACCCGGGATGCATCGGTATCCTCCTAAGTCATCACATGCTTACTATACAAAAATCCTCGTTACCTGTTTTGTTCTTCTTTCCCGTTATTGTGTTCCGGTATCCCCGCCATGTAGTCACCTGTGTCTGGCCAAGCGATGATTGATGTTGTCACACCGATAGGGACCTAAGAATATCTCTCCATCGTCGAAGGAGAAAATCCCACTCTTGAGCTATCTAGTCCCTTGTCAAACTTTCTGATGAACATGTAAGTTGTCGTTATGATCACTGTGTTACAGGTGACATTTCAGCAACTCCAAAGTCCACCATGCGGTAAGAAGTGACTACGATGCTCTCATGGTCTAAGGTGAAAAATCACATGTTAACTCTCCATGTTATTACAATTGATTACAGATGATATTATGTCAATTCATAACAGATAAGTTTGGGTCGATTCAATATGATCGTTCTTCCAACGTCATAATCGCAATGTTGTTTAAGGACCATCGTTACACTTAATGATATCTTAAGATCTGGAAAACATGATCACCAACAACACTTGAGCTAGTCTTAGAGGTGAGACTAGGAACCTTTATTTTATCCATTTATCATTTCACACGTGCATATGAGTTTTCCACTGAATCGCATATTCCAAGATCATAGCAATTATAGCATGAAATATGAACACTTAATTATTAATATGGAAATATAATAATACAATATTAATGCCTCTAGGGCATATTGCCAACATGGATGACTTCCTCTTCTGCGGTCGCTCCTGCCGCCGCATCAGCTGCCATGTCAGCAGCGATAGGGGTCTCGACCACCCTTATCATCTCCTTCCCACAGTGGGCATACCGTTCCCAGTGGGAATTCATAGTCTGCCCGAACAGTGATGGGGAAGGAGAGATTTCCAGGCTGTCGGGACTGCGATGATCCAGCCACAGTGGATCCAAGCACCCATTGAGCCGATGCTATGGAGTCGAGCCGGACATATCCTGTCGTTCGTCGGGCGTTGCCCCCCGCCCCCCCCCCACGAGAGTGGTGGAGTGCAATGCGGATGGCCATTGCCTCCTCCAACCCACATGGGATGACACCCTAGTCGACGAATCCAGACTAGCCAGAGTCAGATCCGCTGCCCGCCATGCCAGCGATGGCTGGAGATTGTTGGAAGTGAGCTTGGGTGGGGGACGAGAGTGGACTGGAGTGAAGTGAAGTGGCTAGAGTTTGGTCCGGCAAGTGGATGTGGAGGAATATATGTGGGGTCGGGTGGGCCAACATGGATCGAGTCTGACGTGGCGAACACGTCGGGGCGTGCCCTAGTACTCCCATATCCACCCCATACTTGGGATGGATATGAGGGGTGCCGGTCAGCCCGGGCGTTTGAGGCTCGTTTAAGGCGCCCGTCTGGGTCGAAATTTCATGACGTGTTAGTGACCGGGCTGTCCGCCCAGTAGTTTGAGGAGGGTTTGGGGCGCCTGGTTTTAGATGCTCTAATTAGGGATGAACTATATCTCAAAATCTTAAACCAAATCCTCAAGTTTTTCGCTCAAATTCCTCAGTTCTTAGCTTTTTTGATACTTTCAAGTATTTCTACCCGATACTACTGGTCCTGTGAGGAATGAATGTTTCTGATGTTTTCCAAGTTTGCTTCGAAACTGTCAAGAACTAATCTTGCATACCATCGATTTCCTTCTCAATTTAGACCATCTCTATTAGGTTTGTACCTCCAAGCATAACATTTTCTAGTAGCAAGCCATGATGAAATAGGTGGGCATGCACTTGGTTGGTTGTTTGTCGGCAGTGGCATAGCCAGGTCTGAGCCACGCCCCACGCCAACCTTCTTAGCTACAATAGAAAATTTACCTATAGTACACAAAGGAATTCGTAGCCACGCCCCAGGCCATGGCCCCTGTTGCATGGGGCATGTCTAAGCCCCTGTTTGTGGGTGGTGCCACTGATGCATTTATGCATCTTAGGATTCGTGTTCGAACCTTCGCCAACGAGTAGGATAACACCAACTGCCTAAGACTTGGGAAAACTCACAATGTCACCCGTGTTTGCAATCCCTTTTCTTTACCCCCATACTCTTGCAAGTTTTGCTTAAGCATTCATATGTTGTTGTAGACTTGCATGTGTAGGTGTTCCTAAGTTTCCAAGTACAAATGGCTAACTTTGCCAACTAAATTTTGGAGTTGATTTTTTTGTTAAGATCATTCACCCCCACCCCAACCCACTCTAGTCCATAGAAGTATATCCATTGTTAGGACCACACAAGAACAAGGATCGGTAGGGAGGGGTGCTACTTCTTGAGCTTGTGTTGATTTTTCCCTTGAAGAGGAAAGGGTGATGCAGAAAAGTAGAGATAAGTATTTCCCTCAGTTGAGAACCAAGGTATCAATCTAGTAGGAGGTACAAGCAAGTCTCCAATATAAATAAAGATAAACACAAAATAATTGCACCAAGATATTTTTAGGGTTTTTGGTTTTACAGATATGAAATTAATAGATGTAAAATAGACCCAGGGGCCATAGGTTTCACTAGAGACTTCTCTCTTGAATAAAGAATACAATGGGTAAACACATTAATGTTGAGCAATTGATAGAAAAGTGCAAAGTTATGATGATATCTAAGGCAATGATCATGAATATAGGCATCACGTCCGTGACAAGTAGACCGACTTCTGCCTGCATCTACTACTATTACTCCACACATCGACCGCTATCCAGCATGCATCTAGAGTATTAAGTTCATAAGAACAGAGTAACGCCTTAAGCAATATGACATGATGTAAAGGGATAAACTCAAGCAATATGATATAAACCCCATCTTTTTATCCTTGATGGCAACAATGCGATACGTGCATCGCTACCCCTTCCGTCGCTGGGTGAGGACACCGCAAGATTGAACACAAAACTAAGCACCTCTCCCATTGCAAGAATTACCAATCTAGTTGGCCAAACCAAACCAATAATTCGAATAGAAATACAACGATATCAAATCATGCATATAAGAATTCAGATAAGATTCAAATAATATTCATAGATAATCTAATCATAAATCCATAATTCATTGGATCTCGACAAACACACCACAAAAGAAGATTACATCGAATAGATCTCCAAGAACATCGAGGATAACATTGTATTGAAGTTCAAAGAGAGAGAAGAAGCCATCTAGCTACTAGCTATGGACCCGTAGGTCTATGGTAAACTACTCACGCATCATTGAAAGGGCAGCAAGGTGCATGTAGAAGCCATCCGTGATCGAATTCCCCTCCGGCAGAGTACCGGAAAAGGCCTCCAGATGGGATCTCACGAGATCAGAAACCTGCGGCGTTGGAAAAGTATTTTCGTGCATGCTTCTGCTCGTTCGGGAATATTTTTGAATTTATAGGCAAAGAATTATTGTTGGAGGAGTCTCGTGGGGCCCACAAGCCAGGCCCCCTAGGGCGCACCCTGAGGACTTGTGGATCCCTCGGGACTCATCTGACTTCTTCTCCAAGTCCTATGTGTGTCTTCTGGTCCAAGAAAAATCATCGCAAAAGTTTTATTCCGTTCGGACTCCGTTTGATATTCCTTTTCTGCGAAACCCAAAAACAAGGAAAAATAGAAACTGGCACTGGGCTCTAGGTTAATAAGTTAGTCCCAAAAATAATATAAAATAGCATATTAATGCATATAAAACATCCAAAGTTGATAATATAATAGCATGGAACAATAAAAAATTATAGATATGTTGGAGGCGGAGGAAGATCTCACGGAGGAGATCATCGTGGGGAACGGTTATGGTGGTGACAGCGGGTGGTCGTGGTGAATTTGTTGCCGCCGATGATGGTGACTACTGTGAGGTCATGGTTTAGGCTAAACCAGAGGTTGGAAGCGCGCTCTTATTTGGTCCAGGAGGTAATCTTATACGAGGCGAATGGATGATGGAGTAGTACTGGGTAATTCTTCTTTTCTTCATTTTATTTGTAATCGACACATTTTTCTAGAAATTGATAGCTTTATAACAAGTAGAGGTATGTGATATGATTACAATTTAACCATTCACTGTCAAATATCGGTGATTTATTACAAGTTAATTAAGATGACCATACCATTTACCAAGTTTAGTTCAGGAACTTAGCCATGTTATTGAGTTGAAACATCATTGATGACCCCTATATTTTGTGCTAGGCACGTGGTTGCCCCTTCAAGCTCATAGTTTGTATCGTTATATTCTTTTGGTGAATCCATAATTAAAAATGAGTTTAAGGACAATCATATTATCAAGAGCATCATATGCAACTTATTTAGAGATGGACTATATATCAAGAACTTAAATCAAATCCTCAAGTTTTCCACTCCTTTCACTCAGATTTATCAGTTTTTGGATTTCCTGGTAGTTCTGAGTATTTCTACCCCGATACTACTGGTGGTACTGTAAGAAATGAATCTATAATACCTAAATAGTTCATCCCCACTATGTTATTTCTCTTTACATGGAGCCTATCCACATTAGCAACAATGCCACCTCAATGTTTAATTAGAGTCTTACATGCGGGGCCCATTCCAGCATAGAACAGTCACGTTAGCTCAGGTTAGTGCCCGTAGGACCCAGAGAGGCTGCCCATCGACGCCTCTTTCCGTCCACATATGCCTCTGTTACCGCTTGACCTGCGAACAGAACGGCCCCCTCTCCACCCCTTGCGTTGGCTCCACGCACGTCCACCTCCCTTGGCTTCTCATCTCCAAGAACGCAGTAGGAGGGCAGTGGCTAGATTATGTGCAGCCTGTTCCCCTTCGACTTCCATGCCTTTTCCCAATATATTCAGCCTTCGCTGCTCCATCGTTTGGGTTCACCTATCAAATCCGCCACCGGTGAGAGTCACCGCCTCCCGAGCTCACCAGTCCGCACAAAATCGATCACCACCCATAGACGAGCCAAGAGGAGCAAGCAGAAGAGACAGACTTCATGTTGTTGCTGATGTTATCCTCCTGCCATCCAACACGGCGTGCCTCGTCAGCATGCATGCAGTGCCGGTTGCCGAGTTGCAGCCGTTGAGGCTTGAGTGGAGAGGAAGGGGTCTCCGCTAATGCTAGATCTATTCTGCCTCTCGGGAACACCGTGGGGCAGGGATTCTGTCCATTGTCGAGGACCATGCTGGGGAGCACCATTGGAGATCAGGAGGGACAACTTCAGTTCAGGCTCTTTCTCCCTCACCTTCTTTCTTGATAGTGAGTACCAGGTAGCTCGACCTACATTGCAACTTTGCCTTCTTTCTTTGGTTCCTACCTCTTTTTTGGTGTGTGACTGCATGTATTTGATTATGTGTATATTTTCAAGTAACAATAGGCTGCTATATACGATTTGGTATGACTTGTATTTATATATGCTTTTCCCTAATTGATATTTGAATAATTCCTTCTCGCAGTTGCATTCAGATTATTGGATCTGCGAGGCACCACCAACAACTTTGAATATGAAGAGGTATGTATCTTTCATTTACTGAATTAATCTGCACATAATCCTGGCAACTGATGAGACCACTTCAAGATGTTTTGGGCATAACACCATACACTGCGATTTGTCAATTTAGATGCCTATCCTCCAGCTCTGTATTCTTTGGTTCATTTGTAAAACCAACACAAAACCCATTACACCCGCTGAGTATAGCCCGCACACTACCTTTACAATTTGATAGCTTGGGTATGTAAATATTGCATAAATCGGGCCTACAACTTTCTGATGATGCTGCCAAACAGATTGTTGACCAGGTACATCACATCTAGATGAATGTTGCTGCGCAAGAAGCATTAAAACTATCCATATGATTATGCTAACTAAAACTCCAACAGACATTCAAGGAGGCAGAATTGACCAACAATCAAAGGATAGATCCGGACGAATGGTAAGCATTCTGAAGTAAAAAATCTAACCTCGCTGAAGAACATGACTCTCTGATACCCATAATAAGTACCTATGCATGATACACATGGGCTTCTGTAAACATCTACATGGAGTTCAGGCTTCTGTAAACAGCTACACCAAGTTCAGTTTACATTTCATCAATTCTCTATTTACTAGGTTGTGTTTATTTTTGTATAGACTTATTGCAGGTTTTTCTGAAAAGCTAATATATATATATACATGCCTATTGGCAACCTATGATATTTTTATGTGGCCTATGCTAAAATCCTGAAATCAAAGGTCACAACAGAGTTGAATATGAAGAGGTCTGCCATAAGCTTTCCTTAAAGGCCAATATATATGCATGCATGTTGGCATGCGATGACATTTTTATGTGGCCTATGCTAAAATCGTATGACATTCCTGCTTTTTTCTCTCCCTCGCACACCTACTTGATACGTCTCCATTGTATCTATAATTTTTTATTGTTCCATAATGTTATATTATCATTCTTGGATGTTTTACAATCATTTTATATCATTTTTCGAGACTAACCTATTGACATAGTGCCCACTGCCAGTTGTTGTTTTCTGCTTGTTTTTTACATCGCAGAAAATCAATACCAAACCAAGTCCAAATGCAACGAAACTTTTTGGAGACTTTTTCTGGGCCAAACGACACATGATGGGATGATGAAGTACCAGAGGGGGCTCTAAGGGGAGCACAACCCACCAGGGTGCGCCTAGGCCCCGGGCGCGCTCAGGTGGGTTGTGTCCACCTCGGTGGCCTCCTGCACCACCTCTTCGCTCTATAAATACCCCAATATTCCAGAAACCCTAGGGGAGCCGACGAAATTTTATTCCAACCGCCGTAAGTTCTAGAACCACAAGATCCAATCTAAAGCCCTTTTCCGGCACTCCGTCGTATGGGAACACAATCACGGAGGGGTTCGTCATCCTCATTGGTGCCTCTCTGATGATGCGTGAGTAGTTCACCTAAAACCTACGGGGTCGTACATAGGCAGTAGCTAAATGGATTCTTCTCTCTTTGTTTCTCAATACAATGGTCTCTTGGAGATCTATTTGATGTAATGACTTTGTGCGGTGTGTTTGTTGGGATCCGATGAATTATGAGTTTATGATCAGATTTGCCTTGATATAATATCCATTCTTGATATTAAAGCCTCATATTTCTTCTCTGATATTTGGGTTTTGTTTGGACAACTTGATCTATTTATCTTGCAATGCGAAGGGGTGCTTTGTAATGGGTTTGATCTTATGGTGTCCTTTCCCAGTGACGGAAGGGGCAGCAAGGCACGCATGTATCATTGCTATTAAGGATAAAAAGATGGGTTCTATTCCTACATGAATAGATCTTGTCTACATCATGGCATCGTTCTGTGGGGACCCCAACCCGTAAGTCGTGATCACCGAATGCACGTGTACAGTGATCCCAGAGATCAATGCTCACTGAACACACAGAAACTGAATAACAAGAGTCTTACATCCTTACATACCGTGTTACACAAGTAGGACCATAATGGTCAAGTCTTGAGTATATATCATCGCAGCGGAAATCTTCAAAGACAACTGAGACCCATGCCATCTGCCTTAACCCTACAGGCATTCTAACTGGGAAGCGTCCTTGCTCGCATGCTCGTCACCAAGAAATCTTCATCATAACCTCTTCTCTCATGCCTGGCCAATAAAATAACCAGTGGCAAGCCAATGAGTACATTGAATGTACTCGCAAGCAACCCAAGTGTGATAACAGAATAATTATGCAAGGCTCTACTGCTAAATTGGTAGTTTTGCGGAAAGCTAGTTTTTCATATGCAAGTATGATCAACATAAAACATGGACATGCATGTGTCTGCAACAAGTATCAGGAGGTCACAGACATCATTATCAAGAAAGAGTTGTAATCAACTCATGCTCAAGCTCATTGTGACTTCCTCAAGAATCACATCATCAACATTACTGAACCATGTTGTTCCTCGCGCACACACACCAGGTTTCGCAAACATTGGACGTAGCCCAAGAGCGGTTACCCAACTGTCCATGACCATGGACACGGCTATTCGAATAGTTTTACACTCTGCAGAGGTTGCACACTTTACCCACAAGATCCGAGGAACTTCCGTGTCATCCACGACCCGCGGTACCTCGGGTACCCAGGGTAAGCACCCGATCACTACCTTTCCCTAGACGACACTAACATAGAGTCCACTCGATTGGTAGCAGCCCCGTGCCAAACATTTCACATCTCAAGGTTTGTGGAGACTCGCTCCGTATTCATCACATATCACAAGCACGGGGTACCAACGGTGTGTCCGGTGCCCTATGAAAACAATCATGGCCGCCTATCCAAGCACGACCCCGTCCCGAGAGTGACCTCATGTCACCCCCGTCACTAGTAATGCGGGCACCATGCTAGTATCGACCTAGGTAATCAATAATGCCCTTTCCCATATAAGGGTAGAGTGGTTGCGCATGTAAGGTTGGAATAACGGTCGCAACTTAAACCAATCCGTTTCCGAAACAACACACACACTTGCCTCGGTACACCACTTCGTCATCAAGTGGTTACCCATCTCACCATCTCCCTCGGGCATAAATGGCACCCGACGGGGTTTTCGAAAAGTCTTTTGAAAGTATCCAGCTTTCGTCACCATGCATATACCCGTCCCATTTGCGTAGCCACTATTAAAGCAACCTAACTACTCCCTCCCACACAACCCTCATAGGAAGGTAGGGTCATGTTTGATGCAAGTTTCAACAGTAAAGTAACAGGGGTAGCAACCAAAGTGGTTTCCACCTCAACATGATTCCGATGCATTGAATATAATGGTGCTATGAGACATGCATAAAAAGGTTTCTTGAACATGGTCAAAGGGCTGCTTGCCTTATTCTTCCGAGTCTTCAAATCTTCTGGTCCATCTCCAAATATTCCGTTTATTACGTCAACTAACGATGGAAACAATCATAATAAGCAACACAATCAAAGCAAAAATAAAAGTGCTCTAAAAATAGGAGTTGGACTTTTCTAGGATACCTCTGGTCATATTAGAAATGACCAAGGTGGTTTCATAGGTGTTGGATCAATAGGTAGTTTGGAAAATTTCAATATGATGGAATCAAGGGTTTTATGGATTTGGAAGAAGTATACAGAAATATTTTCTTGAATCATGAGCAAAGGCACCCATCAACAAGTCATGATTTTAGAAGCATTTAGGAGTTGGTTTCACTGGATTTCGAATTCAAATGAATTTCCTAGGATTTTGCAAAGCTGATAAATATGAAGAAATGGCTCAATAATTGGTGGGGTACAGAAACTATTATTAAAAATGTTCCAAAACTAAGTTTGGACATGACAAGCATCTAGGAATTTGAATCAATTCATTTGGATTAAGATTGAGCTCTCTGTGATTTTCTAAAGTTCATCACAGAAATGAAATAAAGGCATTTGATAAATATTTGTGAATGAAATGTTTCTGGAATAATGTGCATGTTGCACCATGTGATAGAGCAGGATTTATGGAGCCATAGGAAATTTGAATCATGCCATTTGGAGCTCATTTGAATATTTGGGAGATATTTGAAGTTTACTGGAAACAAAAAATAAAAGGAAAAAGGGGGTTATACCCTTTACTGCGCGCCGGCGAGGGATAGATGATGGGCCGGCCCAGCTGCACAGCAGCGCGCAGGGACTCGGCCACGTCGAAGGCGCCCGCCAGGAAAGGCGCTTCCGTGCGGGGGAAGCGGCCGAGGCCAGACCCGCCTCCACTTAAACGGAGGGGCCCAGCCTCCAGGTCGCTGACGCGCGGGCCCCCAGCGGCAGGCCGTCTTCTTCCTCCCGCGCGGACAGAGGTGAGGCAGAGGAGGCACGGCCGAGCGTTCGCCGGCGTGACCACGTTGACTCAGGCCGTCTCCGGTGACGCTTCGGCCACCGGAACGACCAGCGCGGAGAGGCGCATCCGGCCATGGGTGACACGCCTGCCAAGGAGGACCAGATCGAGCAGGGATCCAACCGCGGCGGAGGAGGGCTCCGGTCACTTTGGGCTTCGAGCGCACGGTGACCTGGGGAGGATTGGCGGAGCACGGGGAGGCTCAAGGGGGTGCGTGAGAGGCTCCGGTGGTGGCTATGTGGAGAGGGATAGGCCGGGGTGCCCGAATTCGAGCAGGGCCCCGTGGCGGCAACGGCGACAGAGGAGGAGAAAGGAGGGCTCGGGAGGGAGCGTTCTTTGCTCAGGGAGGCTTGCTGGAGGGTGAGGGAGTGGATGGAGTACGGAGAGGGGCTCGGGGAGGCCTTTTATAGGCTAGCCCGAGGTTCACCGCGGGGCTGTGCGCCGGCGAGGTCGTGGCCGTTGCTGAAGGCCAACCGGGCTCTCCTGAGCATGTCTAGGGCGCTCGTGGACGAGGTCCAGTCCAAGGGGAAAGCAGAGGAGGAGCGGGGAGGCGCCAGGGTCTTCGCGCGTGTGAGCTTGCTCACTGGTGCTCAGGGTCGGCCGGTGCGCGTGCGGCAGGGGTGAGGGAGGAGGAGAGAGGAGGGGGCCGACCGCCCGACGTGTCGCGGACGTCGAGGCCGCCTCGGGGGACACGAGGGGGGGGGAGGCCCTAGGTGGTCGGGGCCGGTGATTGGGGCGGCTGCAGTGCTCCAAAGCACTGTAGCGCGCTCCAGAGCGTGCTTTTGGCCGGCATGGCCGTGCCTTTGCTCCTTGGCCGTGTCCTCTTGTGTCTAGCAGTGCTATGGGATAGTAAACAAAGGCGTGAAGGCCTTGGATGCTCTGGGGGGCCTCTGGAATGAGGAGAGAGGTGAAGGAGAGGGTGAAATCTGCTGTCCAGCAATGTGAATTGGGGTTTTACCCCCTCCAATAATTGAGCTGAGGCCATAGAGAGTTACTGGGGTTAGAAGATGATCAGGAGAAGCTGTGGTAGAAATTTGAGGCAAAGGGAAAAAGTAAAAGAGGTTCAAACACTGGTTTTGGCAATTGGACAGAAGGTGTTTGATCAGGTTTTGGGGAGGAAAATGACCTCCACTTGACATGGGACTTAACAGGATCAAATGTTACATATAATTAGGCCCCTACACCAAATTTGAGCTCATTTGGGCAAAGTGGCCAATGTAACTTTGGTGAACCCTAGAAATCAACAGAAATGGTTTTACCTTGTTTGAGTCAAGCAATTCATCTCCCCTTGATGCACCACTTGGGGTAGCATCATCATTTGGGGTTATGAACATGCCCACAAAGTTTGAGGCTCCAGATAAAAAGTTGACAATGTAAAGTGGTTCAAATTTGAATTTGAACAGAAGTGGTTTTGGGGTGATCTAGTCAAGTTGCTCTATTCCAAATCTTGTGCCATTTGGTCTAGATGCCTTATTAGGCCATTCTAGCATGTGCACCAAATTTGAGAGCATTTGGACAAGTTTGGCAATGTAGAGTTGCTCAAACTTCAAATATGGGCAGAATGGTTTTGAGGGGATTAAATGATGTTTCCTTGATCTTCAAGGCATGAGGCTTTGCAAGATCATCAAATATGTCATATATGACAGGATAGAATTTCCCTGGAATTTTTGGAGAATATTTCCTTTGTAAATATTTCAAAAGCTTGAAATATCTAGAAAGGGTTTTGGAAGGGTCTGTCCAATATTTTGAACATGACCATGTGTTGAAACTCTTATATATGGACAATATATGTCCTATGAGTCTCCCTGAATTTTGGCAAATATTTCTGAAATGATTAAATAATTTTTCCCTATTAAAGACCATTTCTGGCCTTAAGAAAAAGCTTTTAAATAAAATATAAAAATAACTTTTAAAATTATGCTTTTGTGGTTTCTGGGAGTCCTATACCTAATAGGATTCAAATATACTTTTTGAAAGATTTTTCACACCCTAAATAAGGTACTTGCAGTGCAAACCTCAATTCAGGTGTTTTTGGAAAACTAATTTTAGAAAATACCATTTGGCCAAAATATTTTTATAAGACAATTCTATACTGGTCTATACACATGGCATGATCATTGGGAAAAGGTTTTGGATCAAGGAGATGAAGTATAAGAGTTGGAGGATTTATTTGATTTTTAGAGCACTAGCAACAGCAGACAATAGTCAAATCAAGAAAAGTCAAAAACACTCAAAAGTTTTTGCAAATCCACATTTTTAAGATGGAAATTAGCTTAAGCAATGTGACATGAAAGTCAGGGTGTGACACGTTCTTATTGCATTACTCCGTTTCTCCATGAACTTAATACACTAGATGCATACTAGATAGTGGTCGATGTGTGGAGTAATAGTAGTAGATGCACTACAAAAAATACACTTCCGTGATGATACGTGTTTGTCACAGTAGGTCACGTTTTCTGTCATGCATGTACATCCATGACAAATTTATGACAGAATCAAGATAGTCATACCTGTGCTGTCGTAGAAGTGTTCCATGACATTACCAAAATTATCATCACGGAAGTGTCCACTTCCATGACGATAAATCGTGCGTCACAGAAGTGCTTTCATCAAGGGTGACCGACATGTGGCATCCACCGTAACGGAACGCCGTTAAGCTATCGGGTCCGGTTTTGGATTCGATAACCCGTTAACAGCCCCGACCAATGGGGATTTTCCATGTGTAAAATCATCATTGGCTGGAGGGAACACGTGTCGGCTCGCCGTTGGGACACATGTCATCCACTCATTGGACCCAAAGCGCCTATGAAACATCGACACATGGCACGGCCCAACAGAGGCCCATTCCTGTGAAAAGGCCGGCCCGTTTGACTTGGTCAAAAGGTGGCGGGCCAGCCCATGGCAAGCCTGTTAACGGCATGTTCGCATATAGCCCATTTAAAGCCTGCTAGCCCAGGGCCCATTTACGGCCTATCCGAATTAGGCCCAGTAGCATCATCTGGGCCGTCCAATATAATTACAGCCCGTTTTAACTTCCGGCCCATGTATGGCCCATGACGTCTTTCGGCCCATTAACAGCCCGTGGTAAATCCGGCCCGAACAGTGCCCAAAAGAGGCCGATTCCTATGAAAAGGCCGACCCGTTTGACTTGGTCAAAAGGTGGCGGGCCGGCCCATGGCAAGCCTGTTAACGACATGTTCGCATATAGCCCATTTATAGCCCGCTAACCTAGGGCCCGTTTACGGCCTATCCGAATTAGGCCCAGTAGCGTCATCTGGGCCGTCCAATATAATTCCAGCCCGTTTTAACTTCTGGCCCATGTATGGCCCATGACGTCTTTCGGCCCATATGAGGCCCTTAGTAACCCTCGGCCCATTAATGACACGTGGTAAAACTGGCCCGTAATGAACAGTGTATCACTTTATACCCATTAAAGGCCCATTATTCCGTTGGGCCGTTTCCAGTCCATTATCTTTCGGCCTTCTCAGGGCCCATTTATCCTTGGGCTCATTTCCAGCATTCGTTTACTTTCGGCCCGTTACTTTCATTTTCTGCTTGTGGGCCAAATCCAGTCTGTGGTTACAGTTGGCCCGTTTGTGGCCCGTTAATACGTTGGGCCGTTTTCATAGCATCATCAAATACGGCCGATTAACGACGGCCCGTTATGGTCAGCCCGTTATGGTCGGCCCATGAACGGACGATGTCAACTCTAGCCCATTTACGGCCATAATGTGGTCTGTTATTGGCCCATGTTTGGCCAACCGATCATATGGCCCGTAGAAGGCCCATTGATGATACGACCCGTAGAAGGCCCATTGTGTCTACGACCCATATAAGGCCCATTGTTTCTACGCCCCGTAGAAGGCCCATTGTTTCTACGGCCCTTAGAAGGCCCATTGTTTCTACGGCCCGTAAGAGGCCCATGTTAACTACAGTAAATATGTAGCCCATGGTTAATGTGGCCTAGTTTTCAAAAATAGGCTATTGCGGCCACTAGCAAACCGCAGAAAAAGAATTGCACCGACTATAAGAAAACAAATAAACAATACAATAAGGAAATAAATAGGCAAGCAACTTACGCTAGGCTATCACGGCTATTACACATATTACATCCATTGGGCATCAAAGTTCGCCACCAGTGCAAATATAGGGAACAAAGCAGCATAAACGCCGCGGCAAAACAAGTCCAGAACTGAAACCACTTCAGAAGAGCTCAAGAAACAATATCCTGGGTACCCATAATGCTGGCAAGATGCTTAGCAAGCTTATTAACTTTCTCTTGTTTGGCGCTTAAATCCTCCAGCACTTGTTGTTGCACCAGAAAGTATGCATCTGAATTCTGCAGGGACTTCCTCAGTCCTTCAGCTTCCTGTCGCATAACATCTGATCGATGTCTTTCAACTTGAAGTTGAGACTCAAGAAGCCGAACTGATTTAGGTAGCGAGTTCGAAGAGCTGGTGCCAGCAGTAGTAGCCAGTAACTCGAACACTACATCAAGACAGGACTTTGGGGTTGTCTCAGTGTCTTTCAATATAGTTTTTATCAGCTTTCTTGGAGACCAATAGGGATGTCTCACTATCTTGAACCTTATCTGCATTACTTCATGTACCATTGCATAACGGGGGTACTCTTATCCAATATTTTATCTGCATTCTAAAAGAGAAACAAACAAACACATCACAGGTTTACAATGTAGTATATGAAACTCATTTTGGTAAACCAGTTCAGTAGTAAGGTGGACACGATAACAGCATGAAACAAACATATATCTATGTAGTATGGTCACTGTATGGTCTATATCATTCTAGTTTATGTTGCCAAATCAAGATAGATACAGTTCGAATCATATCTATTTAAGACAAAGCAGCTTAGACAGAATATAAGTGTGGGAAACTACACAGGAATAACAACACTTGTAAGGTGCATGGCATGAGAATATAACTATTTATTCAATTGAAACTGAAATCAACATAGAGCAAGTTACAATAGCAAACAGGTTAAAGAAACGGGTTTAAAACATACCTGTTGCGCCATTGGAGTTTCAATTGCATCCTTCAATTTTGAAATTAATTGGTATGAGTAAATACAGTGATGGAAGAGAAAAGTAGTATCAACCATACCTACGGAACCTGACCTGAGAACAATTCTTCTTCTGCTCAAGCGTTGACTTGGGGTTCGGAGTGGTGGTCCTCGTGCTTTGGGCACTGCAGTTGCCTTACTAACTGCTCGTGTTTGGGTGCTCTGTGGTGGAGACGGTGCTGTGTCAACGGGAACTGGGTTACTATCTGCTGGGGTTGGGGTTAGAAGGGGTGTAGCTGGTTCTCTGTCCAACTGGGTAGCGGTACAATTTGCGTGAGTCTGGGTTATGTGTGGTGGGGCTGGTTCTTGGGCAAGTACAACCGTGGTTCTATCTCCATCGACAGGTAGCACGATCTTTTCTGTAGACCGTGTTTTTACTCCCACAGATACTGCCATCACCCCCTCCAATTGAAATGGCTGATAAACAAGAAAAGTAATTGAATGTATAGACATTGTAAGATAGACAGGTGCAATGGATAGTAGGGAAGAAAATAGGGCATGAAATAATTCACATTTATGTTGTCTAACCAAACAGAATAGCAGGACATAATTTCACATATATGATGGCTAATTAAACAGGATAGCATGACACAATTTCACATGTATGATGGCTAACTAAACAGGATAGAATGACATACTTCAAAATATGATGACTATGTAAATATGATGACATGATATAACTATACGATGTGTCTATTAAAGTGGTTGGCATGCCATAAATCACAAACATGTCGTCGATGGAAACATGATGGCATGATATAATTCACGGATAGAATGACATAATTCAAAATATGATGACTATGTGAACAGGATGAGAGGATATAACTATATTATGTCTTTAGAAAATGGGTTGGCATGCCATAATTTAGATGCATGTTCTCTATGTAAACATCATGGCATGATATAATTCAAATATATGATTTATATACTAAGGAAGTGAGCAGAGGGCAATCGCATATATGAAGTGTCAACTAAGGAGATGGCATTCAATATCGTGTATATGATGTAAAAACTAAGCATTGCAATACAACATATGCATGATATGAGTAATATAACCCTGCCAAGTTTGAGCATACACCTCAGGGGGATAATAGGACTGGTCATCTGCCTCTGAATCCTCCTCTGAAGAGCTATCTGTAACCAGTAAGATATCTGCTTCACCAGGTAGCATTGTATGCTCTGAAGACCATGTTTTCACTCTAGATTTCTCCATCACCAATTCATATGGCTGATGCACATGAAGAGCAGTTGAATATACAAACATTATCGACAAAAGCAATGAGAAATACAAAAAAGGACGGCATGATATAATTCACATATATGATGCTCGGCTAAACAACATGGCATTGCATAATTCACATATATAATGCCTTGCAACAAGATAGCATTGCATAATTCACATATATAATGTCTTGCAAAAAGATGGCATTGCATAATTCACATATATGGTAATTAGACACTAAACAGGTGGGATTCACACAAATCATGTCTAAACTAAGCAAATGACATAGCAATGCAAGATACCATACGCACAATATGAGCAACATAACCCTGCCAAGTTAGAGCATGCACCTCGGGGGGGGGGGGATAGGACTGGTCATCTGTCTCTGAATCCTCCTCTGAGGAGTTATCTTCCTCTTGATTACGATCCGAAATGGGTGGAGGGAGGCTGCCTTTGCGCCCACCATGGAGCGATGTTTGCATGCAATTTTATTGCCACACAAGGCTCGTCTCTTTTGCTCTATATGTTCAGTTCCATTGTGTACAATAAGTGACATGCATAGGAATAAAACATAGTGAGATTATGTAAGGAGTGCATGCACAAATCCAGAGTGAAGGTAGCAAACTGTGGATAGACCCAAAACCAATGATAGCAGGCAGATAATAGCTTTAGTTAAAAAATACAGATAATGGCTCCTTTAATGTTTGTTTGCACCCAACATGAAACTCATAGCAGGCACCCGAGATTAACCAGATAGTAAACAGATAGTACTGATTGCTGGCCCAATATGTACCCCGCAACCATTTAAAAACTCAAGTTTCAGCATAAGTTTGGACCTGAGTCGGAGTCTAATAGGTGAACACGACGATAAAGTAGCATGTCATCATATTAAGCGATGCATAACGAAGCAGACATGGAAGAGTGCGACCTCTCTTGCGGACCCGTGTAGTCCTCAAGGTCATCTGCTCAGTTGATGATGGTAATGCAGTTGTCATGGCTGTCGGCGGCGGGGAAGAGGATCTGAGGCGGCGAAAGACAGTCTGGAGAGCGGATCCCTGGTGTGGTGAACCCTTCTGTTGTTGGAGCAGCTGAGCTGGGGTGGAACACAACACCGCAGGAGCAGGACAAACCACACAAGGTTTTCTTTGACACATATCTGTAACAGAAGTAATTGTGTAAGGGATTGTTTGAATTTGAGGATTCTAACAATGCGGGGATAGGAAATAGACAGGAATAAGACAGGAATGCACGTGCAAAACAGAGAATATAAAAACATAGGATTTCTGTCAATCTGGGTGTTTGGTTCACAAGAATTGGAAGATCACAGGATGCAAAGAAGGATGGTGAGATTAAGTCAAACCACAAGAAGTGTACAACCTCTTTGGCGAAGCCATGTCGATCTCAGCGTGATTGGGTTGGCCGGTGAGGATGCTTTGGCTGACTTGGCTGTCGGAGGAGGGGAAGAAGATCTTAGGCGTCTGGAGATGGAGCCCGAGGTACTGCTCCACTGTGATGGAGGGTTTTGTCGTTGGAGCAGCTCTGGTGAGTTGTACGATGCCGAGGCTGAAGCAGGACAAGAGAGACAACATTAACCTGAGTGGGATTCTAATAGCATCTCCAATAGATGACGTAAAATACATAACCCCAAAGTGCTAGATGTATACATCAGCCGATCATCTCTGAACTTAACTGTAGAAACTGAACTTAACTATCGAAACTGAATTTTGATGTCGAAATTGAATTTAACTGTCAAAACTGAACTTAACTGTCGAAACTGAATTTTGCTGTCGAAACTGAATTTTACTGTCGAAACTGAACGCACTAGAGGTGAGGCTACACGTCAGTCGACTGACTTTTTCATCTCTGGTCATTCGATTTTGCAGCCGTTGGATACGAAATCAAGGGCATGCAGTTCATCTTCAACCTCCACCCCCCCTGAGCCGCCAGCCACCACCGGCCAAACAGCCGCCCCCACCGCCCGCGGTCGGCGGTGCGCCGCCCCGCCCGCCCCGAAAACACTCC
>LR738714.1:71088728-71145268 GCA_902687465.1 Secale cereale
AATCGACTGACCCAAAAGTCGATTCAGTCAACTGAAGTGTAGCTAAATCGGAGCAGCATCGCAAGCAAGAGCAAGAGCGAGAGCAGCAGCGGGAGCAAGAGAAAGAGCAAGAGCAGACCAGGCAGGGGACCGAGAGCAAGAGCAGAGCAGCAGCGCGAGCGAGAGCTAAAGCAGCAGCAGCTCCTACTGATGTGGACGTCGCTGCAGAGGGAGCGACGCCGTGGAGGAAGTGGCCGGCGACGCCGCCGTGGATGGAGCCGCGTCGTGTCAGCTCGGGACCGAGCGCCGGCAGCACCGTGAGATCGAATCAAGAAGAAAATGCGGCGACTAAAGTACAACCTCTTTGGTGGCGCCGATTAGGCCACAGCTTCATCCGAGGAAACGGTGATGATGATGCTCTTCTGGTGGTGCAGGTGAAGACGGCGGTGTGGGAATGGAGGTGGCGTGAAAGACGAGGGGAACATCGGGGCAGCTCCTTGGAGGTCGAGGATGGGGTGGCTGAACCAGCGGGACGACCAGATCGATGACGGATCCTCATCCGGTACGATGGATGAGGGACGTCGAGGTGTTGATGTGGACGACGTCGTCAGGGAAGAGGCTCCGGCTGGGTGGCGAATGGAGGAGGGTGTGGGACTTCGCGGGTTTTGTCGGCCTTGGTGTACGAATGGGTGGGCGGATGGGATGGGAGTGGGGAACCATGGCATAGGGACGCGCTTGTCCGAAATGTGGGGTAAGTTACAAAAGTACCCCCACCGATTTGAGGCGGTTCTTTCGGTTCAGGGGTATCACGGGCATTTCGCGTGTCGAGATTTCACAGGAGGTGGGAGTTTTCGCGCGCGTTGAAATTTTGGAATAGCAAGGCGCGGTTTGAGATGGAGGGAGTTGTCGGAGCACAACGAGACAAAGATATATATTAAATATTTCGGGCTAACAAGGCGCGGGTTGAAATTTCTAGACAAGCCTAACTTGTACTGTACCAAATCAATTCACACTACAAATGTCATTCAAAACTTTGAATTCATGTTATGTTCAATTAAAATATTTCACTACGTGTATAATGCATGCAACCTAGTACTCAAATGAACGTTTTAGTGCATTCCAAATGTATATACTACCACTTCAATATGTACTAAATTTGAATTCATTTCTCTATTTGAATAAGATCTACAATAATGATTGTTGTGAAGTCAAAGCATTTGAATTCGTTTATCAGTTTTAATAAGATCTACAATTGTCATTATTGTCAAGTTAAGCCATCGTTTGTGTATTATCTTCACATCACACCACATGATTAGTCTCGAGTTACATATGAACTATGTGTACTATATGAACTCGAACTCGGTTTTTTGAATCCACTTTATGTTGATTTCAAATCATAGTACATTTCAAGCTCTAGCTATATATTCACAAACTAAACCATGTCTGATATATATAATGTGTTTATCACATTATGTATGGTGCCCCGCCCCCTACGCCTACAAGTATTTAGATGTGAGTTGCAAACACCACACATTATCACAAATTCAAATAAAATGTGAGAATGTTCGATATATAGTATTGTTTAGATTGCTCGATATTCAGTTGTAAGCTGCAAATGCCACACATTATCACAAATTCAAATAAAATGTGAGATTGTTCGATGTATAGTATGGTTTAGATTGTTCGACATTTAGTTGTGAGTTGGAAACGCCATGCATTGTCACATTATGGTATAACATGTGCAAAACCACAACACGCGTATCACCGCTATATTCATGCATGCATATGTTTAAAACACTATGATCTCCTATTCAAATATATGAATCCACTTTCATATCAAATTATGATCTTTCTTAGTCTCTTACACCCACACAATCCTCTAACCTTTGTAGCTACCACTAACTTTCTCTCGTGCATGCACACGCCCTCCTCGCCCTCTCCCTCCCGCGGCATTCTATCCATCGCGCACATTCATTTTGTTTTCTTTAGGTCATTCTCCCACAGTCTCCGCAACTCCTTTCCGACACACACCGATCGATAAACCTCTCCAGCGATGTATGCCTACAACATACACACGCACCTTCAATCTCCTCCTTTATGTGTCCTTGCCTCGTGTCTCTCATACGGTCCCACACACGTGTAAACTCTCGCCCCTCTTTTCATCGATCTCACAACCGCATACTCCTCCCCCTATCTAGCTAGTAGCTGGGCCTCTCGCACCACCTCCTAGCTCCATTCTCTATGTCTATCCGTCTCGTCGGGCCTTATTTGCCTCTAACAAATGGACATACACTGACCGATCTCCCGCTATACATATAGCTAGCTAGGTCGTTATAACTTGTTTTTTCCCACGCGTCAATCGATCTACCTCATTAGTTATGTCTCTCCCTTCCTCCGACAAACAACAATTGATCTACCGATCTAGTTAGGTTTGCTTACCAAACATATGGTTCCCCTTCATCATCCATGGATGTGTCCCAACAGATCTATCACGCACAAGCACACACAGAAACACATCCCCACTCTTATTGATAATATTGCAGTTCCACCCTTAGTTTGTCTAGTAGGCCTCTCCCGCCATCTTTGAGAAGCAACTCCATCACCCATCCAGCACTCTACCCCTCTCCCTCCCTCTCTCTCTCCTCTCTCTCTCTGTCCCATCCTATTTCCCGTCCTTCAGTTATGTATGGATGTCGACCGATCTCCCTCAAGACATAGCTGGGTCTCTCCATCTCAACACATATACAAGTCGTTCTACCTCTGTAGTTAGGCCTCTACCTATCCCTCCCCAAACCCCCTCCCCCACACACACCGATACATCGAGCGCTCTAGTCATGTCTCCCTGCCACACACAAACTTGACCTATGCCCTCTGATGTTCCGGTAGCTAGGTCAGTCGCCCTATATCTTTGACTTGCACACACACAATTTCGATGGCTCTCTTCATCGATCTCGCACCCACCCACTTGATCCTCTCTTCGACTCTATCGATATCTATGACCCCTCCCTCTCTTCTCGTGGATCGCCCGACCCTCTATATATGATATGGATAGGCCTCCATTTCACACACATTGCATGCAAAATTTTGTTTGAGATGTCATCGACACATATTCCCACAAATACATTCACGAAATCAACCTCCCCCCCCCCCACAACAAAAAACACTCACGAACACACACAAGCCATTTGGTCTAGGTTTGTATCTCTCTCACACACCCATGTAGGTGGGGGACGTGCACGAAGAGAAGAGGTGCACGCACAGCGCACGTACTCCCATATCTTTCCCAACCACACTCGTGCGGGTACACGGTGGAGCTCATTTCTGTACGAAAAGGTATGCCCACGTGGTAACTTGACACGTGTACTGGTTGTCCACTAGATGGAGGGAGGATCGTCTACCACGGGTGAACAAACAAATTGCGACTTGACGCGTTATGTTAAAAAAGAGGCAAACCATGTGGGGCCTACCTTAGAGATAAGGCTCTATACACTGGAGTACTTTTGATGTGTCCCATCAACTCGCAGAACGAGGAGAAGCTTGCTTAGTACGCCATCTCCCCCGCCCACGGGCACGATGGCTCGCAGGACGAGGTGAAGCTTGCTTACTATGCCTTACGCCCGCTCCCTCGCCCATGCGCGCGGTGGCTCGCAGGACGAGGAGAAAATTTTACTACTCCCTCCGTTTACTGCTTGTCCCTACTACCTTGGTTAGAGAGATTATCATATTGTTTGGAATATATATGTCTTTTAGTAGATTTCAATATGAACTACTAGTACATACTCCAAACACTGATGTATATAGATGTATTTTAGAGTGTAGATTCACTCATTTTGCTCCGTATGTAGCATAAAGTTGAGACACTTATTTTGGAATGGAGGGAGTACATATTTGCTATGATCTGTCAATCATTGAGATGCAATAGCATGCATGTTAGTCTCCTTTGTATTTGATGATATGTTATAACGAGCAACCTTGGACGCAAGATACATGTAACAGAAGCTGGAAGCTTCATAGCATTGTACTATCTCGCTGATAAATTACAGTACATACTATACAAGTACTACCTCTGTTCCAAAATATAAGTCTTTGTAGAGATTTCACCATGAACCACATACGGATGTATATAGATGCATTTTAAGTGTAGATTCATTCATTTTGTTCTGTATGTAGTAAACCTAGTGGAATCTCTACAAAGACTTATATTTAGGAACGGAGGGAGTACTATGTAAAGAGTTAGGTGTCGCACGGTGTCCAGAAAATATGGTGATAGTGTGAAGGGGGGCCATGTAATCACTGAGCCTGCGTGTTTTCACTGCTCTTGCACTCCTCCGCCGTAAGAATGGAGAAAATTGTAATCTAGTAGTACCTCCTTTCGCTGAAAGCGTGGGACATCCAGCAGTCCTACCTCCTTGGCAACCGCGTATCATTAATGTGGGCGGAAGAAGGATGGACGGATGGCACTTGTGTCATTTGAAGGCGGAGCAATTGCATGCACCGGGAAGCGGGGCGGGCGGCGCTGACCGTTTCGGGCGGAAAGCGTGCACGGGTGATACGTCTCCAACGTATCTATAATTTTTTATTGTTCCATGCTATTATATATGATGTTTTGGATGTTTAATGGGATTTATTATACACTTTTATATTTTTTTTGGGACTAACCTATTAACCCAAAGGCCTAGTGTTGATTGTTGTTTTTTTTGCCTATTTCAGGGTTTCATAGAAAAGGAATATCAAACGGAGTCCAAACGGAATGAAACCTTCGTGAGAGCTATTCTTGGAACAATATCAACGCAGAAGACTTGGAGTACACACGAGGGAACGAAGGAGGCGGCCACGAGGGTCCAGGGCGCGCCCCCTCCTACAGGGCGCGCCCTCCACCCTCGTGAGCCCCCTCTTGCTCCCCCGATGCCCTCCTTCCTCCTATATATACCCATGTACCCTAAAAACATCGAGGCAACAAAGAAAACCCTAATTCCACCGCTACAACCTTCTATTCCCATGAGATACCATCTTGGGGCCTGTTTCGGAGTTCCGCCGGACAGGGGGATCTTCCACGGAGTGCTTCTACATCAACACCATTGCCTCACCATGAGTTGTGAGTATTTTACCACAGACCTTCGGGTCCATAGTTATTAGCTAGATGGCTTCTTCTCTCTTTTTGGATCTCAATATGTAATTCCCCGGATGTAATACTTTCCCTTTTGGGCATATAATATATCTCTGGCTTCATCTATTCCATTCCGGGTTCTTTGTCTTTCGGGTTTTCGTCGTTTTGTTGTGTGCGTGTGTGGCATTCATTCATATCATGTAGACATGTGCATCGCATTGCATTTGTGTTGTCGGTTGCATCCGGTTCCACGTGTTCCTTCCCGTTGTCCGTTTCGCGTTCCGGAGCTCCCTCACGTGTCCGTGGCGTCCCGTATGCCTACTTTGGTGTTTGGCCGTGTAACGTTACCGGTTTGGCGCGAGTCTTGTCGTGTGTTGTTGTTTTGGTGTGTGTAACCCGCCTGCCAAATCTCGTCGTGTTTCGAGTCTGTTTGTTACCCCAACAGTTATTCTCGTGGGCTCAAAGTGCCTCCACTTTGAGGCCCAAGACACCCCTCCAACAGCCCACTTCCTCCTCTTGGCCCATCCTAACTCCCCTCGCGATCGGATCCGTCGGATCGCGATCGGAGGGCTCTAAACCCCCCAAAACCCTCAAACCCTAGCACCTACCCTATATAAACATCCCCCATGCCATTTTTGGTAGCCTAACCCCCCTCCACCTACCTCTAGCCTACCTCCCCCTCAATTTCCATGCCTGGCCAGATCCAATTCGCCACTTGGCAGCCCCCTCCTCGCAAGCCAGGGAGCCGCCGCCAGCATCGTTCAAGCCACCGCCGTCGCGCCTGGGAACAGCGCCCGCGATCTTCCATCGATCCGATCTGGAATCGCCAGGTCAACGGCCGAAGTCCTCCTCCCTCGATCGCTTCGATCCGCCAGATCCCGCTCCTCCCAGCCGCCGCTGGACCGCATCGCCAGCCCGCGGCCCAGTTCCCATCCAGCGTCGGCGCCAAGGCCCTCCAGCCGCCCGAGGCCCACTCTCAGCCGCGCGCCGCCTCCCTCCTTCGCTAGGCGCTCGGGCCCCTCCTTCGCCTCCTGCCGCGGGCCGTGCCAGGTGGGCCAGCCCGACCGTCCACAGCCGCCCGAGCCGAGGCGCTCGCCTCGCCAGCCGCCCGAGCCGAGGCGCTCGCCTCGCCAGCCGCCGGGCCGCCTTCTTCTTCATCGCCAGGGCCCAAGAGCCTCGGGCCAGCCGCCTCCTTCCGCTCCAGCGGGCCTCCCTTCAGCACCAGCCCAGCAGCGCCGCCTTCGGCTCGGTCGCCAGCCACCGCGGGCCGAATCCTCTCCGCCAACCCGATCTGCGGATCCAGCCCGCTTCGCCGCGTTGACTCCGTTTTGACCCAGATCTAGGTTATTTCAAATCCTAAGTCCCAGATTTGTTTGTGTCTGATGCAATATTAGAACTGTGATAACTTCTTGTGTGTTGGTCCGTTTTGCGCAAATGACATGTCCAGACGTTCGTGGTGACTAGCACTACGTTTCATTCCTTTGTGCCATGCATGTTTGAGATCATCTAGATGCTTAAATATTCGTTGCAAGAGGGCATCCCGTTATAAACTGCTGCTATGTGTTGTTTCTATGCCATCTTTGCATAGTGATATCTTTTAGCTCGTTTATCTGAATGATGCAAATGACATGTCCGCGTGTTCGTCTTGCCATGCTCTACATGTTGCTTGTGTTAGGTTGCATGATAGATTTAATCTTGCCATGTTTATCTTCGTTGCAAAGTGATATGTGGCTGTTTAGTTATTTAACTTGTTATGAGATGCCATCTTGTTGAGCTCATTGCTATCGTTGTGTTTATCTCCATGATGCATGCTTGTATGTTTCGGAATCACCATCATGTGTACTTTGATGTGGTGCTTACCACTTGCCATGTTTAGTTTCGAGGTGACTTAAACTTGCTCTCAAAGATGCCATGATGAAACTGCTGTTTTAACACTTAGTGAAATTTCACTAAGTCTGGAATCTGTAATGTTCCGATGCCATGTTTGCGTGCTGTTCTAGGACAAACCATGATAGTTTTGGAGTGTCTCTTGATGGTTCCTTGTAGTATATATTGTTGGCTATCCATTCATGTTCTCACATGCTTATTTAAGTGGCTGTAGCATATTTAAATTTTGCTCCAAAGTTTCAATAAAATTCTGCTGTCAGGATTTTGTTGTCAAGTTCAATATGTCCAAGCTTGTTGCTATTGATCCGTGGCTCCTTTGGGGGTCCACCTTTGGTCTTATTTGCTGTAGGATATGTCTAGTTTATGTTCATGCTCTTTGCCATGGTGTTTGAGTGCTGTAGCTTAATTATCTTGTGCTCCGAAGTTGCTATGTGGCTGTAATTTACAGCTTGTGCATGTTTCTTGTTTCGGGCATAACTTTTAGCCCGTAGCTCCGTTTTCAGCGAGTCTTTTATGAAACTTGATTGATTTTCCGTGTAGATTCATAATATCCTATTGTTGTCATGTTTTGAAGTGTTTTGCTCGAGTGCTATTTTCCGTGCTCCGTGTGATCCCTTAGTGCATCCATCATTTTTGTGTGCGCATTGCATCTTGTTGATTCGTGCCTTGTGTGATTGTATTGTTTAGAGCCGGAAGCAAAGACCGAGTACGAGTACGAGCACGAGGTTACTACCGAGGTTGAGCACGAGGACCCTTCTTACGATCTGAACGACAACTTTTCAGGCAAGATGACCGAACCCGGATACCATTACTATTTTTGCCTATTGCTAGAAGTCACGATCTATAGTTTTGCCTCGATGCCCATGTCTTTCATGTCAGCCTCCTACTTGTAACCATGAACCTGTCTAACCACCCTACCTATGCAAACCGTTGAATGGCTAAGTACGCTTTGCTCAGCCCCTCTTATAGCATTGCTAGTTGCAGGTGAAGTTGAAGATGCTTGCTTCATGTTGAAGTTATGTTGGGTTATATCACACTATATAAATGCTTAAAAATGAAATCATCTATATATTGGCAAGGGTGGAAGGCTAAGCCTTTTGCTTGGTGATTTGTTCCACTCATGCCGCTAGGAACCGTATAAACCGGTGTTATGTTCCTTGATTATGCGTTCCTCACACGGTTGGGGTTTATGGGGCCCCCTCGATAAACCGCTAAGTGCTAAGTCTTTTCCAGCAAGTCCCAACATTGGTACTATTCGCCTAATAACTAATAAAACTTGCATAGGGTCTTGCAAACCCGAGTTCTTAATTAACAACCCCCGGGCCAGTGCTCCACATGAGTGTTGGTCCAAACTGGGCAGACTGCGGGGCCACCCGAGGGAACTCGAGGATTGGTATATACCTGTAGGCTGACCTATCCGGTCGTGTCCTGAGACTAGATACGCGCGGCTACCATCAGGGTGTCGACACGCCGGGAGGATTTGCTGGATTAGCCTTACCTTAGTTCGGAGTATCTTGAGCACGGGATTCCGAGAATACTCGGGTCTTCCCACCTTGGAGTTGCGACTCCGCGGATCGTGGGCTTGTCATGGGCCAAGTTGGAACACCCCTGCAGGGTTATGAACTTTCGAAAGCCGTGCCCGCGGTTATGTGGCAGATGGGAGCTTGTTAATATCCGGTTGTAGATAACTTGACACCATGATCTAATACACTACCAGCGTGTGTACCGTGACTGTCAATTTCCGAATAGGGATTCGGGAGTTGAACACGGTGGGGTTATGTTTGTTGAGCTTTAGCTAGGATCACTTCGTGATCACCTCTCGACCGAGGCACTTCTCTTCTCGCACTCTTTCACGTAAGCTAGTGCTAGTTGCTGCTGCAGACTCTTATTCTTTTCTTCAGCCTTATCCTCTCCCAAGGCTTTAATAGTCTTGTTACCCGGGAACGGGATTGCTGAGTCCTCTGTGGCTCACAGTTACTTCACCACACCAGATGCAGGTCCGATGGTGAGCTATCCAGGTGATGGCACCGAGCCAGACTGGGAGTATGACGAGGAGCGTAGTCGATACTATATTCGTTATCCTGATGATCAGTAGTGGAGACTTCTACTAGGATTTGATCCGACCTGTGTATTTAAGTTATGTTTGGTATCTTGTTATTTGGATTTTACCCTTAGAGGGTTGTGATGTTTTATTGAATGATGATTGAGACATGTATTGTATTTGTGTGACGTGGCGAGTGTAAGCCAACTATTTTATGTTTTCCATCCCCATCTTTTACATGAGTTGTGCAAAGATACCAGACTTGCGATCATTCCAGCATGGGGTTATGTCTCTAAGTCGTGCCTCGACACGTAGGAGATATAGTCCCATCCTGGGCATTACAAGTTGGTATTCAGAGCCTTCTCCGACCTAGAAGCCCCCACTGATTGATCGAATCGTTGACGGTCAAGTCTAGGCACACACTGAAAAATATTTTGAGTCCTATATTATATCGGAGAGTAGGATTTCTTTGCTTCTCATCCCCTTTCTCTCTGGTGAGGACTCCTGACGACTACTCTTGCCTCTTCTACTTTCAAAAATTGCACCAATTTTTTTAGGAATCTCGCGAGTATTCTTGGATTGTTTCGATGTTCTTGTGACGAGAATATTGTTCTCGATGCCTCCTGACATTAGGGGTTGTGGCAGTGTCCCGGGGAGTTGAGCTTCGGGGTATTGTCGTCACAAGCATATTGCGGCAGTACTAAATACTTAAGACGGCCGACATCGAAAATCTCTCCTATACGGTTAGTGGCAAGATAACCCCGACATCACCCAGTACTGGGGAGGTAGTTCGGGAGTATTGCCATAGCTTGTTATAGTGGATGCTTTTCGAAGGTCCGAGGTAGACAGTTTCCGAGAAAGACTGGTTATGTGTTGAAGGATGGATACAGCTGGATGTAGGTTTAGAGTTGATTGCGCGGTGCTTCCCCTGTATCCCCAACACCTGATTGCATAACTGGAATCTTTCGGAAATTAATAGGTGGGTTTATCCAGTAGATCGTAGGCATTCTTCCAACGAATGCAGGTTAGCAAGTTCGGGATTCTACATTGAGTGAAGAGGTATTATGACCGATGTTCCGATCGGGAGTTGCATCTAAAAGGGTCCTTTGCTATGCTGATCCGGGGATTGCAAAACCCTTTCGTAACGCGTTCATATGCTTTCAGCACAAAAATGTCGAACGAAGCTCCTATCTTGTGTTTGTTTCCATCCGTACCTTGTTGTTTTTTTTATTTTACCTTTTGTCCCCTATGTGGCTTCTCGTGAAGATTGTTGTTATCATTAAACTGAGAATTTCATTCGTTCCTCTTGTTTGAATGATTATTGTGAAGACTTGTTGCAATTCATTCCGTTGTTTCAGCTTATACCTTCTGTCAATAAATTGCTGATTCGTGGTCATCTCTTTCAGGATGGCTCCGAAAAGGGTTCCCAACGCTAACCCAGAGGGTGAAGAGGTCCCAGATCGTCCTCCTTCCCCTCCTCCTCCGTCTGAGGCTTGGAGAGCGATTATGCAGACTACAACTCAGAACACCCAGTTGTTGATGCAGATGATGCAGCAGATGCAAGCTAATCAAGCTAATCAGGGTGTTCCAGGGAATCAAGGCAATTTCTTCAACCAGCAGCACCATGCTACTCTCAACCAGTTCTTGGCCAATAATCCAAAAGCTTTCAGTTACTGTGTCGACCCTCTTGATGCTGAAGATTGGTTAACCGACATCAAGAAGCATTTTGAGTGCAGTAACGTGAAGGAAGAGGACTATGTGAAGTTTGCAGCCTTCCAACTCAAAGACCAAGCAGCTGACTGGTGGCAGCAGTACAAAGACTCCAGGCCAGGTCGTGTGATCTCTTGGGAGGATTTCTGCAAGGACTTTCGCTCTCACCACATTCCTACAAGTGTCATCGAGGGTATGCGTGAGCAATTTCGCAACCTGAAGCAGGGCTCTATGACATTCTATCAGTATAATGTCAAGTTCCAAAACCTCGCCCACTATGCTAAGCAAGATATTCCTGATGCCAAGAGCAAAATCTATCAGTTTCGTGGTGGTCTGAAAGATGAACTTCAACTTGCTCTCACCTTGTTCGAGCCTGACGAGTTCGACAAATTCTATAACATGGCTTTGAAACAAGAGGCAGCTCAGCTTAAGATGGATGCTTCTAAAAAGAGGATTCGAGATGCCGTTCACTCCTCCTCATCGTCTCAGATTGTCTCGAAACAACAGAAATTTTGGCTTCCTCCTCCTCCAGTGATTCGAGCTCCTTACAACAACTCCAACAACTCCAACAACAACAAGACCTCTAGTGGTCGTGGTTTCTCCCACCCACCCAACTCCAACAAGCAGTCCAAGCAGTAGTTCCAAGCTCCAAGACTAAGTGCTCCTCCTACTCGTCCACTTTCTGAGGTGACTTGCTACAAGTGTGGCCAAAAGGGTCATTATTCCAACAAGTGCAACAACCCAAGGCGCCTTCCGCCTCCTCCTCCTGTCGGTACCGCTATGGTCAAGCATAATCCCAGGCATGCTAGGGTGAATCTGATGAATGGAGCTGAGACGGAGAACTCTTCTGATGTGATCATTGGTAACCTTTCAGTGAACTCTTTTCCTGCAAAAGTATTATTTGATTCTGGTGCATCTCTCAGTTTCATTTCAAGGCCATTCTTCACCAAGCATAATTTGACTTCGGTATTTCTAGATAAGAAGTTGTCGATTATCTCTCCGGGCAAGCACATGACTTCAAATTTGATGGCTCCGAATGTATCTATTCGCATGGGTGATTATCGCTTTCTGGCTAATCCGGTGGTTCTTGGCAATTCTGACAATGACCTCATCCTCGGGATGGATTGGCTTTCTCAGCATGATGCTCGCATTGATTGTGCACAGAAGGAAGTCAAGATGACTCATCCTGATGAAGATGTGATTATCTTCGCCTCCAGGGATAACACTATCAGGCTTTTCTCTCTCAATGATAAGGGCGAAATTAATGCCATATCTCAAATTCTGGTGGTGAACGAATACCAAGACGTCTTTCCTGAAGAACTTCTAGGCATGCCTCCACACCGTTAGGTGGAATTTATCATTGAACTCGAGCCGGGTACTGAGCCAGCATGCCGGCGACCGTACAAGCTCTCTCCCAAAGAATTGAAGGAATTGAAGAAGCAGCTTGATGAACAGGAGCGTATGGGTCTCATCTGGCCTAGTACGTCCCCTTGGGGCTGTGGTGTCTTATTTGTCAAGAAGAAGGATGGCACGGAGCGTCTCTATGTTGATTACCGGCCATTGAACAAGAAGACAATAAAGAACAAGTATCCGCTCCCCAACATCAATGAACTCTTCGAGCAGCTCAAAGGAGCTAAAGTGTTCTCTAAACTCGATCTCCGAATGGGCTATCACCAAATTCGCATTCGCGAGCAAGACATTCCCAAGACTGCCTTCAGAACGAGCTACGGCTCATACGAGTATACGGTCATGTCCTTTGGTCTCGCCAATGCTTCTCCTACCTTCTCGAGAATGATGCACTACATCTTCAACCCCTACACCGGCGAGTTTGTGCTGGTGTATCTGGATGATATTCTGGTGTTTTCCAAGAATGAAGAAGATCACGAAAAGCACTTACGTCTGGTTCTTGATCGACTCCGTGAGCATAAGTTCTATGCCAAGTTCTCCAAGTGCGAGTTTTGGCTCGATAAGGTTTTGTACCTGGGCCATATCATCTCAGCTGACGGTATTGCGGTAAATCCCGAGAAAGTTGAAGCAATTTTCAACTGGGAAGCTCCTCAGAACGTCAAGCAACTCCGCAGTTTTCTGGGTCTTGCCAGCTATTGCAGAAGGTTCGTTGAGAACTTCTCCAAGATTGCCAAGCCTCTTTCCAACTTGCTTCAGAGGAATGTCAAATACTTTTGGTCCCAAGAGTGTGAAGTGGCATTCATAACTCTCAAAAAAAAGCTCGTCTCTGCTCCAGTTCTTACTCCTCCAGATGAGTCCAAGCCCTATGAAGTATTCTGTGATGCTTCTATTCAAGGACTTGGTGGTGTGCTTATGCAAGATAAGAGAATTGTGGCATATACTTCTCGTCAGCTCAAGCCAAGTGAGAAGAACTATCCCACACATGATCTCGAGCTAGCAGCTGTGGTACATGCTTTGATTACGTGGAGACATCTGTTCTTGGGCAGAAAAGTCGACATCTTCATGGATCACAAGAGCTTGAAGTACATCTTCACACAGCCGAATCTGAACCTCCGCCAGACTCGTTGGGTTGAAATGATCCAAGAGTATGATCCCAGCATCGAATACACTCCTGGCAAGGCGAATGTGATTGCAGATGCTTTGAGCAGAAAGGCATATTGCAACAGCCTTCTTATCAAGCCGTTCCAGCCTGAGCTTTGTGAAGCATTCAGGAAGCTCAACCTCCAAGTTGTTCCGCAGGGTTTTCTTGCAAATCTTCAAGTTGCTCCTACCTTGGAAGATCAGGTTCGTGAGGCCCAACTCAGTGATGCCATGGTGCAGAAGGTGAAACATGGTATTGCAAAGGGAACTCCTAAATACAAGTGCTTTCGTGTTGATGAGAGAGATACCTTGTTCTTCGAGGACAGACTCGTTGTTCCCAAAGGTGATCTCAGGAAGCTCATAATGGAAGAAGCACATGATTCTCTCCTTTCCATTCATCCTGGTAGCTCCAAGATGTACCAAGACCTCAAGCAGTCTTACTGGTGGACACGCATGAAAAGGGAGATTGCCCAATTCGTGAATGAATGTGATGTTTGCAGAAGAGTGAAAGCAGAACATCAACGTCCAGCCGGTCTTCTCCAACCTCTTCCTATTCCCGAGTGGAAATTCGACCACATTGAAATGGATTTCGTCACTGGCTTTCCTAAGTCCAAGAGAGGGAATGATTCTATCTTTGTGGTGATTGACAAGCTTACCAAAGTCGCTCACTTCCTTCCAGTCAAAGAATCCATCAATGCAGCTCAACTTGCAGAGTTGTACACTTCCAGAATTGTGTCCTTACATGGCATCCCTCAAGTTATCTCCTCAGACCGTGGAAGTTTGTTCACTTCCAAGTTCTGGGACTCCTTTCAGTCCGCCATGGGCACTAAGATCAGGTTCAGCACTGCTTTTCACCCTCAGACTAGTGGTCAAGTCGAGCAAGTGAATCAGATTCTAGAAGACATGCTCAGAGCCTGTGTCATGTCTTTTGGCATGAAATGGGAAGATTGCCTTCCATTTGCCGAGTTCTCTTACAACAACAGCTTTCAAGCAAGTGCAGGCAAAGCTCCGTTTGAAATCCTCTATGGCAGAAAGTGCCGTACCCCTCTCAACTGGTCTGAAACAGGTGAACGTCAACTTCTTGGCAATGACTTGATCTCAGAAGCCGAAGAAATGTGCAAAGTCATACGTGAGAATCTCAAGGCCGCTCAGTCGCGCTAGAAGAGCTACTATGACGGCAAGCATCGTGATTTGGCCTTCAACATTGATGATCACGTTTATCTCTGTGTTTCTCCGATGAAAGGCACCCAACGGTTCGGTATCAAAGGAAAGCTTGCTCCTAGATACGTCGGGCCTTTCAAGATCCTTGGCAAAAGAGGCGATCTAGCCTATCAACTTGAGCTCCCTTCCAACTTCGCCAATGTTCATGATGTGTTCCATGTGTCTCAACTCCGCAAATGCTTCAAGGCACCTGAACGCATGATTCCGTTTGAAGAGATTGATCTTCAACAAGATTTGTCCTACCGAGAGCATCCCGTTGTTATTCTCGAAGAGACCGAACGCAAGACCCGCAACAAGTCCATCAAATTCTTGAAAGTCAAGTGGTCAGATCATACCGACCGAGAAGCTACGTGGGAACGAGAAGATCATCTTCGTTCCGAGTACCCTTCCTTTTTCCAGTCCTAGATCTCGGGACGAGATCTTTTTGTAGTAGAGGAGAGTTTGTAATGCCCCGGATGTAATACTTTCCCTTTTGGGCATATAATATATCTCTGGCTTCATCTATTCCATTCCGGGTTCTTTGTCTTTCGGGTTTTCATCGTTTTGTTGTGTGCGTGTGTGGCATTCATTCATATCATGTAGACATGTGCATCGCATTGCATTTGTGTTGTCGGTTGCATCCGGTTCCACGCGTTCCTTCCCGTTGTCCGTTTCGCGTTCCGGAGCTCCCTCACGTGTCCGTGGCGTCCCGTAGGCCTACTTTGGTGTTTGGCCGTGTAACGTTACCGGTTTGGCGCGAGTCTTGTCGTGTGTTGTTGTTTTGGTGTGTGTAACCCGCCTGCCAAATCTCGTCGCGTTTCGAGTCCGTTTGTTACCCCAATAGTTATTCTCGTGGGCTCAAAGTGCCTCCACTTTGAGGCCCAAGACACCCCTCCAACAGCCCACTTCCCTCCTCTTGGCCCATCCTAACTCCCCTCGCGATCGGATCCGTCGGATCGCGATCGGAGGGCTCTAAACCCCCCAAAACCCTCAAACCCTAGCACCTACCCTATATAAACATCCCCCATGCCATTTTTGGCAGCCTAACCCCCCTCCCCCTACCTCTAGCCTACCTCCCCCTCAATTTCTGTGCCTGGCCAAATCCAATTCGCCACATGGCAGCCCCCTCCTCGCAAGCCAGGGAGCCGCCGCCAGCATCGTTCAAGCCGCCGCCGTCGCGCCTGGGAACAGCGCCTGCGATCCTCCCTCGATCCGATCTGGAATCGCCAGGTCAACGGCCAAAGTCCTCCTCCCTCGATCGCTTCGATCCGCCAGATCCCGCTCCTCCCAGCCGCCGCTGGACCGCATCACCACCTCGCGGCCCAGTTCCCATCCAACGCCGGCGCCAAGGCCCTCCAGCCGCCCGAGGCCCACTCTCAGCCGTGCGCCGCCTCCCTCCTTCACCAGGCGCTCGGGCCCCTCCTTCGCCGCCTGCCGCGGGCCGTGCCAGGTGGGCCGGCCCGACCGTCCACAGCCGCCCGAGCCGAGGCGCTCGCCTCGCCAGCCGCCCGAGCCGAGGGACTCGCCTCGCCAGCTGCCGGGCCGCCTTCTTCTTCACCGCCAGGGCCCAGGAGCCTCGGGCCAGGCCACCTCCTTCCGCTCCAGCGGGCCTCCCTTCAGCACCAGCCCAGCAGCGCCGCCTTCGGCCCGGTCGCCAGCCACCGCGGGCCGAATCCTCTCCGCCGGCCCGATCTGCGGATCCAGCCCGCTTCGCCGCGTTGACTCCGTTTTGACCCATATCTAGGTTATTTCAAATCCTAAGTCCCAGATTTGTTTGTGTCTGATGCAATATTAGAACTGTGATAACTTCTTGTGTGTTGGTCCGTTTTGCGCAAATGACATGTCCAGACGTTCGTGGTGACTAGCACTACGTTTCATTCCTTTGTGCCATGCATGTTTGAGATCATCTAGATGCTTAAATATTCATTGCAAGAGGGCATCCCGTTATAAACTGCTGCTATGTGTTGTTTTTATGCCATCTTTGCATAGTGATATCTTTTAGCTCGTTTATCCGAATGATGCAAATGACATGTCCACGTGTTCGTCTTGCCATGCTCTACATGTTGCTTGTGTTAGGTTGCATGATAGATTTAATCTTGCCATGTTTATCTCCGTTGCAAAGTGCTATGTGGCTGTTTAGTTATTTAACTTGTTATGAGATGCCATCTTGTTGAGCTCATTACTATCGTTGTGTTTATCTCCATGATGCATGCTTGTATGTTTCGGAATCACCATCATGTGTACTTTGATGTGGTGCTTACCACTTGCCATGTTTAGTTTCGAGGTGACTTAAACTTGCTCTCAAAGATGCCATGATGAAACTGCTGTTTTAACACTTAGTGAAATTTCACTAAGTCTGGAATCTGTAATGTTCCGATGCCATGTTTGCGTGCTGTTCTAGGACAAACCATGATAGTTTTGGAGTGTCTCTTGATGGTTCCTTGTAGTATATATTGTTGGCTATACATTCATGTTCTCACATGCTTATTTAAGTGGCTGTAGCATATTTAACTTTTTCTCCAAAGTTTCAATAAAATTCTGCTGTCAGGATTTTGTTGTCAAGTTCAATATGTCCAGGCTTGTTGCTATTGATCCGTGGCTCCTTTGGGGGTGCACCTTTGGTCTTATTTGCTGTAGGATATGTGTAGTTTATGTTCATGCTCTTTGCCATGGTGTTTGAGTGCTGTAGCTTAATTATCTTGTGCTCCGAAGTTGCTATGTGGCTGTAATTTACAGCTTGTGCATGTTTCTTGTTTCGGGCATAACTTTTAGCCCGTAGCTCCGTTTTCAGCGAGTCTTTTATGAAACTTGATTGATTTTCCGTGTAGATTCATAATATCCTATTGTTGTCATGTTTTGAAGTGTTTTGATCGAGTGCTATTTTCCGTGCTCCGTGTGATCCCTTAGTGCATCCATCATTTTTGTGTGCGCATTGCATCTTGTTGATTCGTGCCTTGTGTGATTGTATTGTTTAGAGCCGGAAGCTAAGACCGAGTACGAGTACGAGCACGAGGTTACTACCGAGGTTGAGCACGAGGACCCTTCTTACGATCCGAACGACAACTTTTCAGGCAAGATGACCGAACCCGGATACCATTACTATTTTTGCCTATTGCTAGAAGTCACGACCTATAGTTTTGCCTCGATGCCCATGTCTTTCATGTCAGCCTCCTACTTGTAACCATGAACCTGTCTAACCACCCTACCTATGGAAACCGTTGAATGGCTAAGTACGCTTCGCTCAGCCCCTCTTATAGCATTGCTAGTTGCAGGTGAAGTTGAAGATGCTTGCTTCATGTTGAAGTTATGTTGGGTTATATCACACTATATAAATGCTTAAAAATGAAATCATCTATATATTGGCAAGGGTGGAAGGCTAAGCATTTTGCTTGGTGATTTGTTCCACTCATGCCGCTAGGAACCGTATAAACCGGTGTTATGTTCCTTGATTATGCGTTCCTCACACGGTTGGGGTTTATGGGGCCCCCTCGATAAACCGCTAAGTGCTAAGTCTTTTCCAGCAAGTCCCAACATTGGTACTATTCGCCTAATAACTAATAAAACTTGCATAGGGTCTTGCAAACCCGAGTTCTTAATTAACAACCCCCGGGCCAGTGCTCCACATGAGTGTTGGTCCAAACTAGGCAGACTGCGGGGCCACCCGAGGGAACTCGAGGATTGGTATATACCTGTAGGCTGACCTATCCGGTCGTGTCCTGAGACTAGATACGCGCGGCTACCATCAGGGTGTCGACACGCCGGGAGGATTTGCTGGATTAGCCTTACCTTAGTTCAGAGTATCTTGAGCACAGGATTCCGAGAATACTCGGGTCTTCCCACCTTGGAGTTGCGACTCCGCGGATCGTGGGCTTGTCATGGGCCAAGTTGGAACACCCCTGCAGGGTTATGAACTTTCGAAAGCCGTGCCCGCGGTTATGTGGCAGATGGGAGCTTGTTAATATCCGGTTGTAGATAACTTGACACCATGATCTAATACACTACCAGCGTGTGTACCGTGACTGTCAATTTCCGAATAGGGATTCGGGAGTTGAACACGGTGGGGTTATGTTTGTTGAGCTTTAGCTAGGATCACTTCGTGATCACCTCTCGACCGAGGCACTTCTCTTCTCGCACTCTTTCACGTAAGCTAGTGCTAGTTGCTGCTCCAGACTCTTATTCTTTTCTTCAGCCTTATCCTCTCCCAAGGCTTTAATAGTCTTGTTACCCGGGAACGGGATTGCTGAGTCCTCTGTGGCTCACAGTTACTTCACCACACCAGATGCAGGTCCGATGGTGAGCTATCCAGGTGATGGCACCGAGCAAGACTGGGAGTATGACGAGGAGCGTAGTCGATACTATGTTCGTTATCCTGATGATCAGTAGTGGAGACTTCTACTAGGATTTGATCCGACCTGTGGATTTAAGTTATGTTTGGTATCTTGTTATTTGGATTTTACCCTTAGAGGGCTGTGATGTTTTATTGAATGATGATTGAGACATGTATTGTATTTGTGTGACGTGGCGAGTGTAAGCCAACTATTTTATGTTTTCCATCCCCATCTTTTACATGAGTTGTGCAAAGATACCAGACTTGCGATCATTCCAGCATGGGGTTATGTCTCTAAGTCGTGCCTCGACACGTAGGAGATATAGTCCCATCCTGGGCATTACAAGTTGGTATTCAGAGCCTTCTCCAACCTAGAAGCCCCCACTGATTGATCGAATCGTTGACGGTCAAGTCTAGGCACACACAGAAAAATATTTTGAGTCCTATATTATATCGAAGAGTAGGATTTCTTTGCTTCTCATCCCCTTTCTCTCTGGTGAGGACTCCTGACGACTACTCTTGCCTCTTCTACTTTCAAAAATTGCACCAATTTTTTTAGGAATCTCGCGAGTATTCTTGGATTGTTCCGATGTTCTTGTGACGAGAATATTGTTCTCGATGCCTCCTGACATTAGGGGTTGTGGCAGTGTCCCGGGGAGTTGAGCTTCGGGGTATTGTCGTCACAAGCATATTGCAGCAGTACTAAATACTTAAGACGACCGACATCGAAAATCTCTCCTATACGGTTAGTGGCAAGATAACCCCGACATCACCCAGTACTGGGGAGGTAGTTCGGGAGTATTGCCATAGCTTGTTATAGTGGATGCTTTTCGAAGGTCCGAGGTAGACAGTTTCCGAGAAAGACTGGTTATGTGTTGAAGGATGGATACAGCTGGATGTAGGTTTAGAGTTGATTGCGCGGTGCTTCCCCTGTATCCCCAACACCTGATTGCATAACTGGAATCTTTCGGAAATTAATAGGTGGGTTTATCCAGTAGATCGTAGGCATTCTTCCAACGAATGCAGGTTAGCAAGTTCGGGGTTCTACATTGAGTGAAGAGGTATTATGAATGATGTTCCGATCGGGAGTTGCATCTAAAAGGGTCCTTTGCTATGCTGATCCGGGGATTGCAAAACCCTTTCGTAACGCGTTCATATGCTTTCAGCACAAAAATGTCGAACGAAGCTCCTATCTTGTGTTTGTTTCCATCCGTACCTTGTTGTTTTTTTTATTTTACCTTTTGTCCCCTATGTGGCTTCTCGTGAAGATTGTTGTTATCATTAAACTGAGAATTTCATTCGTTCCTCTTGTTTGAATGATTATTGTGAAGACTTGTTGCAATTCATTCCGTTGTTTCAGCTTATACCTTCTGTCAATAAATTGCTGATTCGTGGTCATCTCTTTCAGGATGGCTCCGAAAAGGGTTCCCAACGCTAACCCAGAGGGTGAAGAGGTCCCAGATCGTCCTCCTTCCCCTCCTCCTCCGTCTGAGGCTTGGAGAGCGATTATGCAGACTACAACTCAGAACACCCAGTTGTTGATGCAGATGATGCAGCAGATGCAAGCTAATCAAGCTAATCAGGGTGTTCCAGGGAATCAAGGCAATTTCTTCAACCAGCAGCACCATGCTACTCTCAACCAGTTCTTGGCCAATAATCCAAAAGCTTTCAGTTACTGTGTCGACCCTCTTGATGCTGAAGATTGGTTAACCGACATCAGGAAGCATTTTGAGTGCAGTAACGTGAAGGAAGAGGACTATGTGAAGTTTGCAGCCTTCCAACTCAAAGACCAAGCAGCTGACTGGTGGCAGCAGTACAAAGACTCCAGGCCAGGTCGTGTGATCTCTTGGGAGGATTTCTGCAAGGACTTTCGCTCTCACCACATTCCTACAAGTGTCATCGAGGGTATGCGTGAGCAATTTCGCAACCTGAAGCAGGGCTCTATGACAGTCTATCAGTATAATGTCAAGTTCCAAAACCTCGCCCACTATGCTAAGCAAGATATTCCTGACGCCAAGAGCAAAATCTATCAGTTTCGTGGTGGTCTGAAAGATGAACTTCAACTTGCTCTCACCTTGTTCGAGCCTGACGAGTTCGACAAATTCTATAACATGGCTTTGAAACAAGAGGCAGCTCAGCTTAAGATGCAGGCTTCTAAAAAGAGGATTCGAGATGCCGTTCACTCCTCCTCATCGTCTCAGATTGTCTCGAAACAACAGAAATTTTGGCTTCCTCCTCCTCCAGTGATTCGAGCTCCTTACAACAACTCCAACAACTCCAACAACAACAAGACCTCTAGTGGTCGTGGTTTCTCCCACCCACCCAACTCCAACAAGCAGTCCAAGCAGTAGTTCCAAGCTCCAAGACTAAGTGCTCCTCCTACTCGTCCACTTTCTGAGGTGCTACAAGTGTGGCCAAAAGGGTCATTATTCCAACAAGTGCAACAACCCAAGGCGCCTTCCGCCTCCTCCTCCTGTCGGTACCGCTATGGTCAAGCATAATCCCAGGCATGCTAGGGTGAATCTGATGAATGGAGCTGAGGCGGAGAACTCTTCTGATGTGATCATTGGTAACCTTTCAGTGAACTCTTTTCCTGCAAAAGTATTATTTGATTCTGGTGCATCTCTCAGTTTCATTTCAAGGCCATTCTTCACCAAGCATAATTTGACTTCGGTATTTCTAGATAAGAAGTTGTCGATTATCTCTCCGGGCAAGCACATGACTTCAAATTTGATGGCTCCGAATGTATCTATTCGCATGGGTGATTATCGCTTTCTGGCTAATCCGGTGGTTCTTGGCAATTCTGACATTGACCTCATCCTCGGGATGGATTGGCTTTCTCAGCATGATGCTCGCATTGATTGTGCACAGAAGGAAGTCAAGATGACTCATCCTGATGAAGATGTGATTATCTTCGCCTCCAGGGATAACACTATCAGGCTTTTCTCTCTCAATGATAAGGGCGAAATTAATGCCATATCTCAAATTCTGGTGGTGAACGAATACCAAGACGTCTTTCCTGAAGAACTTCTAGGCATGCCTCCACACCGTTAGGTGGAATTTATCATTGAACTCGAGCCGGGTACTGAGCCAGCATGCCGGCGACCGTACAAGCTCTCTCCCAAAGAATTGAAGGAATTGAAGAAGCAGCTTGATGAACAGGAGCGTATGGGTCTCATCTGGCCTAGTACGTCCCCTAGGGGCTGTGGTGTCTTATTTGTCAAGAAGAAGGATGGCACGGAGCGTCTCTATGTTGATTACCGGCCATTGAACAAGAAGACAATAAAGAACAAGTATCCGCTCCCCAACATCAATGAACTCTTCGAGCAGCTCAAAGGAACTAAAGTGTTCTCTAAACTCGATCTCCGAAAGGGCTATCACCAAATTCGCATTCGCGAGCAAGACATTCCCAAGACTGCCTTCAGAACGAGCTACGGCTCATACGAGTATACGGTCATGTCCTTTGGTCTCGCCAATGCTCCTCCTACCTTCTCGAGAATGATGCACTACATCTTCAACCCCTACACCGGCGAGTTTGTGCTTGTGTATCTGGATGATATTCTGGTGTTTTCCAAGAATGAAGAAGATCACGAAAAGCACTTACGTCTGGTTCTTGATCGACTCCGTGAGCATAAGTTCTATGCCAAGTTCTCCAAGTGCGAGTTTTGGCTCGATAAGGTTTTGTACCTGGGCCATATCATCTCAGCTGACGGTATTGCGGTAAATCCCGAGAAAGTTGAAGCAATTTTCAACTGGGAAGCTCCTCAGAACGTCAAGCAACTCCGCAGTTTTCTGGGTCTTGCCAGCTATTGCAGAAGGTTCGTTGAGAACTTCTCCAAGATTGCCAAGCCTCTTTCCAACTTGCTTCAGAGGAATGTCAAATACTTTTGGTCCCCAGAGTGTGAAGTGGCATTCATAACTCTCAAAAAAAAAGCTCGTCTCTGCTCCAGTTCTTACTCCTCCAGATGAGTCCAAGCCCTATGAAGTATTCTGTGATGCTTCTATTCAAGGACTTGGTGGTGTGCTTATGCAAGATAAGAGAATTGTGGCATATACTTCTCGTCAGCTCAAGCCAAGTGAGAAGAACTATCCCACACATGATCTCGAGCTAGCAGCTGTGGTACATGCTTTGATTACGTGGAGACATCTGTTGTTGGGCAGAAAAGTCGACATCTTCATTGATCACAAGAGCTTGAAGTACATCTTCACACAGCCGAATCTGAACCTCCGCCAGACTCGTTGGGTTGAAATGATCCAAGAGTATGATCCCAGCATCGAATACACTCCTGGCAAGGAGAATGTGATTGCAGATGCTTTGAGCAGAAAGGCATATTGCAACAGCCTTCTTATCAAGCCGTTCCAGCCTGAGCTTTGTGAAGCATTCAGGAAGCTCAACCTCCAAGTTGTTCCGCAGGGTTTTCTTGCAAATCTTCAAGTTGCTCCTACCTTGGAAGATCAGGTTCGTGAGGCCCAACTCAGTGATGCCATGGTGCAGAAGGTGAAACATGGTATTGCAAAGGGCACTCCTAAATACAAGTGCTTTCGTGTTGATGAGAGAGATACCTTGTTCTTCGAGGACAGACTCGTTGTTCCCAAAGGTGATCTCAGGAAGCTCATAATGGAAGAAGCACATGATTCTCTCCTTTCCATTCATCCTGGTAGCTCCAAGATGTACCAAGACCTCAAGCAGTCTTACTGGTGGACACGCATGAAAAGGGAGATTGCCCAATTCGTGAATGAATGTGATGTTTGCAGAAGAGTGAAAGCAGAACATCAACGTCCAGCCGGTCTTCTCCAACCTCTTCCTATTCCCGAGTGGAAATTCGACCACATTGAAATGGATTTCGTCACTGGCTTTCCTAAGTCCAAGAGAGGGAATGATTCTATCTTTGTGGTGATTGACAAGCTTACCAAAGTCGCTCACTTCCTTCCAGTCAAAGAATCCATCAATGCAGCTCAACTTGCAGAGTTGTACACTTCCAGAATTGTGTCCTTACATGGCATCCCTCAAGTTATCTCCTCAGACCATGGAAGTTTGTTCACTTCCAAGTTCTGGGACTCCTTTCAGTCCGCCATGGGCACTAAGATCAGGTTCAGCACTGCTTTTCACCCTCAGACTAGTGGTCAAGTCGAGCAAGTGAATCAGATTCTAGAAGACATGCTCAGAGCCTGTGTCATATCTTTTGGCATGAAATGGGAAGATTGCCTTCCATTTGCCGAGTTCGCTTACAAAAACAGCTTTCAAGCAAGTGCAGGCAAAGCTCCGTTTGAAATCCTCTATGGCAGAAAGTGCCGTACCCCTCTCAACTGGTCTGAAACAGGTGAACGTCAACTTCTTGGCAATGACTTGATCTCAGAAGCCGAAGAAATGTGCAAAGTCATACGTGAGAATCTCAAGGCCGCTCAGTCGCGCCAGAAGAGCTACTATGACGGCAAGCATCGTGATTTGGCCTTCAACATTGATGATCAAATTTATCTCTGTGTTTCTCCGATGAAAGGCACCCAAAGATTCGGTATCAAAGGAAAGCTTGCTCCTAGATACGTCGGGCCTTTCAAGATCCTTGGCAAAAGAGGCGATCTAGCCTATCAACTTGAGCTCCCTTCCAACTTCGCCAATGTTCATGATGTGTTCCATGTGTCTCAACTCCGCAAATGCTTCAAGGCACCTGAACGCATGATTCCGTTTGAAGAGATTGATCTTCAACAAGATTTGTCCTACCGAGAGCATCCCGTTGCTATTCTCGAAGAGACCGAACGCAAGACCCGCAACAAGTCCATCAAATTCTTGAAAGTCAAGTGGTCAGATCATACCGACCGAGAAGCTACGTGGGAACGAGAAGATCATCTTCGTTCCGAGTACCCTTCCTTTTTCCAGTCCTAGATCTCGGGACGAGATATTTTTGTAGTAGAGGAGAGTTTGTAATGCCCCGGATGTAATACTTTCCCTTTTGGGCATATAATATATCTCTGGCTTCATCTATTCCATTCCGGGTTCTTTGTCTTTCGGGTTTTCATCGTTTTGTTGTGTGCGTGTGTGGCATTCATTCATATCATGTAGACATGTGCATCGCATTGCATTTGTGTTGTCGGTTGCATCCGGTTCCACGCGTTCCTTCCCGTTGTCCGTTTCGCGTTCCGGAGCTCCCTCACGTGTCCGTGGCGTCCTGTAGGCCTACTTTGGTGTTTGGCCGTGTAACGTTACCGGTTTGGCGCGAGTCTTGTCGTGTGTTGTTGTTTTGGTGTGTGTAACCCGCCTGCCAAATCTCGTCGCGTTTCGAGTCCGTTTGTTACCCCAACAGTTATTCTCGTGGGCACAAAGTGCCTCCACTTTGAGGCCCAAGACACCCCTCCAACAGCCCACTTCCCTCCTCTTGGCCCATCCTAACTCCCCTCGCGATCGGATCCGTCGGATCGCGATCGGAGGGCTCTAAACCCCCCAAAACCCTCAAACCCTAGCACCTACCCTATATAAACATCCCCCATGCCATTTTTGGCAGCCTAACCCCCTCCCCCTACCTCTAGCCTACCTCCCCCTCAATTTATGTGCCTGGCCAAATCCAATTCGCCACATGGCAGCCCCCTCCTCGCAAGCCAGGGAGCCGCCGCCAGCATCGTTCAAGCCGCCGCCGTCGCGCCTGGGAACAGCGCCCGCGATCCTCCCTCGATCCGATCTGGAATCGCCAGGTCAACGGCCGAAGTCCTCCTCCCTCGATCGCTTCGATCCGCCAGATCCCGCTCCTCCCAGCCGCCGCTAGACCGCATCACCACCTCGCGGCCCAGTTCCCATCCAGCGCCGGCGCCAAGGCCCTCCAGCCGCCCGAGGCCCACTCTCAGCCGCGCGCCGCCTCCCTCCTTCGCCAGGTGCTCGGGCCCCTCCTTCGCCGCCTGCCGCGGGCCGTGCCAGGTGGGCCGGCCCGACCGTCCACAGCCGCCCGAGCCGAGGCACTCGCGTCGCCAGCCGCCCGAGCCGAGGCACTCGCCTCGCCAGCCGCCGGGCCGCCTTCTTCTTCACCGCCAGGGCCCAGGAGCCTCGGGCCAGGCAGCCTCCTTCCGCTCCAGCGGGCCTCCCTTCAGCACCAGCCCAGCAGCGCCGCCTTCGGCCCGGTCGCCAGCCACCGCGGGCCGAATCCTCTCCGCCGGCCCGATCTGCGGATCCAGCCCGCTTCGCCGCATTGACTCCGTTTTGACCCAGATCTAGGTTATTTCAAATCCTAAGTCCCAGATTTGTTTGTGTCTGATGCAATATTAGAACTGTGATAACTTCTTGTGTGTTGGTCCGTTTTGCGCAAATGACATGTCCAGACGTTCGTGGTGACTAGCACTACGTTTCATTCCTTTGTGCCATGCATGTTTGAGATCATGTAAATGCTTAAATATTCGTTGCAAGAGGGCATCCCGTTATAAACTGCTGCTATGTGTTGTTTTAATGCCATCTTTGCATAGTGATATCTTTTAGCTCGTTTATCCGAATGATGCAAATGACATGTCCACGTGTTCGTCTTGCCATGCTCTACATGTTGCTTGTGTTAGGTTGCATGATAGATTTAATCTTGCCATGTTTATCTTCGTTGCAAAGTGCTATGTGGTTGTTTAGTTATTTAACTTGTTATGAGATGCCATCTTGTTGAGCTCATTGCTATCGTTGTGTTTATCTCCATGATGCATGCTTGTATGTTTCGGAATCACCATCATGTGTACTTTGATGTGGTGCTTACCACTTGCCATGTTTAGTTTCGAGGTGACTTAAACTTGCTCTCAAAGATGCCATGATGAAACTGCTGTTTTAACACTTAGTGAAATTTCACTAAGTCTGGAATCTGTAATGTTCCGATGCCATGTTTGCGTGCTGTTCTAGGACAAACCATGATAGTTTTGGAGTGTCTCTTGATGGTTCCTTGTAGTATATATTGTTGGCTATCCATTCATGTTCTCACATGCTTATTTAAGTGGCTGTAGCATATTTAACTTTTCCTCCAAAGTTTCAATAAAATTCTGCTGTCAGGATTTTGTTGTCAAGTTCAATATGTCCAAGCTTGTTGTTATTGATCCGTGGCTCCTTTGGGGGTGCACCTTTGGTATTATTTGCTGTAGGATATGTCTAGTTTATGTTCATGCTCTTTGCCATGGTGTTTGAGTGCTGTAGCTTAATTATCTTGTGCTCCGAAGTTGCTATGTGGCTGTAATTTACAGCTTGTGCATGTTTCTTGTTTCGGGCATAACTTTTAGCCCGTAGCTCCGTTTTCAGCGAGTCTTTTATGAAACTTGATTGATTTTCCGTGTAGATTCATAATATCCTATTGTTGTCATGTTTTGAAGTGTTTTTCTCGAGTGCTATTTTCCGTGCTCCGTGTGCTCCCTTAGTGCATCCATCATTTTTGTGTGCGCATTGCATCTTGTTGATTCGTGCCTTGTGTGATTGTATTGTTTAGAGCCGGAAGCTAAGACCGAGTACGAGTACGAGCACGAGGTTACTACCGAGGTTGAGCACGAGGACCCTTCTTACGATCCGAACGACAATTTTTCAGGCAAGATGACCGAACCCGGATACCATTACTATTTTTGCCTATTGCTAGAAGTCACGATCTATAGTTTTGCCTAGATGCCCATGTCTTTCATGTCAGCCTCCTACTTGTAACCATGAACCTGTCTAACCACCCTACCTATGCAAACCGTTGAATGGCTAAGTACGCTTCGCTCAGCCCCTCTTATAGCATTGCTAGTTGCAGGTGAAGTTGAAGATGCTTGCTTCATGTTGAAGTTATGTTGGGTTATATCACACTATATAAATGCTTAAAAATGAAATCATCTATATATTGGCAAGGGTGGAAGGCTAAGCCTTTTGCTTGGTGATTTGTTCCACTCATGCCGCTAGGAACCGTATAAACCGGTGTTATGTTCCTTGATTATGCGTTCCTCACAGGGTTGGGGTTTATGGGGCCCCCTCGATAAACCGCTAAGTGCTAAGTCTTTTCCAACAAGTCCCAACATTGGTACTATTCGCCTAATAACTAATAAAACTTGCATAGGGTCTTGCAAACCCGAGTTCTTAATTAACAACCCCCAGGCCAGTGCTCCACATGAGTGTAGGTCCAAACTGGGCAGACTGCGGGGCCACCCGAGGGAACTCGAGGATTGGTATATACCTGTACGTAGGCTGACCTATCCGGTCGTGTCCTGAGACTAGATACGCGCGGCTACCATCAGGGTGTCGACACGCCGGGAGGATTTGTTGGATTAGCCTTACCCTAGTTCGGAGTATCTTGAGCACGGGATTCCGAGAATACTCGGGTCTTCCCACCTTGGAGTTGCGACTCCGCGGATCGTGGGCTTGTCATGGGCCAAGTTGGAACACCCCTGCAGGGTTATGAACTTTCGAAAGCCGTGCCCGCGGTTATGTGGCAGATGGGAGCTTGTTAATATCCGGTTGTAGATAACTTGACACCATGATCTAATACACTACCAGCGTGTGTACCTTGACTGTCAATTTCCGAATAGGGATTCGGGAGTTGAAAACGGTGGGGTTATGTTTGTTGAGCTTTAGCTAGGATCACTTCGTGATCACCTCTCGACCGAGGCACTTCTCTTCTTGCACTCTTTCACGTAAGCTAGTGCTAGTTGCTGCTGCAGACTATTATTCTTTTCTTCAGCCTTATCCTCTCCCAAGGCTTTAATAGTCTTGTTACCCGGGAACGGGATTGCTGAGTCCTCTGTGGATCACAGTTACTTCACCACACCAGATGAAGGTCCGATGGTGAGCTATCCAGGTGATGGCACCGAGCTAGACTGGGAGTATGACGAGGAGCGTAGTCGATACTATGTTTGTTATCCTGATGATCAGTAGTGGAGACTTCTACTAGGATTCGATCCGACCTGTGGATTTAAGTTATGTTTGGTATCTTGTTATTTGGATTTTACCCTTAGAGGGATGTGATGTTTTATTGAATGATGATTGAGACATGTATTGTATTTGTGTGACGTGGCGAGTGTAAGCCAACTATTTTATGTTTTCCATCCCCATCTTTTACATGAGTTGTGCAAAGATACCAGACTTGCGATCATTCCAGCATGGGGTTATGTCTCTAAGTCGTGCCTCGACACGTAGGAGATATAGTCCCATCCTGGGCATTACACAATACCAAGTTCTCCTCGGTCTTCGAGGAGATCTATTCGATGTAATCTTTTTGCGGTGTGTTTGTCGAGATCCGATGAATTGTGGGTTTATGATCAAGATTATCTACAAGAAATATTTGGTTCTTTTCTGAATTCTTTTATGTATCATTATAATATCCTTGCAAGTCTCTTCGAATTATTAGTTTGGTTTGGCCTACTAGATCTATAGTTCTTGCAATGGGAGAAATGCTTGGCTTTGGGTTCAATCTTGCCGTGTCCTTTCCCGGTGACAGCAGGGGCAGCAAGGCACGTATTGTATTGTTGCCATCGAGGATAAAAAGATGGGGTTTAAACCATATTGCTTGAGTTTATCCCACTACATCATGTCATCTTGCTTAAAGCATTACTTTGTTCTTATGAACTTAATACTCTAGATGCATGCTGGATAGCGGTCGATGTGTGGAGTAATAGTAGTAGATGCATAATCGTTTCGGTCTACTTGTCACGGAAGTGATGCCTGTATATAATGATCATGCCTAGATATTCTCATAATTATTCTCTTTTCTATCAATTTCTCAACAGTAATTTGTTCACCCACCGTAGAATTCTGCTATCATGAGAGAAGCCACTAGTGAAACCTATGGCCCCAGGGTCTATTCTCAACATATTAATCTACAATCTACTTTACTTTGTTGTTTTTACTTTCTGTTCTTATATCCTAAAATACTAAAAATATCAAACTATCCTATCTATCATATCTCACTTTCGTAAGTGACCGTAAAGGGATTGACAACCCTTATCGCGTTGGCTGTGAAGTTCTTATTTGTTTGTGCAGGTGCGAGGGACTCGCGCGTGGTCTCCTACTGGATTGATACCTTGGTTCTCAAAAACTGAGGGAAATACTTATGCTACTGTGCTGCATCACCCTTTCCTCTTCGAGGGAATACAACGCAAGCTCGAGAAGTAGCAAGAAGAATTTTTGGCGCTGTTGCCGGGGAGGCTTACACAAAAGTCATATACCAAGTACCTATCACAAACCCTTATCCTTCGCATTACATTTATTTGCCTCTCGTTTTCCTCTCCCCCACTTCATCCTTGCCATTTTATTTGCCCTTCTTTTTGCCGTGTGTTTACCGTTCGCTTGCTTCTTGTTTGCTTGTGTGTTGGATTGCTTGCTTGTCACTATGGCTCGGAACAATACCAAATTGTGTGACTTCTCCAATACCAACAATAATGATTTTATTAGCACTCCTATTGCTCCTATTACCAATGCTGGATCTTGTGAGATCAATGCTGCTCTGTTGAATCTTGTCATGAAAGATCAATTTTCCGGCCTTCCTAGTGAAGATGCCGCTACCCATCTAAACAACTTTGTTGATTTGTGTGATATGCAAAAGAAGAGGGATACAGATAATGATATTTTTAAATTGAAGTTATTTCCGTTTTCACTTAGAGATCGTGCTAAAACTTGGTTTTCCTCTTTGCCTAGAAATACTATTGATTCATGGAATAAGTGCAAAGATGCTTTTATCTTTAAGTATTTTCCTCCTGCTAAGATTATCTCCCTTAGAAACGATATTATGAATTTTAAGCAACTAGATCATGAGCATGTAGCACAAGCTTGGGAGAGAATGAAATTAATGATACGTAATTGTCCTACACATGGTCTGAACTTATGGATGATTATCCAAAACTTTTATGCTGGCTTGAATTTTGCTTCTAGAAATCTTTTAGATTCGGCCGCAGGAGGCACTTTCATGGAAACTATCTTAGGAGAAGCTACCAAACTCCTAGATAATATTATGGTTAACTACTCTCAATGACACACTGAAAGATCTACTAGTAAAAAAGTGCATGTTATTGAAGAGATTAGTGTTTCGAGTGGAAAGATGGATGAACTTATGAAATTATTTGCTACTAAGAGTGCTTCTTCCGATCCTAATGATATGCATTTATCCACGTTGATTGAAAACAATAATGAATCTTTGGATGTGAATTTTGTTGGTAGGAATAATTTTGGTAACAATACTTATAGAGGAAACTTTAATCCTTGGCCTTTTCCTAGTAATTCCTCTAATAATTATGGTAGTTCCTACAATAAATCTTATGGAAATTTTGGTAAGATGCCCTCTGAATTTGAAACTAGTGTTAAGGAGTTTATGATCTCGCAAAATAATTTCAATGCTTTACTTGAAGAAAAATTTCTTAAGATTGATGAATTGGCTAGAAGCATGGATATAATTACTCTTGATGTTGATTCTTTGAAACTTATATCTATTCCACCTAAGCATGATATTAATGAGTCTCTCAAAGCCATGAGAATTTCCATTGATGAATGCAAACAAAGAACCGCTAGGATGCGTGCTAAAAAAGAGTGCTTTATTAAAGCGTGTTCTTCTAGTTATCATGAAAATAAAGATGAAGATATGAAAGTTATTGATGTATCTCCTATTAGATCCTTGTTTTCTAGTATGAATCTTGATAAAGATGGGACTCGAGATGAGTCTACTTTAGTTAAAAGGCGTCCCAATGATTCGGAGTTTTTAGATCTTGATGCTAAAATTGTTAAAAGTGGGATTGAAGAGATTAGAACTTTGCATAGTGATGAACCCACTATTTTGGATTTCAAGGGATTCAATTATGATAATTGCTCTTTGATTGATTGTGTTTCCTTGTTGCAATCTATACTAAATTCTCCGCATGCTTATAGTCAAAATAAGGCTTTTACCAAACACATAGTTGATGCTTTGATGCAATCTTATGAAGAAAAACTTGAATTAGATGTTTATATCCCTAGAAAGCTTTATGATGAGTGGGAACCTACTATTAAAATTAAAATTAAATATCATGAATGTTTTGCTTTGTGTGATTTGTGTGCAAGTGTTTCCACTATCCCAAAAACTTTGTGTGACTAGTAAGATGCCCGTGCTATGCTACGGAATCACAAAAGATAGGTGAGAGTTATTTACGTAAGTAACAGGAGCCTACTGAGGGCTCCTTTTATTCAAAGAATTCGCATAGGAATTTTAGAGGATTAGAATCCTTACGAATTTTTGTTACATTGGTTGTTTGATTCATAGTATTGAGTTCTATAGAATTTTTTTGTAAGGATATTTTTGTACTACTTACCACAGGATTTCTAGCATTCACTCAAACCTCTTTTAAAAAATCCTTTGTTTTTCCTATGATGCACTCAAACAACCTAAATCATATATGATTGAGATGAGTGTGACATTCTAATCCTATGTTTTTCCTTTTTTCCATGTTTTTACAATCCTGCAATCAAAGAGGTCGTGAACAATAAAAGATGTACCAATACATTAATCAAAGTGATGCCATATTGATGATTGATACACATCGAGCAAAATCTGCATATATTTGGCAATAACAAAAATTCTACTCACATTTGGCAATTGCGGCCGCCCTAACGCTTTTGGTTAACACATGATCCACCTCTAGTCTGCACTCCATTAACCACTACAAGAATCTGCATATATCGCCATCATGAAGAGAAGCAATATTTTAGACCCATTCATGCTTAGCTACATACCATAGGCATCTATGAGGCCTTGGAATCATTCGCCAAGCATAGAACTTGCCGAAGTGCATTACTTGTATCAAGATTTAAAACAGAGACCATCCACCTAAACACTGACAGTAAAGAAGCAGCTCTGAACTATTGGAGATGCTAATTTACAAAAATTTGAAGCTCGCCTTCTACATAATTTGAATAACCTGAGGATATAATTACTCATGCATGAGCTTTCACATGGTCAAGCATATTCCTGGAAGTGGAGAGTTGATACGGGGCTGCCTCGTCACGAGAATATGTACAGTTCAGAGCTTGTAATTGTTTGTCAGAATAAACACGGGATACTCCTTATCTCTCGCAGACGCCGCTGCTGTCCGTCACCGGCACCGGCTGCATGAGACGACCACAGCTCGTTGTCCTTGGCAGCCTGGACATCCTAAGCAAATTCTATTCCAATGCTGGGCGCTAATTAGAGGTGCCATATATGGACGGCAACATAGGTCAATCGCTTCAAAAACAGCTAAGCGGCCGATGCATGATATGTAGGGCCTGATGACAGGAATCTCACAGACAACTGCTAATCAACCAGGAAGTAATTCCTGATACAAGGAACCCCTAAAAAATACAATTAGGAGATGCAGGGACGGAAAGGCCCCTTGGAACTGCCAAACGCCACGCCGGCGCCGGCGAGAGCGACCTTGCACTGCCAACTGCCATCCGGGGCCGCTCACTTCTTTGAAGCCCCGCGTGTAGGCTCCAGCATGTCGCCATCGCCTCTGTACGCGAAGAACTGTAGTAGCCGACGGTCGTGCGCGCAGCCTAGCGACCGTCGCGCCACCCGCCACAGCAAGCTCGTTCGCTCACTGCTCATCGGTGCGTTCAAGGCTATGCGTGTGGCGGGCCGTTCAAGGCTAGCTTAGGACGGCAAGCACGGTTGCCTGATTCATGGCGGATGCTAGCGCTAGAATGACCTGAATGCCCCCAATCGATTTCCTCTCATTTCTCCCCAATCGTTGCTCCGGTCGCCGACAGCCAACTCCTCTGCGGCTCCCGGTCGCCGACTGCCGACTCCTTCGTTGCTCCCGGTTAACGCCTCCCAGCTGCTCCCGACGGCTGCCTGGTGTGCCTCCGATGCTCCCGGCCGCCCCCTCCCAATTGCTCCCGACCGCTGCTTGTCGTGGCTCGGTCGATCTCCATCTTCCGAGGACTCCCCGCTGCTCCCTGCTCAGCAAGTGGTTCACGCCGACGAGGTGGAACCGGGAGCGCCCATCGGCATTGCCTCTCGGCCACCACGACATCCGTGCCGCGGTCGTCTTCCCGGACCTCGATGATCGCCGCCGCACACCAAGCTCTTCCCACGACACCTTTCGACGCCGACTCCGGACGGCCCCGGGACCACGATGACGCAAGAAGTGTGTCCCCGCCATAAGCACCTCCTTCCGTGGACCATGCTTGTAATGCCCAGGATGGAGTTATACCTCCTACGTGTCGAGGCACGACTTAAAGGCATAAATCCATCCTAGAATGATCTCAAGTTCGGTAATCTTTGCACAACTCATGTAAAAGAGGGGATAGTAAACTGAAAATAGTTGGCTTACACTCGCCACGTCACAGAATTACAGTACAAGTATCAAACATCATACATTAAGAACATCACAACCCTCTAAGGGCAAAATCCAAATGTCAAAGTACCAAACTTAGATAAATAAACCACAGGCGGATCGAATCCTAGTAGGAGTCTCCACTACTGATCGTCCGGGTATCGCACATAGTACCGACTACGCTCCTCGTCGTACTCCCAGTCTAGCTCGGTGCCATCACCTGGATAGCTCACAGCTGGACCTGCATCTGGTGTGTGAAGTAACTGTGAGCCACAGAGGACTCAGCAATCCCGTCTCCGGGTAACAAGACTATCAAAGCCTTTGGGTGAGGAAAAGGCTGAAGAAAAGAATAAGTCTGCAGCAGCAACTAGCATCTAGCTTACGTAAGTGAGAGCGAGAAGAGAAGGCCTCGGCGAGAAGTGATCACGAAGTGATCCTAGCTACAAGCTTACAATCATAACCCCTCCGTGTTCAACTCCCGAATCCCTATTCGGAAATTGACAGTCACGGAACACACGCTGGTAGTGTATTAGTAACATTGTGTCTAGTTTTCTACAACCTGAATTAACAAGCTCCCATCTGCCACATAACCGCGGGCACGGCTTTCGAAAGTTCAAACCCTGCAGGGGTGTTCCAACTTGACCCATTACAAGCCCACGATCCGCGGAGTCGCAACTCCAAAGTGGGAAGACCCGAGTATCCTCGGAATCCCGTGCTCAAGATATACCGAGCTAAGGTAAGGCTAATCCAGCAAATCCTCCCGGCGTGTCGACACCCTGATAGTAGCCGCGCGTATCTAAGTCTCAGGACACGACCGGATGGGCGATTCTACAGGTTTTTACCAAACCTCGAGTTTCCTTGAGGTGGCCCCGCAGACTCCCCGTTTCGGACCAACACTCATGTGGAGCACTGGCCCGGGGTTGTTGATTAAGAAAGAGGGTTAATTACTCCCTATGCAAGTTTAGTTTGTTATTAGGCAAATAGTACCAATGTTGGGACTTGCTGGAAAAGACTTAGCACTTAGCGGTTTATCGAGGGGGTCCCATACACCCCAACCGTGTTAGGAACGCATAATCAAGGAACATAATACCGGCTTATACGGATCCTAACGGCATGAGTGGAACAAATCACCAAGCAAAAGGCTTAGCCTTCCACCCTTGCCAATATATAGATGATTTCATTTTAAACATTTATATAGTGTGATATAACCCAACCAAACTTCAACATGAAGCAAGCATCTTCGATCTTCACCTGCAACTAGCAATGCTATAAGAAGGGCTGAGCGAAGCGTACTTAGCCAAGCAACGGTTTGCGTAGGAAGGTTGGTTAAACATGGCAATTGGTTACAAGTAGGAGGCTGACAAGAAGATCATGGGCATCGAGGCAAAACTATAGATCGAGACTACTAGCAATAGGCAAAGATAGTAATGTTATCGGGGTTCGGTCATCTTGCCGGAAGAGAAGTCGTTCGGATCGTAAGAAGGGTCCTCGTGCTCAACCTCGTTGGAAACCTCGTGCTCAACCTCGTACTCGGTCTCAGCTTCCGGCTCTAAACAAAACAATCACACCAAGCACCAATCAACAAGATGCAATGCGCACTCGGAAAAGATGAATGCATGAAGGATGCACTAAGGATGCACACGGAGCACGGAAAATATCACTCAAGCAAAACACCTCAAAACATGAAAACAACCTGATATTATTAATCTACACAGAAAATCAATCAAGTTTGATATAAGATTCGCTGAAATCGGAGTTACGGGCTAAAAGTTATGCCCGAAACAAGATTTGAGCGAAAGCTGAAAATTACAGCAACATAGCAACTTCGGAGCTCAAAATAATTGAGCTACAGCACTCAAATATCATGGCAAAGGACATGAACACAAACTAGACATATAGTACAGCAACTAAGTCCAAAGGTGCACCCCAACGGAGTCACGGATCAATAGCAATGATCTTGGACATATGGAACTTGACAATAAAATTCTGGCAGCAGAATTTTATTGAAACTTTGGAGCAAAAGATAAACATGCTTCAGCCACTTAAATTGACATGTGAGAACATGGATGGAAAGACAACAATATATACTACAAGGAACAATCAAAATCCACTCCAAAACTATCATGCTTTGCCCTAGAACATCACACGAACATGGCATCGGAACGTTACAGATTTCAGACTTAGTGAAAAATCACTAAGTCCTAAAACAGCAATATCATCATAGCATATAAAAGAGCATGTTTAAGTCACCTCGAAACTAATCATGGCAAGGGGTAAGCACCTCATCAAAGTGCACATGAAGGTGATCCCGAAACACACAAGCATGCATCATAGAGGTGAACACAACGATTGCAACGAGCTCAACAAGATGGCATTTCATAACAAGTGAAAACACATCACAAGAACATGGCACTTTGCAACGATGATAACAAGGCAATAATAAATCTACCATGCAACCTATCACAAGCAACACGTAGTTCGTGGCAAGACGAACACGTGGACATGTCATTTGCATCATTCGGACAAACGAGCTAAAAGATATCACATGGCAAAGGTGGCATAAAAATAACACATAGCAGCAGTTTATATCATGATGCACTCTTGCAACAGCAAAAAAAGCACCTAGATGATCTCTAACATGCATGACAACAACAGGTAAAACGTAGAGCACGTCTCCACGAACGTCTGGACATATAACACGCGCGAAACGGAGCATCAGGCAAAAAGTTACAGCAGTATGAACATAGCATCAGACAACAAGAAAAACTGGGGACTTAGAGTGGGGATTCAACCTCAATCAGATCTGAATCTGAGGGAAAAAAGGAGACGGGCCGGAGGCTGGGATTCGGCTTGCGGAGGCGGCGAGGTCCACGGGCGAGACAGAGGCGGCGGCCCGCGGCGGAGGCGGCGAGCGGCCCAGCCGTGGGGCCTGGTGCTGCGGGAGTGGGCCGGGGCGGCTGGAGGCCCGGATCTGGCGGCGCGGCACTGTGGAGGCGAGGCGGCGGGGAAGTGGGCCTCGGGTGCGGCCCGCGCTGGCGGCTGCGGCCTGCGGGAGGGAGGCGGAGCCTGGCGGCGCGGAGTGGCGGCGGTGTGGGCCTCGGTGGCCTGGGCCCGTGTCGGAGGCGGCGGCCCGACGCGGCGAGGCGAGGAGGGACCGGGCGACGCGGGCTGGCGGCGATGAGGCGCGACTGGGCCGCGGTGAAGTGGTCCAGGGCGCTGGATCTTCGATCCAGTGGGAGCTGTCGGCGGCGGCTCGATGGGAGCGAGAGGGCGAAGCGGTCGGGCGCCTGGCGCGGGAGGCATTGACCGAGCGGCGGCGGCTGATGCGATCGAGGGACTGGCCGAATCGGCTGGTTCCTCGGGATCCAGGAGGAAAAATTGGGGATTGGATCTGAGAAGGAAAAAGGAAAAAAAAAGAGGTGGAGATGGGGAAGGAAAACTAGGGATGCCAAAATAGACTAGGGGTCTATATATAGCAGTTTTTCTAGGGTTAGGGGGATTTAGGGGTGTTTAGGAGCCCTCCGATCGCGATCCGACGGATCCGATCGCGGGGATAGATTAAAAGGCCTAGGAGGAGATAAAAGACTGCAGTAGGGGTGTTTTCGGGACATGAAGTGAAGGCACTTTGGACCCACACGAGCAACGGATGGAAAAGCCAACGGAGTCCAAACGAGACGAGATTTGAGAGGCGGGTTGCACACAACAAAACAACAACACACACAACAACCTCGCGGCACACCGGTAACGTTACACGCCCGAACAACAAAGTAGGCCTACGGGACGTCACGGACACGTGAGGGAGCTCCGGAATGCGAAACGGACAACGGGAAGAAACACGCGGAACCGGATGCAACCGACAACACAAATGCAATGCGATGCACATGTCTACATGATATGAATGAATGCCACACACTCACACAACAAAACGACGAAAACCCGAAAGAGAAAGAACCCGGAATGGAAATAGATGAAGCCGGAGATATATTATAAGCCCAAAAGGGAAAGTATTACATCCGGGGCATTACAAACTCTCCTCTACTACAAAAAGATCTCGTCCTGAGATCTAGGACTGGAAAAAGGAAGGGTACTCAGAACGAAGATGATCTTCTCGTTCCCAGGTAGCTTCTCGGTCGGTGTGATGTGACCACTTGACTTTCAGAAATTTGATGGACTTGTTGCGGGTCTTGCGTTCGGTTTCTTCGAGAATTGCAACTGGATGCTCTCGGTAGGACAGGTCTTGCTGAAGATCAATCTCTTCAAACGGAATCATGCGCTCAGGTGCCTTGAAGCATTTGCGAAGGTGAGACACATGGAAGACATCATGAACATTTGCAAAGTTGGAAGGGAGCTCGAGCTGATAGGCTAGATCGCCTCTTTTGCCAAGAATCTTGAAAGGCCCGACGTATCTAGGAGCAAGTTTTCCTTTGATACCGAATCTTTGGGTTCCTTTCATCGGAGAAACTCGGAGATAGACATGATCACCGATGTCGAAAGCCAAATCACGATGCTTTCCGTCATAGTAGCTCTTCTGACGCGACTGAGCAGCCTTGAGATTCTCACGTATGACTTTGCACATTTCTTCGGCTTCTGAGATCAAGTCGTTGCCAAGAAGTTGGCGTTCGCCTGTTTCAGACCAGTTGAGAGGGGTACGGCACTTTCTGCCATAGAGAATTTCAAACGGTGCTTTGCCTGCACTTGCTTGAAAGCTGTTGTTGTAAGAGAACTCGGCAAATGGAAGGCAGTCTTCCATTTCATGCCAAAGGAGATGACACAGGCTCTGAGCATGTCTTCTAGAATCTGATTCACACGCTCGACTTGACCACTAGTCTGAGGGTGAAAGGCAGTGCTAAACCTGATCTTAGTGCCCATGGCGGACTGAAAGGAGTCCCAGAACCTTGATGTGAACAAGCTTCCACGGTCTGAGGATATCACTTGAGGAATGCCATGTAGGGACACAATTCTGGAAGTGTACAGCTCTGCAAGTTGAGCTGCATTGATTGATTCCTTGACTGGCAGGAAGTGAGCGACTTTGGTAAGCTTGTCAATCACCACAAAGATAGCATCATTTCCTCGCTTGGATTTAGGAAAGCCAGTGACGAAGTCCATTTCAATGTGGTCGAACTTCCACTCGGGAATAGGAAGAGGTTGGAGAAGACCGGCTGGACGTTGATGTTCTGCTTTCACTCTTCTGCATACATCACATTCGTTCACGAATTGGGCAATCTCCCTTTTCATGCGTGTCCACCAGTAAGATTGCTTGAGATCTTGATACATCTTGGAACTTCCAGGATGAATGGAAAAGAGAGAATCATGAGCTTCTTCCATTATGAGCTTCCTGAGATCACCTTTTGGAACAACGAGTCTGTCCTCGAAGAACAAGGTATCTCTCTCATCAACACGGAAGCACTTGTATTTTGGAGTGCCCTTTGCAATCCCATGTTTCACCTTCTTCACCATGGTATCACTGAGCTGGGCCTCACGGACTTGATCTTCCAAGGTAGGAGCAATTTGGAGATTTGCAAGAAAACCCTGCGGAACAACTTGAAGGTTGAGCTTCCTGAAAGCTTCACAAAGCTCAGGCTGGTACGGCTTGATAAGAACGCTGTTGCAATATGCCTTTCTGCTCAAAGCATCTGCAATCACATTCGCCTTGCCAGGAGTGTATTCAATGCTGGGATTGTACTCTTGGATCATTTCGACCCAACGAGTCTGGCGGAGGTTCAGATGCGGCTGTGTGAAGATGTACTTCAAGCTCTTGTGATCAGTGAAGATGTCGACCTTTCTACCCAACAACAGATGTCTCCACGTAATCAGAGCATGTACCACAGCTGCTAGCTCAAGATCATGTGTGGGATAGTTCTTCTCACTTGGCTTTAGCTGACGAGAAGTGTATGCCACAATTCTCTTATCTTGCATAAGCACACCACCAAGACCTTGAAGAGAAGCATCACAGAATACTTCATAGGGCTTGGATTCATCCGGAGGAGTCAGAACTGGAGCAGAGACAAGCTTCTCTTTGAGGGTTTTGAATGCCACTTCACACTCTGGAGACCAAAAGTATTTGACATTCTTCTGAAGCAGGTTGGAAAGAGGCTTGGCAATCTTGGAGAAGTTCTCAACAAACCTTCTGCAATAGCTGGCAAGACCCAGAAAATTGCGGAGCTGCTTGACGTTCTGAGGAGCTTCCCAGTTGACAATTGCTTCAACTTTCTCGGGATTAACCGCAATACCGTCAGCTGAGATGATGTGGCCCAGGTACAAAACCTTATCGAGCCAAAACTCGCACTTGGAGAACTTGACATAGAATTTATGCTCTCGGAGTCGATCAAGAACCAGACGTAAGTGCTTTTCGTGATCTTCTTCATTCTTGGAAAACACCAGAATATCATCCAGATACACAAGCACGAACTCTCCAGTATAGGGGTTGAAGATGTAATGCATCATCCTTGAAAAGGTAGGAGGAGCATTGGCGAGACCGAAGGACATGACGGTATACTCGTATGAACCGTAGCTCGTTCTGAAGACCGTCTTGGGAATGTCTTCCTCGCGAATGTGAATTTGATGATAGCTCATTCGGAGGTCAAGCTTAGAGAACACTTTTGCTCCTTTGAGCTGCTCAAAGAGTTCGTTGATATTGGGGAGCGGATACTTGTTCTTTGTTCAATGGCCGGTAGTCAACACAGAGACGCTCCGTGCCATCTTTCTTCTTGACAAATAAGACACCACAGCCCCACGGAGATGTACTAGGCCGGATGAGACCCATACTCTCCTGCTTATCAAGCTGCTTCTTCAATTCCTTCAATTCATCCGGAGAGAGCTTGTATGGACGCCGGCACGCAGGTTCAGTGCCCGGCTCGAGTTCAATGACAAACTCCACCTGACGGTGTGGAGGCATGCCTGGAAGTTCTTCAGGAAAGACGTCTTGATATTCGTTCACCACAGGAATTTGATTTATGGCATTAATTTCGCCCTTATCATTAAGAGAGAAAAGCCGGATAGTGTTATCCCTTGAAGCAAAGATAATCACATCTTCATCAGAATGAGTCATCTTGACTTCCTTTTGAGCACAATCAATGTGAGCATCATGCTGAGAAAGCCAATCCATTCCGAGGATGAGGTCGATGTCAGAATTACCAAGAACCACCGGTTTAGCCAAAAAGCGATAATCTCCCATGCGAATAGAAACATCCGGAGCATAGACACTAGAAGTCATAATCTTGCCCGGAGAAACAACTTGCAACTTCTGAGGCAAATTTAAAGTGGCAATATTGTGCTTGGATGCAAATGGTTGAGACATGAAAGAGCATGAAGCACCCGAATCAAATAACACTTTAGCTGGAAAAGAGTTAACTGGAAGGTTTTGCCCAAAATGACATCAGAAGAAGCCTCCGCTTGTGCCGCATTCATCAGATTGACCCTTGCTGCCTTTGGATCATGTCTGACAATAGCTGAACTCACAGGTGGAGGAGGAGGAAGACGCTTCGGATTCGGACATCTGTTGGCATAGTGACCTTTCTGAGTGCATTTGTTGCAAGTCACTTCTGAGAGAGGACGGAAATGAGAGCCACTTGACTTGGAGCCTTGAGACTGAAACTGCTTCTTCGACTGGTTGCTCAGGTTGGGTGGGTGGGAGAAACCACGACCACTAGAGTTCTTGTTGTTGGAGTTGTTGAAGTTGTTGTATGGAGCTCGAATCACTGGAGGAGGAGGAAGCCAGAATTTCTGTTGTTTCGCAGCCAACTGAGACGATGAGGAAGAGTGAACGGCATCTCGAATTCTCTTCTTAGAAGCCTCCATCTTAAGCTGAGCTGCTTCTTGTTTCAAAGCCATGTTATAGAACTTTTCGAATTCATCGGGCTCGAACAAAGTGAGAGCAAGCTGAAGTTCATCTTTGAGACCTCCACGGAACTGATAGATTTTACTCTTGGCATCAGGAATGTCTTGCTTAGCATAGCGAGCGAGGTTTTGGAACTTGACATTATACTGATAGACTATCATGGAGCCCTGCTTCAGGTTGCGGAATTGCTCACGCATACCCTCGATGACACTTGTAGGAATGTGGTGCGAGCGGAAATCCTTGCAGAAATTCTCCCAAGAGATCACTTGACCCGGCCTGGAGTCTTTGTACTGCTGCCACCAGTCAGCTGCTTGATCTTTCAGTTGGAAGGCTGCAAACTTCACATAGTCATCTTCCTTCACGTTACTGCACTCAAAATGCTTCTTTATGTCGGTCAACCAATCCTCAGCATCAAGAGGGTCGACACAGTAACTGAAAGCTTTAGGATTGTTAGCCAGGAACTGGTTGAGAGTAGCATGGTGCTGCTGGAAGAAGTTGCCTTGATTCCCTGGAACACCCTGATTAGCTTGCATAGCTTGCATCTGCTGCATCATCTACATCATCAACTGAGTGTTCTGGGCAGTAGTCTGCATAATTGCTCTCCAAGCCTCAGGCGGAGGAGGAGGGGAAGGAGGATGTTCTGGGACCTCTTCCACCTCTGGGTTAGCTTTGGGAACCCTCTTCGGAGCCATCCTGTAAGAGATGACCACGAATCAGCAATTGATTGACAAAAGGAATAAGCTGAATCAATGGCATGAATTGCAACAAGTCTTCACAATAATCATTCGAACAATAAGAACGAATGCAATCAACCGAACAAGAGGAACGAATGATATTCTCAGTTAAATGATAACATCAATCTTCACGAGAAGCCACATAGGGATCAAAAGGATAAAATAAGAAAAACAACAAGGTACAGACGGGAACAAACACAAGAGAGGAGTTTCGTTCTAACATCTTTGTGCTGAAAGCATATGAACGCGTTACGAAAAGGTTTTGCAATCCCCGGATCAGCATAGCCAAGGACCCTTTAAGATGCAACTCCTGATAGTAACATCGGTCATATAACCCCTTCACTCAATGTCGAACCCCGAACTCACTAACCTGCAATCGTTGGAAGAATGCCTACGATCTACTGGATAAACCCACCTATAGATTTCCGAAAGATTCCAGTTATGCAATCAGGTGTTGGGCATAAATCCATCCTAGAATGATCTCAAGTTCGGTAATCTTTGCACAACTCATGTAAAAGAGGGGATAGTAAACTGAAAATAGTTGGCTTACACTCGCCACGTCACAGAATTACAGTACAAGTCTCAAACATCATACATTAAGAACATCACAACCCTCTAAGGGCAAAATCCAAATGTCAAAGTACCAAACTTAGATAAATAAACCACAGGCGGATCGAATCCTAGTAAGAGTCTCCACTACTGATCGTCCGGGTATCGCACATAGTACCGACTACGCTCCTCGTCGTACTCCCAGTCTAGCTCGGTGCCATCACCTGGATAGCTCACAGCTGGACCTGCATCTGGTGTGTGAAGTAACTGTGAGCCACAGAGGACTCAGCAATCCCGTCTCCGGGTAACAAGACTATCAAAGCCTTTGGGTGAGGAAAAGGCTGAAGAAAAGAATAAGTCTGCAACAGCAACTAGCATCTAGCTTACGTAAGTGAGAGCGAGAAGAGAAGGCCTCGGCGAGAAGTGATCACGAAGTGATCCTAGCTACAAGCTTACAATCATAACCCCTCCGTGTTCAACTCCCGAATCCCTATTCGGAAATTGACAGTCACGGAACACACGCTGGTAGTGTATTAGTAACATTGTGTCGAGTTTTCTACAACCGGAATTAACAAGCTCCCATCTGCCACATAACCGCGGGCACGGCTTTCGAAAGTTCAAACCCTACAGGGGTGTTCCAACTTGACCCATTACAAGCCCACGATCCGCGGAGTCGCAACTCCAAAGTGGGAAGACCCGAGTATCTTCGGAATCCCGTGCTCAAGATATACCGAGCTAAGGTAAGGCTAATCCAGCAAATCCTCCCGGCGTGTCGACACCCTGATAGTAGTCGCGCGTATCTAAGTCTCAGGACACGACCGGATAGGCGATTCTACAGGTTTTTACCAAACCTCAAGTTTCCTTGAGGTGGCCCCGCAGACTCCCCGTTTCGGACCAACACTCATGTGGAGCACTGGCCCGGGGTTGTTGATTAAGAAAGAGGGTTAATTACTCCCTATGCAAGTTTAGTTTGTTATTAGGCAAATAGTACCAATGTTGGGACTTGCTGGAAAAGACTTAGCACTTAGCGGTTTATCGAGGGGGTCCCATACACCCCAACCGTGTTAGGAACGCATAATCAAGGAACATAATACCGGCTTATACGGATCCTAACGGCATGAGTGGAACAAATCACCAAGCAAAAGGCTTAGCCTTCCACCCTTGCCAATATATAGATGATTTCATTTTAAACATTTATATAGTGTGATATAACCCAACCAAACTTCAACATGAAGCAAGCATCTTCGATCTTCACCTGCAACTAGCAATGCTATAAGAAGGGCTGAGCGAAGCGTACTTAGCCAAGCAACGGTTTGCGTAGGAAGGTTGGTTAAACATGGCAATTGGTTACAAGTAGGAGGCTGACAAGAAGATCATGGGCATCGAGGCAAAACTATAGATCGAGACTACTAGCAATAGGCAAAGATAGTAATGTTATCGGGGTTCGGTCATCTTGCCGGAAGAGAAGTCGTTCGGATCGTAAGAAGGGTCCTCGTGCTCAACCTCGTTGGAAACCTCGTGCTCAACCTCGTACTCGGTCTCAGCTTCCGGCTCTAAACAAAACAATCACACCAAGCACCAATCAACAAGATGCAATGCGCACTCGGAAAAGATGAATGCATGAAGGATGCACTAAGGATGCACACGGAGCACGGAAAATATCACTCAAGCAAAACACCTCAAAACATGAAAACAACCTGATATTATTAATCTACACAGAAAATCAATCAAGTTTGATATAAGATTCGCTGAAATCGGAGTTACGGGCTAAAAGTTATGCCCGAAACAAGATTTGAGCGAAAGCTCAAAATTACAGCAACATAGCAACTTCGGAGCTCAAAATAATTGAGCTACAGCACTCAAATATCATGGCAAAGGACATGAACACAAACTAGACATATAGTACAGCAACTAAGTCCAAAGGTGCACCCCAACGGAGTCACGGATCAATAGCAATGATCTTGGACATATGGAACTTGACAATAAAATTCTGGCAGCAGAATTTTATTGAAACTTTGGAGCAAAAGATAAACATGCTTCAGCCACTTAAATTGACATGTGAGAACATGGATGGAAAGACAACAATATATACTACAAGGAACAATCAAAATCCACTCCAAAACTATCATGCTTTGCCCTAGAACATCACACGAACATGGCATCGGAACGTTACAGATTTCAGACTTAGTGAAAAATCACTAAGTCCTAAAACAGCAATATCATCATAGCATATAAAATAGCATGTTTAAGTCACCTCGAAACTAATCATGGCAAGGGGTAAGCACCTCATCAAAGTGCACATGAAGGTGATCCCGAAACACACAAGCATGCATCATAGAGGTGAACACAACGATTGCAACGAGCTCAACAAGATGGCATTTCATAACAAGTGAAAACACATCACAAGAACATGGCACTTTGCAATGATGATAACAAGGCAATAATAAATCTACCATGCAACCTATCACAAGCAACACGTAGTTCGTGGCAAGACGAACACGTGGACATGTCATTTGCATCATTCGGACAAACGAGCTAAAAGATATCACATGGCAAAGGTGGCATAAAAATAACACATAGCAGCAGTTTATATCATGATGCACTCTTGCAATAGAAAAACAAGCACCTAGATGATCTCTAACATGCATGACAACAACAGGTAAAACGTAGAGCACGTCTCCACGAACGTCTGGACATATAACACGCGCGAAATGGAGCATCAGGCAAAAAGTTACAGCAGTATGAACATAGCATCAGACAACAAGAAAAACTGGGGACTTAGAGTGGGGATTCAACCTCAATCAGATCTGAATCTGAGGGAAAAAAGGAGACGGGCCGGAGGCTAGGATTCGGCCCGCGGAGGCGGCGAGGTCCACGGGCGAGACAGAGGCGGCGGCCCGCGGCGGAGGCGGCGAGCGGCCCAGCCGTGGGGCCTGGTGCTGCGGGAGTGGGCCGGGGCGGCTGGAGGCCCGGATCTGGCGGCGCGGCACTGTGGAGGCGAGGCGGCGGGGAAGTGGGCCTCGGGTGCGGCCCGCGCTGGCGGCTGCGGCCTGCGGGAGGGAGGCGGAGCCTGGCGGCGCGGAGTGGCGGCGGTGTGGGCCTCGGTGGCCTGGGCCCGTGTCGGAGGCGGCGGCCCGACGCGGCGAGGCGAGGAGGGACCGGGCGACGCGGGCTGGCGGCGATGAGGCGCGACTGGGCCGCGGTGAAGTGGTCCAGGGCGCTGGATCTTCGATCCAGTGGGAGCTGTCGGCGGCGGCTCGATGGGAGCGAGAGGGCGAAGCGGTCGGGCGCCTGGCGCGGGAGGCGTTGACCGAGCGGCGGCGGCTGATGCGATCGAGGGACTGGCCGAATCGGCTGGTTCCTCGGGATCCAGGAGGAAAATTTGGGGATTGGATCTGAGAAGGAAAAAGGGAAAAAAAGAGGTGGAGATGGGGAAGGAAAACTAGGGATGCCAAAATAGACTAGGGGTCTATATATAGCAGTTTTTCTAGGGTTAGGGGGATTTAGGGGTGTTTAGGAGCCCTCCGATCGCGATCCGACGGATCCGATCACGGGGATAGATTAAAAGGCCTAGGAGGAGATAAAAGACTGCAGTAGGGGTGTTTCCGGGACACGAAGTGAAGGCACTTTGGACCCACACGAGCAACGGATGGAAAAGCCAACGGAGTCCAAACGAGACGAGATTTGAGAGGCGGGTTGCACACAACAAAACAACAACACACACAACAACCTCGTGGCACACCGGTAACGTTACACGCCTGAACAACAAAGTAGGCCTACGGGACGTCACGGACACGTGAGGGAGCTCCGGAACGCGAAACGGACAACGGGAAGAAACACGCGGAACCGGATGCAACCGACAGCACAAATGCAATGCGATGCACATGTCTACATGATATGAATGAATGCCACACACTCACACAACAAAACGACGAAAACTCGAAAGATAAAGAACCCGGAATGGAAATAGATGAAGCCAGAGATATATTATAAGCCCAAAAGGGAAAGTATTACATCCGAGGCATTACAATGCTGGCCAAATTATGCCGTCTCTTTCGGATCTATCCGTCGATCGTCGATTGTCGTTCTGCTTGTTCGACAGCTTGCACGGCCAGATCCAGGAGTGATGATGCAGGGGAGATCTTAAGCGAAATCCGATTTAATGCGTGACACTCGCCCAACTCAACTCCAGCGCGTTCGTAGGGAAAGAAAGGGGTGGCACCGGGCGGCGAGGAAATTTGAAGGAGTTCTAGAATAATCTGTCTCTAGAGAGAAGGAGAAACATCCACATTATTCTGTTTTGGTGGTTGGCTCCACACAACACGCCTCCTGTCAATCTCAACCTTAGATTCAAAATCAAACGGTACATACGGCCCCAAGGCAGGCACACCATCATCACCAACTCGCATTTTTATAAGAATAGGGATTTGTTAGGTTCCATGAGCTTGATGATTGTTCTTTAAATTTGCATCTTGCGGATTCTACCATTAAGAAACCTATGGGAAGGATTAATGATGTTCTTATTATCGCCAATAGGAATTATGTGCCCGTAGATTTCATTGTTCTTGATATAGATTGCAATCCTCCACGTCCTATTATTCTTGGTAGACCTTTCCTTAGAACGATTGGTGCAATTATTGATATGCAGGAAGGAAATATTAGATTCTAATTTTCGTTAAGGAAAGGCATGGAACACTTTCCTAGAAAGAAAAACAAATTACCTTATGAATCTATTATGAGAGCTACTTATGGATTGCCTTCCAAAGATGGCAATATCTAGATCTATCCTTGTATCTTGCCTGGCTAGGGGCGTTAAACGATAGCGCTTGTTGGGAGGTAACCCAATTTTATTTTCTTTGTTTTTGCTTCTGTTTAGGAATAAATATTGCATCTAGCTTTTGTTTAGATGTGGTTTTGTATTTTAATTAGTGTCTGTGCCAAGTAGAACCTTTGGGAAGACTTGTGTGAAGTTTATATGATCTTACCGTAAAAAACAGAAACGTTAGCGCTCACGAGAATAGTCACCAGATTTTACTGGAGAGTGCTATTTAGTTGATTCTTTTTTGAAGATGATTAATAGACAAATTCCTCACGTTTACCAATTTATTTCAATTTCTTTGGAGTTATAGAAGTATTCTAAAGTTACAGATTACTACAGACTTTTCTGTTTTTGACAAATTCTATTTTTCGTGTGTTGTTTGCTTATTTTGATGCATCTATGAGTAGTATTGAGGAGTATGAATCATAGAGAAATTGGAATACAGTAGGTTTAACACCAATATAAACAAAGAATGAGTTCATTACAGTACCTTTGAGTGGTGGTTTGTTTTCTTATACTAACGGAGCTCACGAGATTTTTGGCTAAGTTTTGTGTTGTGAAGTTTTCAAGTTTTGAGTATGGCTTTGATGAACTAAATATGGAACAAAGAGTGGAAAAAGCCTAAGCTTGGGGATGCCCAAGGCAACCCCAAGGTAAAATTAAGGACAACCAAAAGCCTAAGCTTGAGGATGCCCCGGGAAGGCATCCCCTCTTTCGTCTTCATCTATCGGTAACTATAATCGGGACTATATTTTTATTCACCACATGATATGTGTTTTGCTTGGAGCGTCATGTATTATTTGAGTCTTTGCTTGTTAGTTTGCCACAATCATCCTTTCTGGACACACCTTTTTGAGAGAGAGAATTATGATCTAGAATTTGTTAGAATACTCTATGTGCTTCACTTATATCCTTTGAGCTAGATAATTTTGCTCTAGTGCTTCACTTATACCTTTTAGAGCACAGTGGTGATTTTATTTTGTAGAAATTGTTGATCTCTCATGCTTCACTTATATCCTTTTGAGAGTCTTTTCGAACAGCATGGTAATGTGCTTTGATTCTAAAACTAGTCCTAATATGATAGGCATCCAAGATGAATATAGTAAAAACTTTCATACAAAGTGCATTGAATATGATGAGAAGTTTGATACTTGATGATTGTTTTGAGATATGAGGATGGTGATATTAGAGTCATGCTAGTGGAGTAATTATAAATTGGAGAAAAACTTGTGTTAAAGTTTGTGATTCCCGTAGCATGCACGTATGGTGAACCGCTATGTGACGAAGTTAGAGCATGAGGTATTTATTGAGTGTCAACCTTTGTGTGGAGGTCGGGGGCGCGCGATGGTTAACTCCTACCAACCTTCCCCCCCTAGGAGCATGCGTTGATTGCTTTGTTTTGATGACTCGTAAATTTTCGCAATAAGTATATGAGTTCTTTATGACTAATGTTGAGTCCATGGATTATACACACTCTCACCCTTCCACCATTTCTAGCCTCTCTTGTACCGCGCAACTCTCGCCGGTACCATACACCCACCATATACCTTCCTCAAAACAGCCGCCATACCTACCTATCATGGCATTTCCATAGCCATTCCGAGATATATTGACATGCAACATTCCACCGTTCCGTTCATATGACACGCTTCATATTGTCATATTGCCATGCATGATCATGTAGTTGACATCGTATTTGTGGCAAATCCACCATTCACATTTCATTCATACATGTCACTCTTGATTCATTGCACATCCTGGTACACCGCCAGAGCCATTCATATAGAGTCATATTTTGTTCTAGCTTCGAGTTGTAATCTTCGAGTTGTAAGTCAATAAAAGTGTGATGATCTTCATTATTAGAGCATTGTCTCATGTGAGGAAAGGCAAAATAAAAAAAGATGGCCCAAAAAATATAGAGAAGGGCAAAAAAAAAAGAGAAAGACCCTCCAAAAAAATGAGAGAAAAGAGAGAAGGGACAATGCTACTATCCTTTTCCACACTTGTGCTTCAAAGTAGCACCATGATCTTCATGATAGAGAGTTTCTGGTTTTTTCACTTTCGTATCCTAGTGGGAATTTTCATTATAGAACTTGGCTTGTATATTCCAACGATGGGCTTCCTCAAATGCCCCAGGTCTTCATGAGCAAGCAAATTGGATGCACACCCACTTAGTTTCTTTTTGAGCTTTCATACACTTATAGCTCTAGTGCATCCGTTGCATAGCAATCCCTACTCACTTTCATTGATATCTATTGATGGGCATCTCCATAGCCCTTTGATATGCCTAGTCAATGTGAGACTGTCTTCCTCCTTTTTGTCTTCTCCACAACCACCATTCTATTCCACCTATAGTGCTATATCCATGGCTCACGCTCATGTATTGCGTGAAAGTTGAAAGGTTTGAAAAAATTGAGTATGAAAACAATTGCTTGGCTAAAACCGGGGTTGTGCATGATATGAATATTTTGTGTGATGAAGAGGGAGCATAGCCAGACCATATGATTTTGTAGGGATAACTTTCTTTGGCCATGTTATTTTGAGAAGACATGATTGCTTTGTTAGTATGCTTGAAGTATTATTATTTCTTATGTCAATATAGACTTTTGTCATGAATCTCTCGGATCTGAACATTCATGCCACAATAAAGATAATTACATTGAAAATTATGTTGGTTAGCATTCCATGTCAAAAATTCTGTTTTTATCATTTACCTACTCGAGGACGAGCAGGAATTAAGCTTGGGGATGCTTGATACGTCTCCAACGTATCTATAATTTTTTATTTTTCCATGCTATTATATATGATGTTTTGGATGTTTAATGGGCTTTATTATACACTTTTATATTATTTTTGGGACTAACCTATTAACCCAAGGGCCCAGTGCAGATTGCTATTTTTTGCCTATTTCAGAGTTTCGTAGAAAAGGAATATCAAACGGAGTCCAACGGAATAAAACCTTCACGAGAGTTATTTTGGGAACAATATCAGCGCTGAAGACTTGGAGTACACTTGAGGGAACGAAGGAGGCGGCCACGAGGGTCCAGGGCGTGCCCCCTCCTACAGGGCGCGCCCCCCACCCTCGTGGGCCCCCTCTGACTCCCCCGATGCCCTCCTTCCTCCTATATATACCCATGTACCCTGAAAACATCGAGGCAATAGAGAAAACCCTAATTCCACGGCCGCAACCTTCTGTTCCTGTGAGATCCCATCTTGGGGCCTGTTCCGGAGTTCCGCTGGAGGGGGGATCTTCCACAGAGTGCTTCTACATCCACACCATTGCCTCGCCATGAGTTGTGAGTAGTTTACCACAGACCTTCAGGTCCATAGTTATTAGCTAGATGGCTTCTTCTCTCTTTTTGGATCGCAATACCAAGTTCTCCTCGGTCTTCGAGGAGATCTATTCGATGTAATCTTTTTGTGGTGTGCTTGTTGAGATCCGATGAATTGTGGGTTTATGATCAAGATTATCTACGAGAAATATTTGGTTCTTTTCTGAATTCTTTTATGTATGATTATAATATCCTTGCAAGTCTCTTCGAATTATTGGTTTGGTTTGGCCTACTCGATCTATAGTTCTTGCGATGGGAGAAGTGCTTGGATTTGGGTTCAATCTTGCGGTGTCTTTTCCCAGTGACAGCAGGGGCAGCAAGGCACGTATTGTATTGTTGCCATCGAGGATAAAAATATGGGGGTTATATCATATTGCTTGAGTTTATCCCTCTACATCATGTCATCTTGCTTAAAGCATTACTCTGTTCCTATGAACTTAATACTCTAGATGCTTGCTGGATAGCGGTCGATGTCTGGAGTAATAGTAGTAGATGCAGAATCATTTCGGCCTACTTGTCACGGGCGTGATGCCTATATATAAAGATCATGCCTAAATATTCTCATAATTATTCGCTTTTCTATCAATTGCTCGACAGTAATTTGTTCACCCACCGTAGAATTCTGCTATCATGAGAGAAGCCACTAGTGAAACCTATGGCCCCGGGGTCTATTCTCAACATATTAATCTACAATCTACTTTACTTTGTTGTTTTTACTTTCTGTTCTTATATCCAAAAATACCAAAAATATCAAACTATCCTATCTATCAGATCTCACTTTCGTAAGTGACCATAAAGGGATTGACAACCCCTTATCGCGTTGGCTGCGAAGTTCTTATTTGTTTGTGCAGGTGCGAGGGACTCGCGCGTGGTCACCTACTGTATTGATACCTTGGTTCTCAAAAATTGAGGGAAATACTTACGCTAGTGTGCTGCATCACCCTTTCCTCTTTGAGGGAATACAACGCAAGCTCGAGAAGTAGCAACGGACGAGTGAGGCGGTCTGGGTGGGCCCGGGCAGTTAGACTCGTGCTTGGTAGCGGGTCGGTCCAGCAGCCGGACATGCTGGCTCGCCAGCTACCTCGCCGAGCTGAGCGACGACAATCAGACGATGGACGTAGCTTCCGTTGAGGAGCCGGTGCCACTGTCCAAGCCGGTTCATGCTGTGTTCACCATAGAGCAGGTGCGGCCGCACTTCGACACCCTAATGGCGGAAGAGCTACCAACGCAGGAGGACCTGTGCTGCAACCTCCGTCTCCTCAACGAGCACCGATGAACAAGCGAACGACAATGTCGTCGCGGACATGTGGCCCTATGATCCTAGCTTCCCAAATGAGCAGCGGGCGCTGTATCAGACCATCCGTAGGGCTTGCGAGGCCCTCTCCGTCGTCCTTCGAGTTGTTGCGCTCGCCGTGGCGCCGCCGTCTCGTGTTGTCAACATGGTCAACGGACATGAGGATGAGGAGATGACTTTACTTGGAGAGGATGACAGTGGGGACCCACCAGGACCATAGCCGCACGTACGGAAGTGCCTCCTTATTAGTATATAAAACTATTTTTTTTGCTTCCCCCTGGTTTCCTGACATCACGGTCCCACACCATTGTCAACCTATGTAGTCAATAAACGAGAGAATTGCACAAGAAACGGCCGACAGCTGGGACCAAGCAGCTATTAACTGGGTGGGTTGTGGCCCGTCTAGCTCAGGCCAGATATCCAGCCCTGATATTATTATTTTCCAAGCTGAAAATGGCTAGCACAGCTATACTTTTTTTTAGGAATACCCAGGCAAGGTCAAGTTGTTATTCTCCGCCGCGCTGGGCTGCAAATCTTTCCTTGGAGGGATGCATTAGGCTTAACAAGAAAATGGGATTTAAGAAATAATAAATGGGATGTAATTATAAAAACTGGGCAGTAACTATAAAAAATGCACCAAACACGTAATTACTTTATAAAATATTATTTTTGGATATTGAAAATTTTAATTTCATTAATTATTGCGAGCGCAATGTTTTGTTGGGATTTTATGTAATATAAATTTATATTGAAATTGTATTTAATCTAACTAGAAATTTTGGGATAAAAATATTTCGCATCCCATCAAAATGTGGGAAATTTTATTGAATTATGTTTTGAACGGTTGGTTGAAATGGGTTGTACTTTTAACAAACTATAAATGGGATGTAGTAAACTCCATTAGAATTCAAAAATTGACTGCACATTCTTACAAATCTCAAATGGGCTATAAGTTCTCTACCACACACTTGTGGCCTTACTAAGTTGATGCGTCCCCTCAAAAAAAAAGTTGACGCATATGCAAGGCTTTGTCAACTTATAGTCAACACACGGTTCTAGCAGCAGTGGTCGTTGGATGTCCATCCAACGGATGCCGTGCTTCTTCTTCAATCTCGGATATTCTACCTTCAACGGCCAAAAAAATGATTCCTCCCCCTGACATCTGGGGCGCACCATTTCAGAAGCTGACCTGTGGGCCTACTAAGTTGACCCATACCAAGGGCTTTGTCAACTTAGTCAATATAAACGATTCTAGCTGCAGTGACCATACGATGTCCATCCAATGGACGTCGTGCCTCTTCAACCTCTGGTCTTCTTGCTCCAGCCGCCCAAAGCAATGCGGTCCTGCCGCCTGCTCCTGCCTCCCGTGGCCGGCTGTGCTGCCACGCAGGCCTCACCGCACCCTAATACCCCCACAGCTGGCCAGGCCATCCCTCTACTCACCCACACCACCTGTTATTCCACGGCGACGGTAGCCTCACACAGCAGCTGAACCAGTGAACCCTCGTACTCCTCTCCGTGCTGTCTTCCACTGCCGCATCTTCCCCGGCTCCGCGTCATCCCCTTCCTAGGCCTCGCCGTCGTCCACCGCCCTGGTGCTCTGGCGCGGCGTGGTCAACATGGTCAAGGAACGGCTTCCATCGGACGTGGACTATACGTGGAGAGGCTGACAGTTGGGTCCACGACGTCAGCAAGGAAGTGCCTCCTTATTATGCGGAAAATGATGATTCCTCCACCTGACAGCAGGGACCCACCGGACGGGCCACCGTAGTTCGCAAAAAAACGTTTCCCCTGACTACTGGGACCCATCGGACGGGCCACCATATTGCGCGAAAAAAACGTTCCCCCCACTGTCAGCTCGGACCCACCTGAAGTACCTCCTTATTACGCACAAAAAATAAATACTCCCCCTGCTGGTTGGGACCCACCTTGGTGGGAGGCTGACTTGTGGGCCTACTAAGTTGACGGGGATGGTGTGCTTTGTCAACTTAGTCAATATGAACTATTCTAGCTCGAGTGACCGTACGATGTATATCCAACGGCCGTAGTGCTTCTTCAACCTCTGGTCTTGTTGCTCCAGCCGCCCAAAGCAGCACCGGTCGTGCCGCATGCTCCTGCCTCTCGTGGTCGGTTGTGCTGCCGCGAAGGCCTCACCGCCCCCTACTATTCCCACCGTTGGCCAGGCCATCCCTCTACTCATGCACACCCCCATTATTCTGCGGCGACGATAGCCTCACACCGCAGCGAACCAGTGAACCCTCGTACATCTCTACGCGTGGGCATCCACTGTCGCGTGTTCCCCGGCTCCGTGTCGTCCCCTTCCTAGGCCTCGCCGTTGTCCACCGCCCTAGTGCTCTCGGCGCGGCGTGGTCAACGTGGTCAAGGAACGGCTTCCATCGGACGTGGACTGTACGTGGAGAGGCTGACAGCTGGGTCCACGGCCGCAGCAAGGAAGTGCCTCCTTATTACGCGCAAAATAATTATTCCTCCACCTGACAGCGGGGATCCACCAGACGGGCCACCGTATTTCGTGAAAAAATGTTTCCCCCTGACTTCTGGGACCCACCAGCTACATCTTCGCACGCAAGGAAGTGCATCCGGGCAAAAAAACGATTCGCCCCCTGACTGCTGGGACCCACCAGCTACATCTTCGCACGCAAGGAAGTGTCTGACAGTCGGGACCCACCTGGTCGAAGCGTACGTAGCGTTGTCATTCTGGTCGCGAACGTGTATGTACATACTGGTCGATGTAGAGGCGTGCACGTGTCGTAGCAGAGGCGCGCACGTAGCATGTACACGTACGTACAGCGGCCAGGGTGCAAGAAAGTAAATACGGCCACGGACGTACATATGGGCAGGGTCTCGAACGCCTACTCGCGCGTACGTACAGCCAGGGCTCATGTACATGGCTGGGTCGGAACGGAGAAACAGCGTCATCGTCGTGTTCATGGGGAGCCAACCGGCTGGGTCGGAACAGAATGCGTCGTCGTGTTCATCGGGAGGGCTTGGACGGAGCAGCCGATGGAAACGAGGCCTGGCGCACCGCAGAATGGAGGAACGGCCTTGTGTTCGACCGGCCACGGTCGAAACGGGATCCTGTTCATCGGGAGGGGTCTGGTGTACCGCAAAACGGAGGAAACGGACCTCCGACGGTCAAAACGGGGGTCCTGTTGATCGGGATGGGTGTGGCGTACCACAAAATGGAGGAAACGGACTTGTGTTGGAGCGCTATGGTCGAAACGGGGGTCCTGTTCATCGGGAGGGGTGTGGCGTACCGCAAAACGGGACTCCACGGGATACTGTTCATCTCCACCGTCGACCCCCTCCAGCCTTTATGGGCTACTGTTCATCCACCGTCGACCTCCTCCTGCCTCCACCTGTGACTATTCAGCCTCCACCGCGCGCTACTCCACCATAGACCTGGCCAAACCTCGGGCCGGGCCAGGCTCCGGGCCGGGCCGACCCAAGCCCGGTGCAAAAAACCCAGGCCCGAGCCCGGCCCGGCCCGGCCGTCGGGCCTAAAAATCGGGCCCGAGCCCGGCCCAAACATGCAAAAGCCCGACGGGCCTCGGGCCTCGGGCCGGGCTCCTTCGCTAATGTGCAAAAATGACGGGCCCGGGCCCAGCCCGGCCCGGCCACCGGGCCTGAAATCTAGGCCCGAGCCCGGCCCGTGGACAAGGTCGGGCCGGGCCGGGTCGGGCTTTTTCGGGCCGGGCCGGGCTGCCCATGGCCAGGTCTACTCCACCGGCTACTGGTCAACCAGCCCTCTCCACAGACTCCTGTTCAACCATCCCTCCACGGGCTACTGTTCATCCAGTCCTCCACCGTCTACTGTTCATCCAGCCCTCCACGGGATGGTCCTGTTCATCCAGCCCTCCACGGAGTCCTGTTCATGCAGCCCCAACCGGCTCGATCGATCGGGGTCCTGTTCAAC
>LR738714.1:71145512-71224884 GCA_902687465.1 Secale cereale
CCCCCCCCGGAACGCTCACTGTTCATGCAGAGGCAGCATCGGTCGGCTTCAGTTAGCAGCAGTAGCGAAGGGATCACTCGATCGGGTTCAGTTAACAGCCATCGATCGATCGCTCGGGTTCAGTAACACGTAACCTGCAGTGCAATCGCTCGGGTTCAGTTAGAGCCCAATGCCTCGCACCCACGCGCGTGCGTGTACGAGAGAAACGTGCATCGCTCGGCCCCGACCACCCACCGTAATCGGGAACACCTCAATATTTTCCTCGCCCTCGCTTCTACCACGATTTTTTCCGTCATGGACGGCCCAAAGAATGTCATGCGGCTGCGTCTCCGCCTTGCCCAGGATGAAAAGCCCATTTTCTGTCATGATTTTTTTTTCATAGAAGTAGGACCCCACCACATCTATGATGATACCATGTTTTGTCACAATTATTGTCATAGAAGTGTCATAAGTACGACAGAAAAAAGTTTCGTTCGGCCCAAAATGTCACGGATGTGTCTTTTTTTGTAGTGATGCAGGCAGGAGCCAGTCTACTAATCTTGGACATGATTCCTATATACATGATCATTGTCTTGGATATCGTCATAACTATTCACTTTTGTATCAATTGCCAAACAGTAATTTGTTCACCCACTTTTGCTATTTTTCGAGAGAAGCCGCTAGTGAAATCTACGGCCCCAGGTCTATTTTTCTATCATATACTTTCTGATTTATATCGCTATTTGCTTTTTCCTCTATTTGAAACTTTAATTTTCAGATATATATTATCAAAAACACAAAAATACCTTTCTACATTTTATTTGTCGTTCTTTCATTTGCATCTATCAATCTATATTTTTACGATTCTATTACCCGGGAGGGATTGACAACCCCTCTTATACGTCGGGCTGCGAGTATTTGTTATTTGTGTTCAGATGCGTTTACATATGTTGCAAGGTTCTCCTACTGGTTCGATAACCTTGGTCTCATCATTGAGGGAAATACCTACAGTAGTTGTGTTGCATCATCCCTTCCTCTTTGGGGAAATACCAATGTAGTTCAAGCGACATCATATGCATGCATGTATAGGGTGCCAACAACCACGTTTGAGCCACCCACATAAAATTGTCACGTCAAGCTTAGGCTCTTAGGCTCTATACAAGGACAACCAAGAGCCTAAGCTTGACGTGACAATTTTATGTGGGTGGCTCAAACGGGGTTCATGGCACCCTATACATGCATGCATATGATGTCGCTTTAACTACGTCGGTATTTCCCCAAAGAGGAAGGGATGATGCAGCACAACTACGATAGGTATTTCCCTCAGTGATGAGACCAAGGTTAACGAACCAGTAGGAAGACCAAGCAACACTATGTAAATAGTCCTGCACACAAAGAATAAATACTTGCAACCCGACGTGTAAGAGGGGTTGTCAATGCCTCCCGGGTAATTGATTAGTAAAAGGATAGATGAGTAATGGCAAATGGAACGATGACAAATGAAACTCAGCGAGGTATTTTTGGGTTTTTGATAATATAGCGTTGAAAATTAAAGTTGCAAATAAAGGAAAAAGCAAATGACAATATAGATCTGAAAGTATATGATAGGAAAATAGACCCAGGGCCGTAGATTTCACTAGTGGCTTCTCTCGAGAAATGGCAAACGGTGGGTAGACAAATTATTGTTGGGCAATTGATAGAAAACCGAATAGTTATGACGATATCCAAGACAATGATCATGTATATAGGCATCACGTCCAAGATTAGTAGTTCGCCTCCTGCCTGCATCTACTACTATTACTCCACACATCGACCGCTATCTAGCATGTATATAGTGTCTTAAGTTCATGGAGAAATGGAGTAATGCAATAAGAACGATGACATGATGTAGACAAGATCTATCCATGTAGGAATAGAACCCATCTTTTTATACTTACGACACATGCGTGCCTTGCTGCCCCTTCTGTCACTGCGAAAGGACACCGCAAGATCGAACCCATCACAAAGCACATCTCCCCATTCCAAGATAAATAGATCAAGTTGGCCAAACAAAACCCAAATATCGGTGAAGAAATACGAGGCTATAATAATCAATTATGGATATTAAAACAAGGCAAATCTGATCATAAACTCACAATTCATCGGATCCCAAAAAACACACCGCACAAAGTCATTACATCAAATAAATCTCCAAGAGAACTTTGTATTGAGAAATAAAGAGAGAAGAAGCTGATACGTCTCCAACGTATCTATAATTTTTAATTGTTCCATGCTGTTATATATTTTGTTTTGGATGTTTAATGGGCTTTATTATACACTTTTATATCATTTTTGGGACTAACCTACTAACCCAAGGCCCAGTGCAAATTGTTGTTTTTTGCCTATTTCAGTGTTTCGCAGAAAAGGAATATCAAACGGAGTCCAAACGGAATGAAACCTTCGGGAGAGTTATTTTTGGAACGATATCAACACAGAAGATTTGGAGTACACGCCAGGAAGCGAGAGAGGTGGCCACGAGGGTAGGGGCGCGCCCCCCACCCTCGTGGGCCCCATGTTGCTCCCCTGACGTCCCTCTTCCTCCTATATATACCAACGTAGCCTGAAACTATCGAGGAGCACCACGAAACCCTAATTCCACCATCGTAACCTTCTGTACCCGTGAGATCCCATCTTGGGGCCTGTTCCGGAGCTCCACCGAAGGGGCATCGATCATGGAGGGCTTCTACATCAACACCATAGCCTCTCCGATGGGTTTTGAGTAGTTTACCACAGACCTTCGGGTCCATAGTTATTAGCTAGATGGATTCTTCTCTCTCTTTGGATCTCAATACAAAGTTCTCCTCGATCTTCGAGGAGATCTATTCAATGTAATTCCTTTTGCGGTGTGTTTGTCGAGATCCGATGAATTGTGGGTTTATGATCCAGATTATCTATGAATAATATTGGATTATTTTTTGAAATCTTTTATGCATGATTTATGATCCGATGAATTATGGATTTATGATTAGATTATCTATGAATATTATTTGAATCTTATCTGTATTCTTATATGCATGATTTGATATTTTTGTATTTCTATTCGAATTATTGGTTTGGTTTGGCCAACTAGATTGGTAATTCTTGCAATGGGAGAGGTGCTTAGTTTTGGGTTCAATCTTGTGGTGTCCTCACCCAGTGACGGAAGGGGTAGCAAGGCACGTATTGAATTGTTGCCATCAAGGATAAAAAGATGGGTTTTATATCATATTGCTTGAGTTTATCCCTCTACATCATGTCATCTTGCTTAAGGCGTTACTCTGTTCTTATGAACTTAATACTCTAGATGCATGCTGGATAGCGGTCGATGTGTGGAGTAATAGTAGTAGATGCAGAATCGTTTCGTTCTACTTGTCACGAACGTGATGCCTATATACAATGATCATGCCTAGATATTCTCATAACTGTGCGCTTTTCTATCAATTGCTCGACAGTAATTCATTCACCCATCGTAGAAATCTACTATCAGGAGAGAAGCCACTAGTGAAACCTATGGCCCCCGGGTCTATCTTCATCATATTAGTTTCCCGTCTACTTGCCAATTTCTTTCGCCATTGCTTTACTTTGCATTATTTACTTTTTCTCTATACCAAAAATACCAAAAATATTATCTTATCATCTCTATCAGATCTCACTTTTGTAAGTGACCGAGAAGGGATTGACAACCCATTTTATCGTGTTGGCTGCAAGGTTCTTATTTGTTTGTGCAGGTACGAGGGACTCGCGCGTGGTCTCCTACTGGATTGATACCTTGGTTCTCAAAAACTGAGGGAAATACTTACGCTATTGTGCTGCATCACCCTTTCCTCTTTGAGGGAATACAATGCAAGCTCGAGAAGTAGCAAGAAGAATTTCTGGCATCGTTGCCGGGAAGATCTACGCAAAAGTCATATACCAAGTACCTATCACAAACCCTTATCCCTCGTATTACATTATTTGCCTCTCGTTTTCCTGTCCCCCACTTCACCTTTGCCTTTCCTTCGCCTCTTTCCCATTTTCTTTTCCTTCGCCATGGCCGAATCAAAAAGGGATAAGGGTTCTCTCCCAGGTTTTAGTACTTTGGATAGTTCATCTATCCTCTCTAAGCTCATAAATAATGATGCTATGGAAAGACCTACAAGGTTTATCAACGAGAGCTTGAATAATTTCGATGAAGATGATCCCGGAATTTTTCGTTATTTACTTGACGAGTCTTTGAAAGATGCTTGGGATAGGCTATTAAGGATCAGAGCCAGCTATGTTCCCCAATATCAAATTGAGATATACCTAAAAGGCTTTTATGTTGGCTTACCTTCTTCGTTCAAGCAAGTTTTAGATTCTATTTTTGAAGAGGGTTTTCTTGAGGGGGATGCCATAGATACCTATGAAAAGATGAAAACTATATTTGGGCACCCCATGAGTGAGAAGGTTGAATCCACTTCTCTTTTGTGCTTTTATCAAAATGAAATTATCAAAGAGATGAAGGCTAGCTTAGATGCAAATTTCCGTAGCGTGCTTAATCTTTCTTCCATTGTTAATGGCCATGTGCTTTCTCAAAATAGAAAGATAAATGCTATAGATAAGAAATTCTCTCTTTTCCTTCCCAATACCAAAGATGGCAATACCTAGATCTATTCTTGTATCGTGCCTAGATAGGGGCGTTAAATGATAGCGCTTGTTGGGAGGTAACCCAATTTTATTTTATTTGCTTCTGCTTCTGTTTAGGAATAAATATTGCATCTAGCTTCTGTTTAGATGTGGTTTTGTGTTTTAATTAGTGTTCGTGCCAAGTAGAACCTTTGGGAAGACTTGGGTGAAGTTTATGTGATCATGTTGTAGAAAACAAAAACTTTAGCGCTCACGAGATTAGCTTCCATTCTTTACTGGAGAGTGATTTTTAGTTGATTATTTTTGCGGATGATTAATAGACAAATTCCTCACATCCAACAATTTATTTCAATTTTATTAGAGTTACAGAAGTATTCGAAAGTTACAGATTGCTACAGACTGTTTTGTTTTTGACAGATTCTGTTTTTCGTGTGTTGTTTGCTTGTTTTGATGAATCTTTGAGTAATGTCGGGGGTATGTATCATGGAGAAGTTGGAATACAGTAGGTTTAACACCAATATAAACAAAGAATGAGTTCATTACAATACCTTTGAGTGGTGGTTTGTTTTCTCATACTAACGGAACTCATGAGATTTTTGCCTAAGTTTTGTGTTGTGAAGTTTTCAAGTTTTGTGTAAGGATTTGATGGACTATGGAACAAAGAATGGCAAGAGCCTAAGCTTGGGGACGCCACGGGAAGGCATCCCCTCTTTCGTCTTCGTCTATCGGTTACTTTAGACTATATTTTTATTCACCACATGATATGTGTTTTGCTTGGAGCCTCATGTATGATTTGAGTCTTTCCTTTTTAGTTTACCACAATCATCCTTGCTGGACACACCTTTTGTGAGAGATACAAATGAATCGGAATTTATTAGAATACTCTATGTGCTTCACTTATATCTTTTGAGCTAGATAGTTTTGCTCTAGTGCTTCACTTATATCTTTTAGAGCACGGTGGTGGTTTTATTTTGTAGAAATTATTGATCTCTCATGCTTCACTTATATCTTTTGGAGAGTCTTTTAGAACAGCATGGTAATGTGCTTTGGTTATAAATTTAGTCCTAATATGATAGGCATCCAAGATGGGTATAGTAAAAACTTTCATATAAAGTGCTTTGAATATTATGAGAAGTTTGATACTTGATGATTGTTTTGAGATATGAGGATGGTGATATTAGAGTCATGCTAGTGGACTAATTGTGAATTTGAGAAACAATTGTGTTAAAGTTTGTGATTCCCATAGCATGCATGTATGGTGAACCGTTATGTGATGAAGTTGGAGCATGATTTATTTATTGATTGTCATCCTTTGTGTGGAGGTCGGAATCGCGCGATGGTTAACTCCTGCCAACCCTTCCCCTAGGAGCATGCGTTGAATACTTTGTTTTAATGACTCGTAGATTTTTGCAATAAGTATATGAGTTCTTTATTACTAATGTTGAGTCCATGGTTTATATGCACTCTCACCCTTCCACCATTGCTAGCCTCTCTTGTACCGCGCAACTTTCGCCGGTACCATACACCCACCATATACCTTCCTCAAAACAGCCACCACACCTACCTATTATGGCATTTCCACATCCATTCTAAGATATATTTCCATGCAACTTTCCACTGTTCCGTTTATTATGACACGCTTCATCATTGTCATATTGCCATGCATGATCATGTAGTTGACATCATATTTGTGGCTAAGCCACCGTTCATAATTACCGTACATGTCACTCTTGATACATTGCACATCCCAGTACACCGCCGGAGGCATTCACATAGAATCATATTTTGTTCTATCTTCGAGTTGTAAGTAAATAAAAGTGTGATGATCTTTATGACTAGAGCATTGTCCAAGTGAGGAAAGGATGATGGAGACTATGATTCCCCCACAAGTCAGGATGAGACTCTGGACGAAATAAAAAAATAAAAAAAGGAGGCCATAAAAAAGAAGAGGAAAGGCCCAAAGAAAAAAAATGAGAGAAAAAGAGAGAAGGGACAATGTTACTATCCTTTTTCCACACTTGTGCTTCAAAGTAGCACCATGATCTTCATGATAGAGAGTCTCTTGTTTTTTCACTTTCATATACTAGTGCGAATTTTCATTATAGAACTTGGCTTGTATATTCCAATGATGGGCTTCCTCAAATGCCCTAGGTCTTCGTGTGCAAGCGAGTTGGATGCACACCCACTTAGTTTCTTTAGTTGAGCTTTCATACACTTATAGCTCTAGTGCATCCGTTGCATGGCAATCCCTACTCACTCACATTGATATCTATTGATGGGCATCTCCGTAGCCCATTGATACGCCTAGTTGATGTGAGACCATCTTCCTCCTTTTGTCTTCTCCACAACCACCACTCTATTCCACCTATAGTGCTATATCCATGGCTCACGCTCACTATAGCATACTTTGTGCGCCAGACTTGAGCCTCATTCACACCGCTCTCACTGGTGAAAGGAATTATAACCTTGGAGCGATTGTTGCACGTAGACTTCGGCATAACGCTAACAGTGGTTGGTTCTATGGTGGAATTTACGCCTTGCGTTTAGCACGAGGGTTGGGTGTTTCTCCTTTACCCTTTGATCCAATCCTACCCACGCAGTATTTAGATTTTGACACCTTAAAAGAGCATAAGATTCTCAAGGTAAAGGTTGATAACTTCACTTACAATCTGTTGTTTAACCAATCACATGTTGTGGACACATATTTGCCTGCGCCTGCTCTTTTTGACTATAACTGCAAGGGAAGATATTTTGTTCTTGAGAGCGAGGCCCGATCTCATAACGCAGTAGTGGTGGCAGCACGGCAGGCCGAGGCGTCGACACCGAGAGCCTCCATGAGCTACCACGCTGACTACTACCCTCCATGCTACTGATCGACTATCAAGCTAGGCCATAAGCCTAAGCTTGGGGGAGTACGTGTTTCTCACCGACATTACATTTATGTTTACATATCATTCTATTTGTCGGTGCTCACACATTTTCATTGTATCATCCATGCTTAGATTTATTTTCTTGCTTTCTTCTTGTGTGTTTTATTTTCTTTAGAAAACCAAAAACAATAATTGTAGTAATTTACTTTCTATGCATGCTTAATAGTAAGATTAAAAAGAAAATCCAAAAAGATTTCATTGTTCTTCTTTTGCTTCTTGGGAGCTTTCCCGTGTAAATATTTTTTCTCGTTTTTGCTTTCCCCCTTTTATTAGCTTGTTCAAGAAAACCAAAAACTAAAAAAATATTTCAGTGTGTTTTTCTGAATTTCTTTTCTTTTTATTTGAGTTGTGCTGAGGAGAAGACCATGATGAAAATGTTCAGTGGCTCCCATATAAATAAGTGTTGAACTAATAAAGAGCATATTTTACCTTGTCTTCTTCTGTTGAATAAAATGTTTTGTAGATTCCAGCTTAGTCCACGGCACTCTTGCACTATTATTATTTTCATATCATTCGGTCATGCAAGTTAAAGGCAATAATGACGATATTCAATGAATTGGTCGTGGCAAGGAGAAACTGGTATGAACTCGACTTGTTCTGTTTGTGTAAATATGTTTAACCTAGTATCCATGATTCAGCCCATTAGGATTAAACATGTTTGCAATGACAATTAGTGATTATAGTTTCTCATGCCATGCATAAGTAGCTGGGGGTTGATAATGATTTATCTTGGATATCAACATAGCGTTAAAATTATTGTGATGTAGTATGATGATATGCTATCCTCCTCTGAATGTTTGAGTAGCTTGACTTGGCACATGTTTATGCATGTAGTTGAATCAAAACCAACATAGCTTCTATGATATTTATGCTCATGGTGTCCATATCCTACTCATGCGGGTGTCCAATGTTTATTATGCATGATGCATGTTCATTACCATTGTTGCTCTCTAGCTGGCCGCTTCCCAACCTATTTGCTAGCCTTCACCTGTACTAAGCGGGAATACTGCTTGTGCATCAAATTCTAAAACTCAAAGTTATTCCAGATGAGTCCACCATACCTACCTATATGCGGTATTACCGCCGTTCTAAGTAAATTTGTACGTGTCACCTCTAAAAACTTCAAATAAATATCCCTTTTGTGTGTCTGGATCGTTCATGGAACGATAGGAGGTGGTTGGTATTTTCCATGCTAAGCGGATTATTCTCAGGTCGAGTGTTTATTCATTCGCCATCGCACGAGAAAATGAGTGGTAATAGGGATTCCCAGCCCCAAATTGCAAAAAAGGAAAAATCTTACAAATAAACAAACAAAAACTCTCAATGGAGTTCAAACATTTACTTTTTGCTTAGGAACCGCCACTAGCTCATTTAGCATGGGAGATATCGATAGCTGATAGTTGTGAAGTGAATGAAAAGGGTGCATCTCTCAAAATTTCATTTACCTTTGTTTTAAAAACTTGAGCTCTCGCACCTCTGCAAATCACTGCTTCCCTCTGCGAAGGGACTGTCTATTTACTTTTGTGTTGTGTCATCACCCTCTCCAATAAGCGATGGGTCTGAGAGCACTGTTGTCATGCCTATGCATTGTGTGTAGTGAATGTTGGGTGTTAGCATGATTGGATCTTTTATACCATGAATTACAATGTTTAGTCGCTGCTCGGACTTTGGAGGTGCTCTGTATTTATGTTTTGCGGTCTCAGAAAGGGCTAGCGAGATACCACTATTGCCATATAATATCATGGTTGTTTTGACAAAGTGTTGCTGTTTGAGATCTCATATTATCGCTGATACGTCCAAAACGTATCTATAATTTCTGCTTGCTCCATGCCACTTTTGGGTGATATTGCTATGATATTCATACACTTCCATACACTTTTGATCATATTTGGACTAACTTACTAATCCAGTGCACCCCAGTGCCAGTTTCTGTTTTCAGCTGTTTTTGTATTTCAGGTTTTCACATTACGAGAACTGCCAGGAAAAATCCAGAAAAAATATATAAAAAATCAGCGTTCCAGGAGCTACCGTGCGGCCAAAGTACAACCGGGGGGACCCACAGGGGCTCCAGGCGCCCTATGGGCGCCCCCCCCCCCCTGGGCCGCGCGGGGGGGGCGCCTGGGCCCCCTGAGGCACCTTCGATGCCCCCCTTTTGCATATATTTAAACCGTGTCGAGGAAACCCTCATTCCGGACCCCTTTTCTCCAGACGCGATTCCGATCTCCGCCGCCATCGCCATCAAGCTTCGGGGGACCAGAATTCCTGCGCCGGCACCCTGCCGGGACGGGGAAGTGCCCCCGGATTCATCTCCATCGACGTTGCTTCCTCCCTCCATGAGGCGGGAGTAGTTCCTCCTCGGGGCTGAGGTTCTTACCAGTAGCTATGTGGTCAATTCCCTCTCCCATGATGTGATCTTCGTTGTGATCATAGGCTATGTTAATCTAGGGTGATCCCATGATATTTCCCCTTCCTCTATGTATTGGATTGATGTACTCACTTGTCTTTATCTAGTATAATCCCCGAGACCAAGGTGACAGCGGTCTATTGGACATGGATTAGAAAAGTATTTTCATGAGTGATTTCCTCTCTTGTGTGTTGATTGAAGATTGAGAGTCTCTTGGTGCTTGTCTTTGACTATCCTTTAGATATGTTGTGGTGATTGTGGGACTCTCTTTGGATGGCCGCGGTGACATTGGGAAATCTTTAGATTGAGAACTACGAACTTTGAGGTGTGCTTTTGTAGCCCTACATAATTCTCGTCCTCTCTTGACCACGAAGGAATGACCTCTGAGTGTGTCCCCTTTGCATGTTTTATGGGAAATATCATGTGATTCGATTATGTTAATGTTGTTGGGAGTTGCCACTAGTGAAAGTATGAACCCTAGGCCTTGTTTCCACCATTGCAATACCGTTTGTGCTCACGTTTACCACTTGTTTGCTTGCTGCACTTTTTATTACATATTTATATTACTTTGTTTTGCCATCCATATCACTTGCCATTTAACCTCTCTTCGCCGAACTAGTGCACCTATACATCTGACAAGTGTATTAGGTGTGTTGGGGACACAAGAGACTTCTTGTATCTTAGTTGCAGGGTTGCTTGAGAGAGACCATCTTCAACCTCTACTTCCCTGAGTTCGATAAACCTTAGGTCATCCACTTGAGGGAAATTTGCTGCTGTCCTACAAACCTCTGCGCTTGGAGGCCCAACATAGTCTACAAGAGTATAAGCGTGTGTAGACATCAAGCTATTTCTGGCGCCGTTGCCGGGGAGGTGAGTGCTTGAAGGTATATCTTTAGATCTTGCAATTAAATCTTTTTATTTCTTGTTTTTATTTCACTAGTTATGTTTATGGAAAACCTTGTTATTGGATCGTTGCTTGCGGGAGGACGCCCCACACCTGTGGTGGTTGCTCCTCCTCCTACTGAAATTGTGCCCTATAAAATACCGGCTGGTATTATCAATCATGTTTTGGCTAATCGTTATGCAGGAGACAGACATCCCGATGAACACTTGCTATATCTGTCACAACTATGTTCATTATTTAAGCTTGCAGGTGTATCGAGGGAGTTTGTCATGAGGAAATTATTTGCCTTGTCACTGAAAGGAAAAGCATTGGAATGGTATAGGCTACTAAATGACTCTCACCTGCTGGAGTGGGAAGAGATCCAGTCTCTCTTTTACTCCAAATTTTATCCTCTTCATGAAGTCCATAAGAATAGGAATTATGTTTATAATTTTTATCCTCATGACGGAGAGAGCATAGCTCAAGCTTGGGGGAGACTGAAAACGTTAATGCTAAAATGTCCTAACCATGGGCTCCCCAAAGATATTATTATTACTAACTTCTATGCGAGGCTTTCTCGACAGGATAAAGACTTGCTCGACGCCTCCTCTATGGGTTCTTTCACAAACAAAAAGATTGATGCTAAATGGGAACTCCTTGAAAGAATTCAACGCAACACTGAAGATTGGGAGATCGACAAAGGTAAAGAGTTAGGTATAATTTATGAGTATGATTGCATTAAGTCCTTTGTTGAAACTACAAGTTTTAATAAGTTTAGTGCTAAGTTTGGGCTTGATTCTCAACTCCTTGTTGATTTCCTCAAATCTTTTGCTTCACATCTTAATATGCCTAAGGAGGATTGGATCAAGCATCATAAACCTTTTAAAGAGACTTGCAAAGAAAATGAAATTGTTCATGATGATTGCAACATGCATGATCCAATTCCTAAAAATGAAGTTTTATATAAGCATGTTAATTTTTGTGGAGTGGATAGACCTTGTGAAAGGCCTACGATTGAAGAAGAGAAGTATTGTAAGCAACATAAGCATGAAAGAACAATCACTTGGGTCAGAGATTTAAATGAAATTGCTAGAGAATTGTGTGACCTTTATCCTTTTACTTGTGAACTTTGCCGAGAGGGTCACTTTAATTTTCAATGCATGAACTTTCAAAACATAACTGTTAACCGGTTGTGTGATAACATGATCACCTCTGATCTTTATGATGAGCTTATGTAATTTTTGATGTGTGAAGAGTTATCAGGAAAGACTTCTTGGCTGGATGATAATGCCATAGGAATAAAAAACACTTTGCAAAATTGCCATCTCTATTGTGTTGTTAATTGCCATGAAAATGATTATATAAGTAAGATTCGAAAGGAGGGAACTTTACCAAAGTATAAAAATGTCTCTTATATTTCTGCTAATAAAAAGGAGAGTTTCTCCCAAGTTTCCCCTATTGTTTCTAATGATAAACCAGGATATGTGGAGAAGCTTCATCTCCAACCACTCCCTCCTAAGGTTAAGAAGAAGAAAAAGAAGAGGAGGAGGAAAAGGAGCAAGAAAGAAGAAGAATGGGTATCAACCTGGCCTGAGCATATTCCTCCCATCAACTTTTATCCTAACGATTGTAAGTTTAAAGAAGAAGGTGAAGTTTATTGCCTTAATTATCATCTCGATGATACGTCCGTAGGTACTGTTGAAGATGATTTTGATTATGATATGCATGTTACTTATTGTGATTGGGAAAATGATGATAATGCTACTTATGATCTTGAAAATCTTTTTGGTACCAACTCTGAAAGTGATGATATGAGAAGCTCTAAGCTTGGGGATGATAGGATTGCAAATCCTTTACCCACTAGTGATGTGATAATTAATAATTCTCTTGCTAGTAAGAATAAAGACAACATGTTTACAAATATAGTTACTAGCAATGATAATGCTCTTCTCTACCATGATGATGTTATAACTCCAATCTATAGTGTTTAAGTTGTTTATGATAGTCCTACGCCCACTATTACCAATGAGAAAGATTATGCTTATGTGGAGAGTAAGAGTACCTTTTTGCATGTGGATCATGGTAACAATGCTTTATGTGATTCTTATATTGTTGAGTTCATCCATGATGCCACTGAAATTTATAATGAGAGAGGGAGGCTTGGTTCTAAATATCTTAATAATAAGAAGTTTCCTCTCTTTATGGTGAATATTTTGAAGTTATGGTTGTTTTGCCTTCCTATGCTAGTTGCTTCGTGCTTCAATGAATTATTCTATTGCAATATTCCTATGCATAGGAAGCATGTTAGGCTTAAATGTATTTGGCATTTGCTTCTTGATGCCCCCTTTTGTTCTTCAGCTCTTATTCTTACGAGAGCATCATTAAAGTCCTATGCCTAGCTTAAAGGCATAAAAGAAAGCGCTTTTGGGAGGCAGCCCACAATGAATAAAATTTTATTTTACCTTTTGTTGTGTCTTGATGTTGTTACTACAGTAGCATCATCATTGTATCTTTACTTTTCATATTTGTGCCAAGTATAGCCTCTGATTGCTAGAAAGTTCAAAAGTTGTGAGGTGCTGTCCAGGAAACAGATTCTGTCCTTGAATAGAAAAATTCGTATAAAATCACCAGATCTTCTTTTTGGTCTGAATTTTTTCGACAGCGTTCTCTATATAATTGTCTTTCGTGCGTCTGTTCTAAGTTTTTTTATTTGAGTTGCAGAAGTATCCCGAACAGATCAATTACTACCTGCTGTTCTGTTTTTCACAGATTCTGTCCTGTTTTGCCTTTCTTTCATTTTGCAAATCAAGAGCTTGCTTTTTCTTTGCAAAAACCTTTTGGCAATCTTGAGAAACAGTAGAAATTCAATAATATCTTTATTTCCAGCAAGGTATAATTATTTTATTAAGGGTACTAACCTCGCTAATCAGATTATGATGAGTTATGTATGAAGGGAGTTTTCAAGTGTGCGAGGGAAGATGATAAAAAAGATTCAGGAGTGTCAAGCGCTCAAGCTTGAGGATGCCCCCGTGCACCCCCAAGAAATATTCAAGGAGACTCAAGCGTCTAAGCTTGGGGATGCCCGCGTGCATCCCCTTCTCCATCACCATTATCAGTTCGTCTTTCGTTCCGCTATATTTTTATCACTTCATGTGTTATGTGCTATGCTTGGAGCGTCTTGCTTTTAGTTTTCTTTTTAGTTTTTCATAACGAGTCGGAACTCAGCATTCTTTATGTGGGAGAGAAACACGCTCCACTTCTACCTATAACATAACATAGAATTTTCATGTCTATCTTTGTTGTGTGTGTTCTTTGTCTTTTAATAGCTACTATCATGCTCTGCTCTTAGTATTCATGCTTATCTTTTCAAAGAGCTTTTGTTTAGTTGGTTGCTAGAACTCTCTTTAATTATCATGCTCACCTTATTAAGAGAGTTTGCTTCCGTTGCATTGGTTAATGTGTCTATGATAAAGATGCTACTTGCATAATGGTGCTTAGTAGTTCAGGTTTTCTTATGGTTAATCTCAAATAGCTGGGGGGTTCCCAATGTGTTATTGGAGTACCAACTTGATTTGTTTGCCTATGATGTGGTATGGTTTAGTAATATCTTCCTTCGAGAATTTATTTTGATTGACTTGGCGTATGCTCACGCATATTTAAGACTGTAAAGAAAGTCTGTCAAGCCTTGATGATCTTTTATTTCTGAGTAGCGATATAACTACCATGCCTGATTCAATATTGCTTTGTCGCTCTGCATGATTATGACCGTCATTGCTCTCTTAGTTGGTCGCTCCCAGTCTTTTGCTAACCTCCACCTGTACTAAGCAAACTAACTTTGCAATATATAGCTCATGGGAAAGTAGCTTAAAAACTATTGTGGTAAAGAATATGTTGCTTATATATCTTATTTCTTATAAGTTGCTTGCTGAGCGGTAACCATGTTTCTGGGGACGCCATCAACTGTCACACTTTTGTTGAATATCATGTGAGTTGCTATGCATGTTCGTCTTGTCTGAAGTAAGGGTGATTTGCCGTGGGTTGAATGAATATGCATATTGTTAGAGAAGAACATTGGGCCGCCAACCAAAGCCATGTATCATGGTGGAAGTTTTAGCTTGGACGTTGATCCTCAATCTCTTATGAGAACATGCTTATGCATTAAAGAGGAGTCCATCATCTATTTTCTATGTTGTCCCGGTATGGATGTCCTCAAGTTGAGATCTATCAAAAACGAGAAATCAAATGCGATTTATCTCCTTGGACCTTTGTACAGGTGGCATAGAGGTACCCCTTTGTGACACTTGGTTGAAACATATGTAATGCAATGATAACCCATGGAAATCCGAGCTAATTAGGACAAGGTGCGAGCACTATTGGTATTCGATGCATGAGGCTTGCAACTTATAGGATGTCTTATGCATTACACATATGAAGTACTACTACCATTGACAAAATTGCTTCCATGTTTTCAAAATAAAAAGCTCTAGCACTTAACCTTTCTTTTACTTTTATGTTGAAGCACCAACTACTGAGAGCATGATTGTCATTCTGAGTGTAATGTGCATTGTCCCAAAGTAGCATTGTCTTTTGCATGATTGTGATATCGTTTATTTTGAAATCATTGTATCTAGTCATCACTTAAACCTTGAAGGTGCCCCTGCATTTATGTTTTGCATCACTAAAGGGGGCAAGCTAGATATCACTTTATCATATTTGCACATCATGTTCATTGCAAATCTTTTTGATGTTTCAGTTTCATGTTGTAAAACTTTCAGTCATTTGTGATTTTCTCATGAGGCAACTTAATTACTATAGAATCATTGTCTCAGTAAGCTTTTGTCATATGACTATAAAAAGTCCTATATGGTTAATAGCATGTCACCACAGAAATTATTCTTGTTATCATTTACCTACTCGAGGACGAGCAGGAATTAAGCTTGGGGATGTTGATACGTCCAAAACGTATCTATAATTTCTGCTTGCTCCATGCCACTTTTGGGTGATATTGCTATGATATTCATACACTTCCATACACTTTTGATCATATTTGGACTAACTTACTAATCCAGTGCACCCCAGTGCCAGTTTCTGTTTTTGGTTGTTTTTGTATTTCAGGTTTTCACATTACGAGAACTGCCAGGAAAAATCCAGAAAAAATATATAAAAAATCAGCGTTCCAGGAGCTACCGTGCGGCCAAAGTACAGCCGGGGGGGACCCACAGGGGCTCCAGGCGCCCTGTGGGCGCCCCTCCCCCCCTGGGCCGCGCCGGGGGGGCGCCTGGGCCCCCCGAGGCACCTCCGATGCCCCCCTTTGGCATATATTTAAAGCGTGTCGAGGAAACCCTCATTCCGGACCCCTTTTCTCCAGACGCGATTCCGATCTCCGCCGCCATCGCCATCAAGCTTCGGGGGACCAGAATTCATGCGCCGGCACCCTGCCGGGATGGGGAAGTGCCCCCGGATTCATCTCCATCGACGTTGCTTCCTCCCTCCATGAGGCGGGAGTAGTTCCTCCTCGGGGCTGAGGTTCTTACCAGTAGCTATGTGGTCAATTCCCTCTCCCATGATGTGATCTTCGTTGTGATCATAGGCTATGTTAATCTAGGGTGATCCCATGATATTTCCCCTTCCTCTGTGTATTGGATTGATGTACTCACTTGTCTTTATCTAGTATAATCCCCGAGACCAAGGTGACAGTGGTCTATTGGACATGGATTAGAAAAGTATTTTCATGACTGATTTCCTCTCTTGTGTGTTGATTGAAGGTTGAGAGTCTCTTGGTGCTTGTCTTTGACTATCCTTTAGATATGTTGTGGTGATTGTGGGACTCTCTTTGGATGGCCGCGGTGACATTGGGAAATCCTTAGATTGAGAACTACGAACTTTGAGGTGTGCTTTTGTAGCCCTACATAATTCTCGTCCTCTCTTGACCACGAAGGAATGACCTCCGAGTGTATCCCCTTTGCATGTTTTATGGAAAATATCATGTGATTCGATTATGTTAATGTTGTTGGGAGTTGCCACTAGTGAAAGTATGAACCCTAGGCCTTGTTTCCACCATTGCAATACCGTTTGTGCTCACGTTTACCACTTGTTTGCTTGCTGCACTTTTTATTACATATTTGTATTACTTTGTTTTGCCATCCATATCACTTGCCATTTAACCTCTCTTCGCCGAACTAGTGCACCTATACATCTGACAAGTGTATTAGGTGTGTTGGGGACACAAGAGACTTCTTGTATCTTAGTTGCAGGGTTGCTTGAGAGAGACCATCTTCAACCTCTACTTCCCTGAGTTCGATAAACCTTAGGTCATCCACTTGAGGGAAATTTGCTGCTGTCCTACAAACCTCTACGCTTGGAGGCCCAACATAGTCTATAAGAGTAGAAGCGTGTCTAGACATCAATCGCTCGCTAGCTAATTATGTCATTAATATGAGTTAATATAATCTTTAAATATTATTGTTGACATGGTTAGTTATATTGTTGGCTGAAAACCTGGGTGCTGTTTAAGCTTATTTATGCAAAGAAGAGCAAAAGAGTTCGTGAAAGTTTTTCTTTCTCACTTTCAGTTTATTAACTGAATTGCTTGAGGACAAGCAAAGGTTTAAGCTTGGGGGAGTTTATACGTCTTCAACGTATCTACTTTTTCTCACGCTTTTCCTCTTGTTTTGGACTCTAATTTGCATGATTTGAATGAAACTAACCCCGGACTATCGTTGTTTTCAACAGAACTACCATGGTTTTGTTTTTGTACAGAAATAAAAGTTCTCGGAATGAAATGAAACTTTGCGAGGATTTTTTATGGAATAAAAGAGAATTACTGGAGCCAAGACCCACCAAAGAGGGGCCCCTGTGTGGGCACAACCCTCCAGGGTGCACCCCCTCTCCTGGCCGCCCAGGTGGGTTGTACCCACCTGGTGGCCCCGTAGACGCCAACCCTGATCCTATAAATTTCTATTTTCGGAGAGAAAAATCAAGGAGAAAATTATCGTGATCTACAAGATGGAGCCAGCGTCACCTCTTGTCCTTCCTCGGGAGGCCAGATCTGGAGTGCGTTTGGGGCTCCGAACAGGGGGATCTTCGTTCTTCGTCATCACCAACCCTTCTCCATCGCTTCCATGATGCTCCCCGCCGGGAGTGAGTAATTCCTTCATAGGCTTGTTGGTCGGTGAGGAGTTGGATGAGATTCATCATGTAATCGAGTTAGTTTTGTTAGGGCCCGATCCCTAGTATCCACTATATTCTTAGATTGATGTTGTTGTGACTTTGCTATGCTTAATGCTTGTCACTTTGGGCCCGGGTGCTATGAACTCAGATCTGAACCATTTATGAATTCATCATTATATCCATGTTTTAGATCCGATCTTGCAAGTAATAGTCACCTACTACGGTTATGATCCGACAACCCCGGAGTGACAACAACCGGGCCCACTCTCGGTGATGACCGTAGTTTGAGGAGTTCATGTATTCACTATGTGTTAATGCTTTGTTCCGGTTCTCTATTAAAAGGAGGCCTTAATATCCCTGAGTTTCCAATATGGACCCCACTGCCACGGAAGGGTAGGACAAAAGATGTCATGCAAGTTCTTTTAATAAAGCATGTATGACTATTTAGGGAATCATGCCTACATTATATCAATGAACTGGAGCTAGTGCCGTATCGCCCTAGGTTATAACTGTCACATGATGAATATCATCCAACAAATCACCGATCGAATGCCTACGAATTTGTCCCATATTGATCTTGCTAAGTTACTACTGCTGCTGCTACTGTTACACTTGCTACAAAATTACCGCTATCACTGTTATTGTTACTATTGTTCCTGTCACTACTATCAAAACTATCAAACTACTTTGCTACTTATCACTTTGCTGTAGATAATTAATCTCCAGGTGTGGTTGAATTGACAACTCAGCTGCTAATACCTTCAAATATTCTTCGTCTCCGCTTGTGTCGAATCTATAAATTTGGGTTGAATACTCTACCCTCAAAAATTGTTATGATCCCCTATACTTTTGGGTTATCATGATGCCTTAGCCTCCCTGTTTGATTGGTCAGATAGGCACATTATTTTCATCCTTTGTTTAGCTTTTAAATTCAAGCGACTGAATTTACCATTTTTATTACATCATAAGCATGTATGAGTTGATTGGTTTAGTTCACTTTGTTTCTCCTAAGGATAGGACACCATCTATGGTTGTAAGTTGTTTCCTGGTACTTGTTGAGAGATCTATGTGCTGTTATTCTTTCATGGAACCTCATTTGAAGTACCTCTATTCAGGTTGCTACTCAAATGATTCTTACAAAATGTTCCGCAGCAATGCGCGGGGAATCATCTAGTTGTTTCTAATGAGCGAACCGTTTTCTAAGTTCGCTTAGGAACTGTCGAGTACCACCGAGAGTAACATTTTCTAATAGCAAGTGATGGTAGAATAGATGAATATGCACTTTGTGGGTGATGCCACCGCGGAATTTATGCGTCTTAGGACTTCGTGTTAGCACCTCCACCAACAAGGAGTAGGGTAAAACCAATTGACCAAGCCTCTAGGGAAAATCGCCATGTCAACTATATTTATAGACCATGCAAAAAAACTATATTCGTAGTCCTTTTTTGTTACCCCAAGTTCTCTTGCAAATTTCACTTATGCATTCATACTTTGTTATAGACTTGCACTTGTAGGTGTTCCTAAGATTCCAAGTAGAAATGGCTAAAACCTTTTTCCCCGCAAAAAGAAAAAAGAAATGGCTAAAACTTTGCCAACTAAAATTTGGAGTAGAATTATTGGCTAAGACAATTCACCCCACCCACCCCCTCTAGTCCATAGAAGTGATTAAACTAGATGAGCTATTGTTTTGTTGGTTTCACTTTTTTTACTTCTGCTTACTAATTGTCATCTATAATTCTTTGACTAACCATCAAGGGATGCTAGAGTATTTGCACTCGGCAATGATAAAATATTCAGAAATTTTGTTCAAGATATCAATGGTTGGAGATATTATCTCAAAGAATGTCTCAAGATCACTACGATGTGTATGAAACTTCAAAAGGCGGAACTATGAAAGAATTGATACACAGTTAACCTAGGAACCATATAATTTATAGCCCCCTTCATTTCTCCATGCGGTCAAGGAAAGGAATTGGATATCTTTTATTTGTTTTACTTTTCACTTCGTATATATTGTGCACATTATTATTAATAGAAAATTATCATACAACAATTGTTCTATGGTTCTGGGGTCAAATAAATATTCTTTGACTAACAGATCAACCTTTCTATGCCACGGTGGCAGTGCGACTGTGGATTATCCTTAGATCTGGGCGGCTAGTTCTGGGGCTTTGAAGGTGGTGTTGCAGAGGCACTGGTTGTCGGTTGGATATTCTTGGGACAGATCCGGGTGAAAATCTGGTCTTCGGCTAGTGGCCAGAGCCGGTGATGGTGACGCCCTTGGCGTCGCTTCCTTCATGAAGGCATCATCAAAGTGAAGCTCCCAAGTTCTCTCGCCGCTACCTCCTAGGGAAACCCTTGATCAGGCGATCGGATGATGGTGGCGCTCTTGTGTCATTCCCTCCATAGGGGTGTCATTCTTGGAGGTGTTCATTGGCTCGAGGGACCAGTGGACGGTCTTAGCGGTGGAGCGGCGTCCCATGTCGGCATCGATGATGTGGAGTCTCGGTAGCATGGTGTAGCAGGGTCACGACAACGGATGTATGATGATGTACGCACGTAAGGCGGTGGCACTGTCTAGCGCCATGGTGGTGTCCATGACAGACCTGCCAAGGTCAATGCAACAGTACATGCTCTGAAGATTGATCGGTGGAAGACGGTGGCGGTGGCCTCTCAAAGTGCGTCGGACTGGTATGTGCCTCAGACCCGCCAAGAGGCAATAATAAAGTTGTTATTTTATATTTCCTTATATCACGATAATTTTTTATTATTCATGCTAGAATTGTATTAATCGAAAACTTGACACATGTGTGGATACATAGACAAAACATCATGTCCCTAGTAAGCCTCTACTAGACTAGCTCGTTAATCGAAGATGGTTAAGTTTCCTAACCATAGACATGTGTTGTCATTTGATGAACGGGATCACATCATTAGGAGAATGATGTGATGGACAAGACCCATCCGTTAGCTTAGCATAATGATCGTTCAGTTTTACTACTATTGCTTTCTTCATGTCAAATACATATTCCTCTGACTATGAGATTATGCAAATCCCGAATACCGGAGGAATGCCTTGTGTGCTATCAAACGTCAAAACGTAACTGGGTGATCATAAAGATGCTCTACAGGTATCTCCAAAGGTGTTTGTTGGATTGGCATAGATAAAGATTAGGATTTGTCACTCCGAGTATCGGAGAGGTATCTCTGGGCCCTCTCGGTAATACACATCATGATAAGCCTTGCAAGCAAATGACTAATGAGTTAGTCACGGGATGATGTATTACGGAACGAGTAAAGAGACTTGCTGGTAACAAGATTGAACTAGGTATGAAGATACCGACGATTGAATCTCAGGCAAGTAGCATACCGATGACAAAGGGAATAACGTATGTTGTCATTACGGTTTGACCGATAAAAATCTTCATAGAATATGTGGGAGCCAATATGAGCATCTAGGTTCCTCTATTGGTTATTGATCAGAGAAGTGTCTCGGTCGTGTCTACATAGTTCTCGAACCCGTAGGGTCCACACGCTTAACGTTCGATGATGATTTGTATTATGAGTTATGTGTTTTTGGTGACCGAAGATTGTTCGGTGTCCCGGATGAGATCATGGATATGACGAGGAGTCTCTAAATGGTCGAGAGGTAACGATTGATATATAGGATGATGGTATTTGGACACCGGAAGTGTTCCGGTGATACTGGGTCATCGGGAGGGGTTCCGGGCAACCCCCCGGCAAAGATATGGGCTTAATGGGCCAAGTAAGGGAACACGCCAGCCTACAAGGAGCTGGTGCGCCCCTTATAGGGCTAGCCACGTGGGGATGAAGGGAAAGGAGAGGAGGAAAAGGAAAGTATGAAGTAGGACTCCTACTTCCTTCCCCACCCCCTCTTTCCTTTCCCCCTTGTCCAAATATGGTGAGGGGGGCGAATTGGACTAGGTGCCCAAGTAGGATTCCTCCTACTTGGGCGCGCCCTAGGCTACCTCCCTCCCTCTCCCTCCTTTATATACGTGGGGAGGGCACCCCTAAAATACACATCAATTGTTCTTATCTGTGTGCGGTGCCCCCCTCCACAGTTTACTCCTCAGGTCATAGCGTCGTAGTGCTTAGGCGAAGCCCTGGGCGGATCACATCACCATCACCGTCACCACGCCGTCGTGCTGACGAAACTCTCCCTCGACCTTCTGCTAGATCAAGAGTTCGAGGGACGTCATCGAGCTGAACATGTGGAGAACTCGGACGTGCCGTATGTTCGGTGCTTGATCGGTTGAACCGCGAAGACGTTCCACTACATCAACCGCACTAATATAACGCTTCCGCTTTCGGTCTACGAGGGTACGTGGACACACTCTTCCTGTCTCGTTGTTATGCTTCTCCTAGATAGATCTTGCATGAGCGTAGGAAAATTTTGGATTTGCATGCTACGTTCCCAACAGTTAGAGCATCTACAACCGGACATAGCAAATATGGCCTCCTATACGCCCGCGGGCGTGTCCGAGCACGCCCGGGGACAGTCCCCATTGGCCCCTCATTTATTGCACTGCGCATCCATATACCACAAATCCGGATCCTCAAATCTATGCAATCCATGCATGTCGATCATATGATACAAACTGTTTGAATACCAAAGTTCGAAATAAAGTAAAGCAAATCAAAGTTCAACAAACCGATTTCAGTTCAACAAACCGGGAGGAAGGAGAGGCGGCCAGAAATTCCCATGAAGTAAAATACCACATTCGTCACTAGGCTAAGAGCATCTATAGCCGGACCTCTCAAACCCGGCTCATACACCCGGGCGGGCCGCCCGGCCACTGTCCGGTCACAATTGTGAGTACTCATCCAAAGTACTCGCAAGCAAGGATCTATAATACATATGCAATGATATCTGTGCAAAGGGGGTAATATCTCTGGGTTAAACTGTGGAATGCCAGAATAAGAGGGGGATAGCTAATCCAATCGAATACTACGCTTCTGGCCACCTCCATCTTGCAGCAGTAGATGAGAGTAGCTGGAAAGTAACAAGTATCCTCGCTTCTCACAGCCTCCGTCTTGCAGCAGTAGAATAGAATAGATGGTAAGTTCACCAAGTAACAACGTATAGCATAATACTACCCGGCGATCCTCCCCTCGTCGCCCTGTGGGAAAGCGATCACCGGCTTGTATCTGGAACTTGTCTGGGTGTGTTTTATTAAGTATCCAGTTCTAGTTGTCATCATGTCAGAGTACAACTCCGGGTCGTCCTTTTACCGAGGGACACGGCTATTCGAATAGATTAACTTCCCTGCATGAGTGCACCGCATTACCCAGCACGCTCGATCCCATTTGGCCAGACACACTTTCCGGGGTCATGACCGGCCTCGGAAGATCAACACATCGCAGCCCTACCTAAGCACAGCAGAGAGGTCAGCACGCCGGTCTAAGTCCTAAGCGCACAGGGGTCTGGGCCCATCGCCCAATGCACACATGCACGTTGCGAGGGCGGCCGGTAAGCAGACCTAGCTGCTCCTAATACCAGAGCGGCGTTCCAGTCCAATCCGGCGTGAGCCGCTAAGTCTCTGACGTCAAGAAGACTTCGGCTGATACCACAACATCGAGTGCCCATAACTTTTCCCACGTAGCTGGTTAGTGCATATAGGCCAATGGCCAGACTCAAATCAAATACCAAGATCTCGTTAAGCGTGTTATTCTGAAGTAAGCGCGAACAACGACCAGGGCCAGGCCCACCTGTCTCCTAGGTGGTCGTGACCTGCCATGTCGCTCCACCACAAAGTAACCATCAAGGGGCTGTCGGGAACCCAGGCCCACCACTACCTGTGTGGAACCACCTGCCCCTTCAGCCCCCATCTCTGAATCATCATCATAAGTATGTAATAGTAAAGTATATACCCGTGATCACCTCCCGAAGTGATCACGGACCGATAGAATAGCATGGCAGATGGACAAGGGTGTAGGGCCACTGATGGAAAACTAACATCCTATACTAAGCATTTAGGATTGCATGTAAAGGTATCAATAGTTGTAGCAACAATGACAGGCTATGCAGCAGAATAGGATTCATCGAAAGCAGTAACATGCTACACTACTCTAATGCAAGCAGTAGAGAGAGGAATAGGCGATATCGGGTTGATCAAGGGGGGGCTTGCCTGGTTGCTCTGGCAAGAAGGAGGGGTCGTCAACACCGTAGTCGAACTGGGGGTCGCCGGCAGTCTCGGGGTCTACCGGAAAGAAGTAACGGAGGGGGAACATAATAAATAACAGAGCAATCAAAGCATCACAAAGTGTAACATGGCAATACGCGGTGCTAGAGGTGATCTAACGCAGTGCTCGATGATATAGGCGAAGAGGAATAACATCCGGTAAAGTATTCCCGGTGTTAGGCATTTTTGGACAGATGGAACGGAGGGGGACGGTTGCATGTTCGCTATGCTAGGGACGTGTGGCGGGCGAACGGACTGCGTATTTGGATTCGTCTCGTCGTTCTGAGCAACTTTCATATATAAATTATTATAATCTGAGCTACGACTTATTTTATATTAATTTTTAAAGCTTTAATTCATTTTCTAGAATTAAAAGTTTATATTAATTCAAAATTGCATTTATGATGTCAGCATGACGTCAGCGATCAACTCTGACCGTTGACTGGTCAAACTAACACATGGGCCCACTGTCATTGACTGAGTCAACTAAACATGCTTAATTAGTTTAGCTAAACGACTAGGTTAATTAGACAAGGTTAATTAATTTAATTAATCATTTAATCGATCAATTAATTAATTATTTTATTATATATTTAACTATTTGTTTATTTATTTTAATTCTTTTTTTTGATCTGGGGGCTGGGTCCCCCAAGTCAGTGGCCCAGAGGGCCACCACGGGGCGGGTGCTAGCGGGCGGTGGTGCCCAGCCCATTTGGGCACTTGCCCAGGACGACAAGGGGCCCCGGCCAGGGGCAAGGCCACGGCGAGGGCGCAGTGAGGTTGTGGCCACGGCGGGGGGGCTTGCCGGAGCAGCAGCGGTTGGAGCCGACGCGGGCGCGGCCTGAGGAGCCGCCGGAGGCGTGCTCGGGCACCGGCGCACTTGTAGACGGCGGCGGGGCGGTCGACCACGGCAGGTGGACATGGGGCCGTGATGGGGGCACGGGAGCGGGGTTGGGGCGTGGGTCAGCGCGCGGGCGCGAGTGGGCGAGGCCAGGGCGCGGCCGGAGCGCGAGGGAGTGTGGGCAGGGGAGCAGCGACGCGGGACTGGACGCGGTCACGGTCGCGGTGACCGCGGGCACTGACCAGAGACCGTGTGATGCGTACGGTGGCCTACGGCGGAAAATAGATGGGGGAAGGGGAGGGATGGGCGCGGCTCACTGCGAGGGAGGCGATGGGGAGCTCGTGGGTCCGCGGGGAGGACTGGAGCGGATTGAATCGCTGGCGGACGACGACGTGCTTGCGCTCGGTGCCGGGAAAGAAAAGGTCGATGGCAATGTCGAGGAGGGCTTCTGAGTCCGGATCATGCGTCTTCGGTGTCGAAAACGGCGACACGAATCTTCTGGACTCCACCTCGGTGCTAGGGGAGGCCTCGGTGCACGACGACGACGAAGACACGACGACGGCAACGGTTGCGGGCGGATGTGCTCGCGGGAGAGCGAAGTGAGGGAATGAAGGAGATGTGGGATTTGGGGGCTAGGGTTTCGGGGAGGGAGAAAGGGGGCAGGGGGTTGCTCTTATCCCCCCTGTGGTGCAGCAGGGCACGGCGCCGAGCGCTCGTGGCCATGGCACCTCGGCCTTCTCCTGTAGCAGGAGGTGGACGAAAGGCCGGTGGAGTTTGGCTGGGCCACACTATGGCAACTCCAAGCCCATTGCAACAGTAGGCCTTAGACATCTTTTATTTTCTTTTATTTTGTTTACTTTTCTACACTGTTTTGCATTAAGTAGAGCCACTCAAATGATTTTTGCTGAATGTGCCACTTGACACATTAAATACTTCGCAATATTTTGAGTTCGTACAAAAAGCCTCAAAGCATTTGAGAGTGTCTTACTATTTTGGGAAATTGGAATGGAAAAATAATTGATGTTGGACCACTATTCTGGTTGCTAGGGTCAATTTGGAATTTCAAATAATGTTGGTATTGTTTTTATAATTGCTTTGGGATTATGTGCAACACTCTGAACATTTTTATTTTTCCGCTTAAGGAAATACTAATTTGACTTTATTTTAATTTGATTTTGAATTAAATTTTGAATCAGTTTCGAATCAACGCAAGTTTATGAACAGTAATCGTGGTGACATGGCATCATTAGCAGAAGTTTACTGTAGCTTGATTATCCGGGCGTCACATATATGTTGGTAATTTTCTATTTAATCTACTGACTAATCCAGTTAATAGGACGATTCACCAATTAATCGCTACTCCCGAGCTAGTAGAGCAGCTACCAGTTACCGATTTACTGAACATATATGTGACACTTATCACGGTCCATAAGAGTTAACAAAATCTTACAAATCCATATATAGTTGTACATGTTCACCAATTCAGCACCATACATGTTTACTTCTGATTTTCTTTACATGGTTTTATATCATAAATATCATAGTACAAACCACGTAAGGACCGATATGATAAAACTGAAAAGACAACATAATGCTAGCCTTTACACAAAGGACCAAGAGCCAAGAACTAAAATACAATCAAGACTGAATAGTCCTCTAAGCCTGACACCAAATGTTTGTCACATGATTCTGGCTTCACCACAACAGTTACCAAACAAAAAAATGATGGATCACCTCCTCATCTGAGCTCGACGCAGCTCCGTCGCTGATACATAGCTTTGCGGACTTTTAAGGTGGCTTATCAAAGGCAAAGTCAATGTCGTTGGATGAATCAGATCATGGCAACTCCAAATCTCGCACCCCACCACGACTAAGATGCTGAAGGAGGAAACCATAACTGTCGGCCATCAACCACGAACCCGGCACACGTTCCGTCTTCTAGACAATTGTGTCCGCTCCTGGACTACCTCCCAAGCTCTGCGCGGACGCTGGAGCAAACGACGTCGCAACGACGGAGCCTGAGGACACAAGTCCACCACAAGGATATCGTCGCCGCCACGAATTCCCCACTTGAACAAACTAGTTCCCAAATCCGTCACCGGCCGAGACGATCACCTCGGTGCGGATGAATATGAAGCTTCCTTATTCAGTGTCGTTGTCGCCGAAGCGAAGATGTCGAACAACCCAAAAACCTAAGCTACTAGGGCTCTAAAACTAAAGCTAAAACAATCTGCACACGCAGGATCCTGTGACCCCCCTCACCACCGACGACCAATAGTCGCCGAGAGAGAAGAGTCGCTAGAAGGAGTGGCTCTCCCGGTGGCGACGGCTAGGTTTCCTGGTCACTCGACCTAGGAGGAAAACGAGTTTGTCAAATTATGTTCATTTGCTATGTTGCTCCACACCACGGTGTTGTGTGCTTATATATTCTTTGTTTTTTATGTACATAATTATGTATAGTATACTTCCTCTGTCCAAAATATTTGAAGTTCTAGTTTGTCCTAAGTCAAAAAAATTGAATTTCATAGAAATATTTGCTAATATCTACAAGATGACATATATACACACACAGAGTATGAAAATACATGTTATGATTAATCTAATGAAGCTAATTTGTAGTTGTGGGTATATGTTTCTATAAACTTGGTCAAACTTAAATAAGTTCGCCTTAGGACAAACCAAAAACTTCAAATATTTGGTAAAGGGGGGAGTATTATTTAGAGCAGAGGTGGAATTGCAGAAGATGTCATTCCAGTATGCGGTCAAGATAAAGAATAAGTAGGTTAGAATTTTGTGTGTTATAAACCCGTCGTGCCTTAGAGCATCTCTAGCAGACCCCTTAAAATCACAAACTACAAAACTAGGATGCGGGTTGAAAAAAGTGCATTTTAAGGGTTCATTTTAGCTGCGGCGGAACATATACTGTAAAACAAACTGTAAAACTGGAATAAAGAGCTCCTTCCTCCGGTCCGGCCGCTGCCGCCCCTCCCCCCAGCCTCCCGCGCCGGCCGCGCCCCATCGCCCGCAGGCCATGCCGCGTCGCCCGCCGGCCGCGCCCAGCCTCGCCGGCCACGCCCCGTCGCCTCCATCGTCCGCGCCCAGCCTTGCCGACCACGCCCTGCCGCCTCCGCCGTCCATGCCTTGCTCTATTGCCAGCCGAGTCGTGCTCCTTTGCCTGCCGCGCCGGGAGGATTCCAGCGGCCAGGCTGAGGTCATGTGAGGCCACGGCTATGTCGAGCTCGTCCAATTCGAACCGACAACGATCGATTGCGACGCCTAGCGGCCTTTTCCGGTGAGCGGTGATGAATTCCGGCGAGTTTATGGCGGATTCCGGCAAACTCCGCGACGGCGTGTTTGCTCCGACGAGGTTTGACCGGTATACGGGGCCTCCTAGATTCGGCCTTTCCACCTCCAAAGACAAGGTTTTCGGGTGTGCATTTGCGGTGGCCCTTAAAAAAATTACGGGTTGGACCACTTTTACGGTTTCTGTTCTGGACACTTTTTCGCCCAAAACTGTAAAACACAAAAAAATTACAGGTTTGACCACTTATGCGGGATCTGCTAGAGATGCTCAGATGATACTTCTCACCCTTCTATCTCAAACTTCACAAAGAGAAGGGTCACAAATAAATGCATAGACAGGTCACAGGTGGGGACATAAACAAGTACTCTCTAACCCAAGTAACAGAAGATACCCTGCTTCATCAACACAATATAAGAAAAGAAAAGAAAAAATTGGTTTAGCCTTTACAAAAAACTGTATAACGAAAAAGTCCCGCCCAATTACCCTCTATCTTGGTAGTAGTAATCTCCTTTCTGATCTTGTCTCGGTTATCTGCATATTTCCTTTGTTCTACTCCAATCAAAAGATCATCACAAATACATCTATGGAACCAACAAATGAGGAAACCAGAGCAAGATACTACTTATAACTTACAAGAATGCCCAGATAAAGCAGAAGGCAGAATTACAGTTGCAGTTGCAAGCTTTAACCGTTGGCACAGTATCAGCAGTTGGACCAAACGAAGATCAACGATGGACTAGGGGTTTCATACCGGCATCGAGGTAATGCTTTCATTTCATACCGTTTTGCATGACACGGCCAGCCCTGCTTGGGCACTGTCGTGCAAAACAAAAATTGGGCACGATAAAGAGAGAACGTTTCCCAAATAACTAAAGTAAACAGTAGGGGACAGAAACGGTCTCCAAGTTATTTCTTCTCAACCAGGGGTAGAGATACTTGATACTTTCCATTGGGCTACAAAATTCACGACCACCACTACTACTAGGGAACGTTTACACCTACGCATCATCGTGTTACTTTTCAACCCGATGATGCCTAGGTGATGCTCAGAACAAGCCCGAAGTGGTCGCTAGGTAACACAGGATACTCAATGTTCTGGACTACCTTGCGGACAGTCTTCTCCTTGTAGTGTGATAACCCAGGTATGGCCTCCTTCCCGATCATCTCGATGGTGTTGATCTTGAAATCCGGCAGCTTGCACACGAACCTGTCCAGCCTCTTCTGCAGCTTGCGGTTGCCTGCCAGCATGCCGTTGGCCCTCGTGTCGTACGTCCAGCCGTCCTCACCTGGCTTCAGCTCGGCCCAGGCATCAACCCAGCCGTCTTGCAGAGGGAATGGCCCATCGCCTTTGTCGTCCCAGTTCATGTCTCCACAGAATATCACGTTGCGGAACTTGTCCAATATCCTCATGGATGCATTCGCCTGAGTTACTCGTTCCTTGCTGTACATCTGATTCCATGCGCAGGGGCTTTCCAGGTGGCTTGTCGCCAACACCAACTTGGTCGCGCCTCCAATGTTGATGTCTGCCACGCACAGCTCCCTTTCCATGACTGAGTTGGAAAATGGGATGCATTCGAATGAACTCACAGGCAACTTGCTCATCTGCACTTATTGCAATCGAATCACATTACTGAAATACATGTGAATGAAATACTAAGAGGACACATGCTCTAAAGCTGCAAGGGGGGCAACAGAATGTTTTAGAACAGTAGCACTTTACATGGCATTATATACATAGATTGGTCCTATATGCGTCTTGCTGGCCATAAAAATCTAAGGCATGCTTTATTTTAATGGAGGTTAAAAATTAACAGCTGCATGTATACTGTAGAAGAACAGTAAATTAAATTTGGCAGATGCTTGCACTCATCTCATATATGAAGTTTGCGAGAAGCACGGTGAATACCTGCATGCAGTAATATTGTCTCTGCATGGCCATCCTATCTGACAGTGAGCATTTGTATTCTTGCCACCAGCCAGATTTTTGGAGAAGCAGATATATGTTTGGTGTAACCTCCTGCAGTAACACAGGGCAATTGAGAAGGGGAAACGAAAGAACAATAAGTTCAAACTGAAAAATTCTGGACCTGGAAGCATATAAGATCTGGGTTGTGCTGCTGAATAAGATTTCCAAGAGCATACATCCTTTTCGCCAGTTCCAAATCTTCCCGAAACCATACGTTGTATGTCATGACTTTGATGGTCTTCTTATCCAAATGAGTCTCAGAATTTACTGTGGAAAGCATTATAAATATTTAGCTTCTAATCTGCATAAAGTAGCTAGAAATATTTGTTTTGTTCATCAGTTTAGACAAACAACAGAGAAGGGTTCACTGGCTTCAAGATAAGTTCATGCTGGGTTTCAAGACAAACAACATATGGTATCTAAGATAAATCTGTTAGTGACTTCTATAAGGATCATGCATTCATGCTGAGTTATATTCAGCATAACAGGAAACAGACTATATAGAACTACTCAGCATCAGTCTGTTGGCAATATACTACTCCCTCCATCCCATATTAATTGTCGTTCAAAGGATGAACGACAATTAATATGGGACGGAGAGAGTACTTTTGAACAGATTCAGATGAAAGGACACCATCAATGAGGAGAGACGTAATACAGAAGCAATTCTTCCACATTCAACAACTAGAACCTTCAGTATTTAATTTAAAAAAACATACAAATTTAGAATAATCCATTTTTACTTTAACCCTAGATATGACTTTTTTAGTAAAAATCACTCCTGATTGATGTATCCATGCATTATAGATAGAGATATACTACTAGAGAAACGATTTTTGCACATTCAACAACTAGAAAACTCCAGTACTTCATTCAGAAAAGGCATACCAAAATAAATAAATAAATCCTTTTTTACTTTAACTCTAGATAAACCTTTTTCAGTGGTTGTCTCATCCCTTTCATTGGAGCCGGCGTCCTCATGGACGATGTCTGGTGACACCACGCAGCCTCTCTTCCTTGAGCACTCTAGATAAATGAAGTAAATATTATTGCACAGACAAGGTCATGCTGTAGAATAAATTTGAGAACGAAGTCAAGATTATCTTATAGTATAAAAAAGTAATGCATTAAGCAGAAACTGCAAACCCTACGTTGTATTTACCTCCGTCCCAAATTACTTGTCTTAGATTTGTCTAGATACAGATGTATCTAAAACTTAACACTAGAAAGTGTTAGATACATCCGTATCTAGCAAATCTAAGACAGGTAATTTGGGACGGAGGGAGTACTAATTAGCAACTATGGTACTCAAATACAATTCAGGAGAACACACATTGGAGCAAAAATCGAATACCAATATATCCATCGGCATTGTACATCAATTTTCTTAGGTAGTTTACTATGTTGTGAAATTCCATATGTGCCCATCTGACATGGGAATTTAAGCCCCTTCCAAGATTTGATTAACATTATTACTCGTTCCCAATTATGCAGCTTGACTTTAAATTAGTTTACTCAAGACCACTATGAAACAATATGAGGTCAATCAGGAGCATTTACTCTTCTTTTACCTCACTAATTATAGATAGGCAGAAAAACTCCAGTACTTAGTTTGTTAAAAAAAAATAAAAAATCAAAACAATCCTTTTTTACTTTAACCCTAGAAAAACCTTTTTCAGCGATCGTCTCATCCCTTTCGTTCAAGCTGTCGCCCTCGTGTACGATGTCTGACGTTGCTGTGTGGCCTCTCTTCCTAGAGCACCCTAGATAAACCAAAGGAAATATTATTGCATGGACAAGGTCATATTGTAGGAGAAATTTGACATAACAAAGTGACATTATTTTGCATGAAAAAGTAATACATTTAGGCAGAAACTGCAAGCTCCATCTTGTACTCCCTCTGTAAACTTTTGTAAGACATTTTGGTTCATCTTATAAAAGTTTATAGAGGGAGTACTACTTAGCAACCATGCTAAAGCCTCAAACACAATGAATATCAGATATATCTCTCGTCATGGTACATCAATTTTCTCATATAGTTTACCATGTTTTGAAATTCTATTCGTGGCCATCTGACATGGGAATTTAAGCCCATTTACATATGCCATTAGCATTATTACTCAAGTTGATTGTACCATAGGTATCCAAGTCTGTTAACAAACAATTTAAGGGCAATCAGGGGCATTACTCTCTTTTACCTCACTAATTATAGTTAACTTGTCGTGATTTAAGATGTGTCAGACTGAAATTTGTATAAGATCTCAACATTTCATCCAAAAATCACGAAAGATCCATTTGTCATAATATAACATTTGAAAAGATTCAGATAAAAAGGCAGCATTGATCGGGAGAACACAACGGAGAATCGGTTTTTGCACACTCCAATACTTATTTCTAAAAAGCACACAAAATCAAAATGACCCTTTTTAATTCAATCCTAGATATTGTAGAAGAATCCTGATAGAGAACTCAAAGTAAAGATTATTTTGCACAAGGCCGAGCGTCCTCTCGAAGGAACTATGATAGAATCGTACTAAGACGACGAAGGAACTATGATAGAAGCGTCCTCTGAAGGAACTGTGATTTAAGATGTGTGGGATTGAAAGTTGAATATCGGCCAAATATTTTAACCAGAATATTTTTTTACTATTTTATTCAAATGATTCAGACGAAAAGACCACATCAATCAGGAGAATCGTACTAAGAGAGAAACGATTCTTGCACATTCAACGACGCTGGTGGAAAAAACTCCAGTACTTTTTTTAAAGCATACAGAATAAACAAAAAATATATAACCCTAGATGAACCTTTTTCGGCGGCAGTCTTATCCCTTTCGTTCGAGCCGTCGCGCTCGCAGAAAATGTCCGGCGACGCCGCGCGAGCTAACTTCACCGCGGCATCAGAGCGACCTATGTTCCTCGGGTCCCGACGGAGCGGGAGAAACGAGGCGCCGGCGACGGCGGAGAAGTCCAGCTCGTCGCCGTCGCCAACGTCCACGGGACGCGTGGCGCGGCAGACGGCGCAGGCGGCGGAGCTCCCGGGGTTGAGGAGCGTGCAGCGGGCGCAGGACCACTGGGCCGGCGGGAACGGGCGAGACGACGAAGAGGCTACGACGGCGGGCGGGCCCAGCGACGCGTCGTCGACGTCCACGGGGCGCGCGGCGTCGCACGCGGCGCAGGCGGCGGCGCTCCGCGGGTTGCGGAGCGTGCAGCGGGCGCAGGGCCACTCGGGCGGCGGCGGGGAGCGACTCGGGCGTCCCGGCGGCGGGAGCGTCGAGGTGGAAGGGGGCGGCGGGGGCGAGGAGGCCATGGTGAGTGTGGGGGAGCGGAGGAGGAGGGTTCTGCTGGGAAGGAAGAGGGGTTTGGGCTGGGGGAGGAGGCGGAGGCAGCCGTGAAAAGGGGGGCGAAAGAGGAACGTGGCCATTGGAAAATTTTGAATTTTGAAGTCGGGGGCTCCGTCCGCCGGTGCGTGTGGTGCGCGAGGCCGAGCGTCCTCCGGAAGGAACCGGGTCTTCCAAAGGACGGTGGATAATGCCATCCCAGGATCGGCCGTCCGATCATGCAGCCAGTGTCGCTTTGGTTTTTGCCCTTTTTTATGTTTTGATTTGATGAGGGGTATTTTCCCCCCCTTTTTGAAGGAAGAGAGGGGGGACGCTTTGGTTCCTTCAATCGGGCTTCGGTGGCCATCTCGTATAGCATTTTTTTTCGATAAAGGGATTATATTAATATTGTAAAAATATCGATTACACCCGGCCTCTGCATCAACAAGATATCCAAATACATCAGGGATGCACACAACAAGATATCCAACTCTGTCAGGTTCATGGAAATCTATACGAAGACATGTCCCGTATCACCGAACGGTAGACGAAACTCCACACCGCGCGACAGAAGGGTGCGCACGACCGCATCAATTCGTCTCTAGATCTCCAGTAGCATCATGTGCCAGGCTGCGGGGATCATCGAGAAGAAGACCGGAACTCGTCAGCGGCCAGTTCGAGGAGGTCGGCATGAAGCTGTGCCGAAACTTCGCAGAGCCAGACCCCCTATATTCGAAACCTGGCCAACATCCCCCAGGCTACCGGCCATCCCCGGTCGCCCATCCCACCAGAAGAGGTCGGTAGAAGACCCTGACCGCCACGCCCGCAAGCGCCGCGACGAGCCACACTGCGGTGGAAAAGAGCACGAGAAGGCCGCACGGGTGCTGCAACCGTGGTCCTTCCGGCCCAGCCGGACCCAGACCACCGCCAGCCGCGCCACTGCCCCGATCCGTCGCGCCACCACCGCAAGAACCCGCCGCCTCGCCGGATTGGGCGCCGCGCCAAACTGTGTGCGACCCATCAGCTCCTCCTCTCCGCGCGAAGAAGAAGACCAGGGTGTGTCGTCCTCGCTCTCACTGCCTTCGACGGCCAGGGCGCCACCGCCGCCGCCGCCGCCGGCCAGAAATGCCCGATGGTTAGGTTTTTTTTTTATGGAGACGGTGGTGGTTAGTATTTAACCTCGTATAGAATGAAACCATGGAAAGTGAAAGCATACGCTGAAAAATATAGTACTATACTACGAATAAATTGGCACGAGGATGTGCACAATTTCCATTAGTTTGCATTTTCATCACAAATCTATGCATTTTGCTAGTAGGCCTTTGGATTGGCTACACGCGGTTTGTCTGTATTCTTTCTAGTGACGTATATTTGGATTTCTTGTTTGCGCATATGTCAGGAGCAAGAACGTTTTATTGTCTGGTTTTATGCCTTATATTTTGTGTGTGTGAAATGACCTTTAGAGCAATTACAATAGGATGACGTGGGCGAGCTATAAGCCATTAAATATTATATTTTGGATGAGTTGGAGAAGAGAGAGGAGGAGAGAGAAGAGAAGCGGGCTCTTGGTTAGTAGCCAGCTCTAGCACGAGACCCAAGACGCTTTGTGAGGTTGTAAGGTGGGCCACTACTAATGAAGTACTCCCTCCGTCCCGAAATAAGTGACTCTAAAATGACTCAACTGTGTACTAACTTTAGTACAAAGTTGAGTCACTTTTGAGTCATTTATTTTGGGACGGAGGGAGTAGTACACATATAAAATTTACTATTGTACATGCCGACTACAAGGTTGGCTATAGATGACATGGCAACTCCTTGTAGCCGATTGTTGGCTATATTATTAACCATGCTCTTACATCATGATAGGTTTTAGTAAGCATTTGTGTGTGATGGTTCTTTTGTGTTAACTCAGCGCCATCATTTTTGCATGTGCATGTCTTGGGAGGTGTAATGTTATGGTTGGTAATGTGGAGAGGCAGAGGGGTTGATTTTATCATCTATTTATATCAGTTTGAGATCTGTTTTTTTTTCAATTTTCAATTTGTTCGTCCTCGGCCGTGGTGTTCCACCGAGGAAATTCTCTGAAATCTTCTCTTTTGATGGTCTCTTTATTTTATTTTAGATTTCATATGTCGAATATGATGATTTATCAAGTAGGCCGTTAGGATTTGTTTGATTTTGGTTTAGGCCCGACGTGCATGATTTCTCATGGTGATATATTGGTTGTTGGCCAATGGGTGTGAGTATTTTGTCAGTTCATTTTGTATACTTAGTTGATTCCGGTGAGTGTGTATTATGGATGTAGAGGGCTGGTCCATGGAGGGGAACGTTTGGAACTGACTGGTATCTGCAACCGTTTTTTTTAAAACAATAGTAATTGTAAAACTGGTCGGAAAATCCCCTAAAAAAGACCACACACAAAAACAGGTCGAAAAATCATCAAACTTTTCAGCAACAAACTTGCTCACGCGTTACACTCAGTTAATTTTTATTTTTGCCAAGAAATGACTTTCGTGGCATTCTTGGTGAAAAACCAAAATCAACACTATATTAGAGTTACTATTCACTCTATATTACCCTGGAAACCTTAATTTTTTTCTCCCAGATTTCTTGGGGGAGGTTTTCTTTGTCAAAAAAATTATACGAGTACGCCAGTAGTGTCGGGGAACGTTGCATGGGAAACAAAAAAATTCCTACGAACACCGAAGATCCAATCTAGGGGATGACCATCTACAAGAGGAGAGATTGGATCTACATACCCTTGTAGATCGCTAAGCGGAAGCGTTAAGAAACGCAGTTGATGTAGTCGAACGCCTTCGCGATCCAATCACGATCCGTCACGGAACTCCGATCTAGTGCCAAACGGACGGCACCTCCGCGTTCAACACACGTACGGCTTGATGACGCCTTCACCTACTCGATCCAGCGGGCGATGGTGAAGTAGTAGCTCGAGTCCTCCGGCAGCACGACGGCTTGGTGGCGGTGGTGGTGGTGAAATCTCGGCAGAGCTTCGCTAAGCACTACGGAGAGGAAGATGACTACAAGGGAGAGGAAGGGCAGCGCCGTAGCGTGCAGATGTGCTCAAGGGTGCGTCTGCCCTCTCTCTACCTCTCTCTATATATATGTGGGAAGGGAGGAGGGGGGTGGCGTGTTGGGGAACGTAGTATTTTAAAATTTTCCTACGATCACGCAAGATCTATCTACTAGATGCATAGCAACGAAAGGGAAGAGTGTGTCTACGTACCCTCGTAGACCGGGAGCGGAAGCGTCAAGTGACGCGGTTGATGTTGTCGAACTTCTTCGCGATCCAACCGATCAAGCACCGAACGTACGGCACCTCCGCGTTCAGCACACGTTCAGCTTGATGACGTCCCACGAGCTCTTGATCCAGTTGAGCTTCACGGGAGAGTTTCGTCAGCACGACGGCGTGGTGACGGATATGATGTATTCACCGGCGCAGGGCTTCGCCTAAGCACTGCAACGGTATGACCGAGGTGTGTTTCTGTGGAGGGGGGCACCGCACACGGCTAAAACAATTCAACTTGTGTGTCTTTGGGTGCCCCCCTGCCCCCGTATATAAAGGAGCAAGGGGGGAGGCCGGTCGGCCCTCCTATGGTGCGGCTAGGGGTGCAATCCTACTAGGAATAGGATTGCAATCATATTCCTAGTAGGAACTACCAAAGAAGGAAGAGAGGGAAAGGAAAAGAAGGAGAGGTGGCGCCCCCCAATCCTAGTCCAACTAGGAACCCTAGGTGGGGCGCCGGCCAGCCCCTATGGGCTGCCTCTCTCTTTTCCACAAGGCCCACTATGGACCATCCCCCCTCGTAGGGGGTTCCGGTAACCCCCTCCGGCAATCCCGTTAAATCCGAAACTTTTCCGGAACACTTCCGGTGTCCGAATATAGTCGTCCAATATATCAATCTTTATGTCTCGGACATTCCGAGACTCCTCGTCATGTCCGTGATCTCATCCGGGACTCCGAACTACCTTCGGTACATCAAAACTCATAAACTCATAATACCGATCGTCATCAAACGTTAAGCGTGCGGACCCTACGGGTTCGAAAACTATGTAGACATGACCGAGACTCATCTCCGGTCAATAACCAATAGCGGAACCTGGATGTTCATATTGGCTCCTACATATTCTACGAAGATCTTTATCGGTCAAACCGCATAACAACATACGTTGTTCCTTTTGTCATCGGTATGTTACTTGCCCGAGATTCGATCGTCGGTATCTCTATACCTAGTTCAATCTCGTTACCGGCAAGTCTCTTTACTCGTTCCGTAACACATCATCTCGTGACCAACTCATTAGTCTTTTGCTTGCAAGGCTTATTATGATGTGTGTTACCGAGAGGGCCCAGAGATACCTCTCCGACACTCGGAGTGACAAATCCTAATCTTGATCTATGCCAACACCACGAATACTTTTGGAGACACCTGTAGAGCATCTTTATGATCACCCAGTTACGTTGTGACGTTTGATAGCACACAAGGTGTTCCTACGGTATTCGGGAGTTGCATAATCTCATAGTCATAGGAACATGTATAAGTCATGAAGAAAGCAATAGCAGTTAAACTAAACGATCATAGTGCTATGCTAACGGATGGGTCTAGTCCATCACATCATTCTCCTAATGATGTGATCCCGTTGATCAAATGACAACTCATGTCTATGGCTAGGAAACATAACCATCTTTGATCAATGAGCTAGTCTAGTAGAGGCATACTAGGGACATACTGTTTTGTCTATGTATCCACACATGTACTAAGTTTCCGGTTAATACAATTCTAGCATGAATAAAAGACATTTATCATGATATAAGGAAATACAAATAACATCTTTATTATTGCCTCTAGGGCATATTTCCTTCAGTCTCCCACTTGCACTAGAGTCAATAATCTAGCTCACATCGCCATGTGATTTAATACCGATAGTTCACATCGTTATGTGAATAACACCCATAGTTCACATCACCATGTGACTAACACCCAAAAGGGTTTACTAGAGTCAATAATCTAGTTCACATCGCTATGTGATTAATACCCAAGAGTAATAAGGTGTGATCATGTTTTGCTTGTGAGAGAAGTTTAGTCAACGGGTCTGTCACATTCAGATCCGTATGTATTTTGCAAATTTCTATGTCTACAATGCTCTGCATAGAGCTACTCTAGCTAATTGCTCCCACTTTCAATACGCATCCAGATTGATACTTAGAGTCATCTGGATTTAGTGTCAAAGCTTGCATCGGCGTAACCCTTTACGACGAACTCTTTATCACCTCCATAACCGAGAAACATTTCCTTAGTCATCCAGTTACTAAGGATAATTTTGACTGTTGTACAGTGATCTACTCCTGGATCACTATTGTACCCCCTTGACAAACTCATGGCAAGGTACACAACATGTTTGGTACACAGCATGGCATACTTTATAGAACCTATGGCTGAGGCATAGGGAATGACTTTCATTCTCTCTATATTTTTCTGCCGTGGTCTGGCTTTGAGTCTTACTCAACTTCACACCTTACAAGTCAGGCAAGAACTCCTTCTTTGACTGATCCATTTTGAACTACTTCAAAATCTTATCAAGGTATGTACTTATCGAAAGTCTTATCAAGCGTCTTGATCTATCTCTATAGATCTTGATGCCCAATATGTAAGCAGCTTCACCAAGGTCTTTCTTTGAAAAACTCCTTTCAAACACTCCTTTATGCTTTCCAGAAAATTCTACATCATTTCCCGATCGACAATATCTCATTCACATATACTTATCAGAAAGGTTGTAGTGCTCCCACTCACTTCTTGTAAATACAGGCTTCACCGTAAGTCTGTATAAATCTATATGCTTTGATCAACTTATCAAAGCGTATATTCCAACTCCGAGATGCTTGCACCAGTCCATAGATGGATCGCTGGAGCTTGCACATTTTGTTAGCACCTTTAGGATTGACAAAACCTTCAGGTTGCATCATATACAATTTTTCTTTAATAAATCCATTAAAGAATGCAGTTTTGTTATCCATTTGCCAGATTTCATAAAATGCAGCAATTGCTAACATGATTCGGACAGACTTAAGCATCGCTACGGGTGAGGAAGTCTCATCGTAGTCAACTCCTTGAACTTGTCGAAAACCTTTCGCAACAAGTCGAGCTTTGTAAACAGTAACATTACCGTCAGCGTCGGTCTTCCTCTTGAAGATCCATTTATTTTCGATGGCTTGCCGATCATCGGGCAAGTCAACCAAAGTCCACACTTTGTTCTCATACATGGATCCCATCTCAGATTTCATGGCCTCAAGCCATTTTGCGGAATCTGGGCTCATCATTGCTTCCTCATAGTTCGCAGGTTCATCATGGTCTAGTAACATGACTTCCAGAACTGGGTTGCCGTACCACTCTGGTGCGGAACGTACTCTAGTTGATCTACGACGTTCAGCAGAAACTTGATCTGAAGTTTCATGATCATCATCATTAGCTTCCTCACTAATTGGTGTAGGAATCACTGGAACTAGTTTCTGTGATGTTCCACTTTCCAATTTGGGAGAAGGTACAATTACCTCATCAAGTTCTACTTTCCTCCCACTCACTTCTTTCGAGAGAAACTCCTTCTCTAGAAAGGATCCACTCTTAGCAACAAAGACCTTGCCTTCGGATCTATGATAGAAGGTGTACCCAACAGTTTCTTTTGGGTATCCTATGAAGATTTACTTCTCCGATTTGGTTTCGAGCTTATCATGTTGAAACTTTTTCACATAAGCATCGCAGTCCCAAACTTAAAAAATGACAGCTTAGGTTTCTCGTCAAACCACAGTTCATACGGTGTCATCTCCACGGATTTAGATGGTGCCCTATTTAACGTGAATGTAGCTGTCTCTAATGCATAACCCCAAAAGCAATAGTGGTAGTTCGGTAAGAGACATCATCGATCGCACCATATCTAATAAAGTACGGTTATGACGTTCGAACACACCATTACACTGTGGTGTTCCAGGTGGCGTGAGTAGTGAAACTATTTCACATTGTTTTTACTGAAGGCCAAACTCGCAAACTCAAATATTTTACCTCTACGATCATATCGTAGAAACTCTCATTTTCTTATGACGATGATTCTCCACTTCACTCTGAAATTCTTTGAACTTTTCAAATGTTTCAGACTTGTGCTTCATTAAGTAGATATACCCATATCTGCTCAAATCATCAGTGAAGGTCAGAAAATAACGATTCCCGCCATGAGCTTCAACACTCATTGGTCTGCATACATCAGTATGTATGATTTCCAACAACTCTGTTGCTCGCTCCACAGTTCCGGAGAACGGAGTTTTAGTCATCTTGCCCATGAGGCATGGTTCGCAAGCACCAAGTGATTCATAATCAAGTGATTCCAAAAAGTCCATCACTATGGAGTTTCTTCATGCGCTTTACTCCAATATGACCTAAACGGCAGTGCCACAAATAAGTTGCACTATCATTATTAACCTTGCATCTTTTGGCTTCAATATTACGAATATGTGTATCACACGATCGAGATCCAACAAACTATTTTCATTGGGTGTATGACCATAGAAGGTTTTATTCATTTAAACAGAACAACAATTATTCTCTAACTTACATGAATAACCGTATTGCAATAAACATGATCAAATCATATTCATGCTCAACACAAACACTAAATAACACTTATTTAGGTTCAACACTAATCCCGAAAGTATAGGGAGTGTGCGATGATGATCATATCAATCTTGGAACTGCTTCCAATACACATCGTCACTTCATCCTTTAACTAGTTTCTGTTCATTATGCAACTCCCATTTCGAGTTACTACTCTTTAGCAACTGAACCAGTATCAAATACCGAGGGGTTGCTATGAACACTAGTGAAATACACATCAATAATTAGTATATCAAATATACCTTTGTTCACTTTGCCATCCTTCTTATCCGCCAAGTATCTAGGGCAGTTCCACTTCCAGTGACCATTTCCTTTGCAGTAGAAGCACTTAGTTTCAGGCTTGAGTTTTAGCTTTGGGTTTCTTCACGGGAGTGACAACTTGCTTGTCATTCTTCTTGAAGTTCCCCTTCTATCCCTTTGCCCTTTACTTGAAACAAGTGGTCTTGTTAACCATCAACACTTGATGCTTTTTCATGATTTCTACCTTCGCCCACTTCAGCATCGCGTAGAGCTCGGGAATTCCTTTCGTCATCCCTTGCATATTATAGTTCATCACGAAGTTCTACTAACTTGGTTATAGTGACTAGAGAACTTTGTCAATTACTATCTTATCTGGAAGATTAACTCCCACTTGATTCAAGTAATTGTAGTACCCAGACAATCTGAGCACATGCTCACTGGTTGAGCTATTCTCCTCCATCTTGTAGGCAAAGTACTGTCAGAAGTCTTATACCTCTCGACACGGGCATGAGTATGAAATACTAATTATAACTCTTGGAACATCTCATATGCTCCGTGGCATTCAAAACGTTTTTGAAGTCCCGGTTATAAGCCGTAAAGCATGGTGCACTAAACTATCAAGTAGTCATCATACCGAGCTTTTGTCAAAACGTTCATAACGTCTACATCTGCTCCTGCAATAGGTCTGTCACCTAGCGGTGCATCAAGGACATATTTCTCTGTGCAGCAATGAGGATAATCCTCAGATCACGGAACAATTCCGCATCATTGCTACTAACATCTTTCAACTCAGTTTTCTCTAGGAACATATATAAAATAAAATAAACGGGGAGCAACATCATGAGCTATTGATCTACAACATAGATATGCTAATACTACGAGGACTAAGTTCATGATAAATTAAAGTTCAATTTAATCATATTAATCAAAGAACTCCCACTTAGATAGACATCCCTCCGGTCATCTAAATGATCACTTGATCCAAATCAACTAAACCATGTCCGATCATCACGTGAGATGGAGTAGTTTCAATGGTGAACATCTTATGTTGATCATATCTACTATATGATTCACGTTCGACCTTTCGGTCTCCAGTGTTCCGAGGCCATATCTGCATATGCTAGGCTCGTCAAGTTTAACCCGAGTATTCTGCGTGTGCAAAACTGGCTTACACCCGTTGTATTTGAACGTAGAGCTTATCACACCCGATCATCACGTGGTGTCTCGGCACGACGAACTTTCGCAACGGTGCATACTCAGGGAGAACACTTATACCTTGAAATTTAGTAAGGGATCATCTTATAATGCTACCGTCGTTCTAAGCAAAATAAGAAGCATAATAAGATAAACATCACATGAAATCAAAATATGTGACATGATATGGCCATCATCATCTTGTGCTTTTGATCTCCATCTCCAAAGCACCGTCATGATCACCTTCGTCACCGGCGCGACACCTTGATCTCCATCGTAGCATCGTTGTCGTCTCGCCAACTATTGCTTCTACGACTATCGCTACCGCTTAGTGATAAAGTAAAGCAATTACATGGCGATTGCATTTCATACAATAAAGCGACAACCATATGGCTCCTGCCATTTGCCGATAACATTACAAAACATGATCATCTCATACAAAACCGTATAACTCATCATGTCTTGACCATATCACATCACAACATGCCCTGCAAAAACAAGTTAGACGTCCTCTACTTTGTTGTTGCAAGTTTTACGTGGTTGCTACGGGCTTAGCAAGAACCGTTCTTACCTACGCATACAAAACCACAACGATGTTTCGTCAAGTATGTGCTGTTTTAACCTTCACAAGGACCGGGCGTAGCCACACTTGATTCAGCTAAAGTGAGAGAGACAGACACCCGCCAGTCACCTTTAAGCAACGAGTGCTCGTAACGGTGAAACCAGTCTTGCGTAAGCGTACGCGTAATGTCGGTCCGGGCCGCTTCATCTCACAATACCGCCGAAGCAAAGTATGACATGCTGGTAAGCAGTATGACTAGTATCGCCCACAACTCATTGTGTTCTACTCGTGCATATCATCTACGCATAGACCTGGCTCTGATACCACTGTTGGGGAACGTAGTATTTTAAAATTTTCCTACGATCACGCAAGATCTATCTACTAGATGCATAGCAACGAAAGGGAAGAGTGTGTCTACGTACCCTCGTAGACCGGGAGCGGAAGCGTCAAGTGACGCGGTTGATGTTGTCGAACTTCTTCGCGATCCAACCGATCAAGCACCGAACGTACGGCACCTCCGCGTTCAGCACACGTTCAGCTTGATGACGTCCCACGAGCTCTTGATCCAGTTGAGCTTCACGGGAGAGTTTCGTCAGCACGACGGCGTGGTGACGGATATGATGTATTCACCGGCGCAGGGCTTCGCCTAAGCACTGCAACGGTATGACCGAGGTGTGTTTCTGTGGAGGGGGCACCGCACACGGCTAAAACAATTCAACTTGTGTGTCTTTGGGTGCCCCCCTGCCCCCGTATATAAAGGAGCAAGGGGGGAGGCCGGCCGGCCCTCCTATGGTGCGGCTAGGGGTGCAATCCTACTAGGAATAGGATTGCAATCCTATTCCTAGTAGGAACTACCAAAGAAGGAAGAGAGGGAAAGGAAAAGAAGGAGAGGTGGCGCCCCCCAATCCTAGTCCAACTAGGAACCCTAGGTGGGGCGCCGGCCAGCCCCTATGGGCTGCCTCTCTCTTTTCCACAAGGCCCACTATGGACCATCCCCCCTCGTAGGGGGTTCCGGTAACCCCCTCCGGCAATCCCGTTAAATCCGAAACTTTTCCGGAACACTTCCGGTGTCCGAATATAGTCGTCCAATATATCAATCTTTATGTCTCGGACATTCCGAGACTCCTCGTCATGTCCGTGATCTCATCCGGGACTCCGAACTACCTTCGGTACATCAAAACTCATAAACTCGTAATACCGATCGTCATCAAACGTTAAGCGTGCGGACCCTACGGGTTCGAGAACTATGTAGACATGACCGAGACTCATCTCCGGTCAATAACCAATAGCGGAACCTGGATGCTCATATTGGTTCCTACATATTCTACGAAGATCTTTATCGGTCAAACCGCATAACAACATACGTTGTTCCTTTTGTCATCGGTATGTTACTTGCCCGAGATTCGATCGTCGGTATCTCTATACCTAGTTCAATCTCGTTACCGGCAAGTCTCTTTACTCGTTCCGTAATACATCATCTCATGACTAACTCATTAGTCATTTGCTTGCAAGGCTTATTATGATGTGCATTACCGAGAGGGCCCAGAGATACCTCTCCGACACTCGGAGTGACAAATCCTAATCTTGATCTATGCCAACACCACGAATACTTTCGGAGACACCTGTAGAGCATCTTTATGATCACCCAGTTACGTTGTGACGTTTGATAGCACACAAGGTGTTCCTACGATATTCGGGAGTTGCATAATCTCATAGTCATAGGAACATGTATAAGTCATGAAGAAAGCAATAGCAGTAAAACTAAACGATCATAGTGCTATGCTAACGGATGGGTCTAGTCCATCACATCATTCTCCTAATGATGTGATCCCGTTGATCAAATGACAACTCATGTCTATGGCTAGGAAACATAACCATCTTTGATCAATGAGCTAGTCTAGTAGAGGCATACTAGGGACATACTGTTTTTTCTATGTATCCACACATGTACTAAGTTTCCGGTTAATACAATTCTAGCATGAATAAAATACATTTATCATGATATAAGGAAATACAAATAACATCTTTATTATTGCCTCTAGGGCATATTTCCTTCATGGCGCCCCTAGGGTTTCCCCTAGGGGGCGGGGCCAGGGCAGATGGGATCTCCTATAGGGTAACTTGCCCCCAAGCCGGGAGGTGGGAAGCCCTAGGGGGCGCCCCCAACCCTCCTCGTTACGTGAGATGGGGTGAGGGGGAGCTCAGCCCCTTAGTGGGCTGGTTTTCCCCCTCCCCTTGGACCATGCCCCCCCCCAACACTTGTCGGGGCCCCCCAAAACCCCTCTCGGTGATGCTGGTCATCACCCGGTACCTCCGGAACAATTCTGGACTGCAATACCCTCCGTCCAATATATCAATCTTTACCTCTGGACCATTCTGGAGTTCCTCGTTGATACATCTCCAACGTATCTATAATTTTTGATTGTTCCATGCTATTATTTATGGAGTCTTGGATGTTTAATGGGCTTTATCATTCACTTTTATATCATTTTTGGGACTAACCTACTAACCCAAAGGCCTAGTCCATATTGTTGTTTTTTGCCTATTTCAGGGTTTTGCAGAAAAGGAATATCAAACGGAGTCCAAACGGAATAAAACCTTCGCAGGAGATATTTTTGGAGGAAATCACGCACGAAAGACTTCGGGGCCAAGCCAGAGGACAGAGGGCCCACCCTCGAGGGTGGGGGGCGCGCCCCCCTTCACAGGGCGCGCCATCCTGCCTCAAGGGCAGCCCCTGTGGCCCCTCTTCTTCCTATATATACCTACGTACCCCAGAAACTCCGTACGCAGAGAGAAAACCCTAATTCCATCGCCGTAGCTGCTGTTCCCGTGGAGATCCCATCTTGGAGCCTGTTCCGGGAGGGGGATCCATCACGGAGGCCTTCATCATCATCCTCACCATGAGTTGTGAGTAGTTTACCTCAGACCTTCAGGTCCATAGCTAGTATCTAGATGGCTTCTTCTCTCTCTCTGGATCTCAATACAAAGTTCTCCTCGGTCTTCGAGGAGATCTATTCGATGTAATCTCTTTTTGCGGTGTGTTTGTCGAGATCCGATGAATTGTGAGTTTATGATCAAGATTATCTATGAAAGATATTTGGTTCTTCTCTGAACTTTTTATGTGTGCTCATAATATCCTTGCAAGTCTCTCCGAATTATTGGTTTGGTTTGGCCTACTAGATATATAGTTCTTGCAATGGGAGAAGTGCTTGGCTTTGGGTTCAATCTTGCGGTGTCCTTTCCCAGTGACAGTAGGGGTAGCAAGGCACGTATTGTATTCTTGCCATCGAGGATAAAAAGATGGGGTTTTCATCATATTGCTTGAGTTTATCCCTCTACACCATGTCATCTTTCTTAAGGCGTTACTCTGTTCGTATGAACTTAATACACTAGATGCATGCTGGATAGCGGTCGATGTGTGGAGTAATAGTAGTAGATGCAGGCAGGAGTCGGTCTACTTGTCTCGGACGTGATGCCTATATACAATGATCATGCCTAGATAGTCTCATAATTATTCACTTTTCTATCAATTGCTCGACAGTAATTTGTTTACCCGTCGTAGAATATCGCTATCATGAGAGAAGCCACTAGAGAAAACTATGGCCCCCGGGTCTATCTTTATCAAATTACTTTTCCGTCAACTAGCCTATTTCTGCCGCCGTTGTTTATTTGCTTTCTTTACTTTCTATTTCTATACCAAAAATACCAAAAATATTATCTTATCATCTCTATCAGATCTCACTCTCGTAAGTGACCGTAAAGGGATTGACAACCCCTTATCGCGTTGGCTGCGAAGTTCTTATTTGTTTGTGCAGGTGCGAGGGACTGGCGCGTGGTCTCGTACTGGATTGATACCTTGGTTCTAAAAAACTGAGGGAAATACTTACGCTACTGTGCTGCATCTCCCTTTCCTCTTCGAGGGAGTACAACGCAAGCTCAAGAGGTAGCAAGAAGAATTTCTGGCGCCGTTGCTCGGGAGGCTTACGCAAAAGTCATATACCAAGTACCTGTCACAAACCCTTATCCTTCGCATTACATTTATTTGCCTCTCGTTTTCCTCTCCCCCACTTCACCCTTGCCGTTTTATTTGCCCTTCTTCTGCCCTGTGTTTATCGTTGTCACACCCTGATTTTCATGCCACATTGCTTAAGCTAATTATCATGTTAAAAATGTGGATTTACAAAAAACTTTTGAGTGTTTTTGATTTTTGCTTGATTTGATTTTTGTGTGTTGTTTGCTAGTGCTCTAAAAATCAAATAAATCCTCCAACTCTTATACTTCATCTCCTTGATCCAAAACCTTTTCCCAATGATCATGCCATGTGTATAGACCAGCATAGTATTTTCTTATAAAAATATTTTAGCCAAATAGTATTTTCTAAATTTAGTTTTTCCAAAAACCCCTGAATTGAGGTTTGCACTACAAGTACCTTATTTAGGGTGTGAAAAATCTTTAAAAAAGTATATTTGAATCCTATTAGGTATAGGACTCCCAGAAACCATAAAATTATAATTTTAGAAGTTATTTTTATATTTTATTTAAAAAGCTTTTTCTTAAGGCCAGAAATGGTCTTTAATAGGGAAAAATTATTTAACTATTTCAAAAATATTTGCCAAAATTCAGGGATACTCATAGGACATATATTGTCCATATATAAGAGTTTCAACACATGGTCATGTTCAAAATATTGGACAAATCCTTCCAAAATCCTTTCTGGATATTTCAAGCTTTTGAAATATTTACAAAGGAAATATTCTCCAAAAATTCCAGGGAAATTCTATCATGTCATATATGACATATTTGATGATCTTGAAAAGCCTCATGCCTTGAAGATCAAGGAATCATCATCTAATCCCCTCAAAACCATTTCTGTCTATTTTGAAGTTTGAGCAACTTTACATTGCCAAACTTGTCCAAATGCTCTCAAACTTGGTGCACATGCTAAAATGATGTAATTATGCATCTATGCCAAATGGCACAAGTTTTGGAGAAGCATAACTTGATCTAAGTGCCCCAAAACCATTTCTGTTCAAATTCAAATTTGAACAACTTTACATTACCAACTTTTTACCTGGGGATTCAAACTTTGTGGGCATGATCATAACCCCAAATTATGATACTACACCAAGTGGTGCATCAAGGGGAGATGATTAGCTTAACTCAAACAAGGTGAAACCATTTCTGTTGATTTCTAGGGTTCACCAATGTTACATTGGCAACTTTTCCCAAATGAGCTCAAATTTGGCGAAAGGCCCTAATTATATGTGACATTTGATCATGTTAAGTCTCATGTCAAGTGGAGCTATTTTGCTTGCCCAAAACATGATCAAACACCTTCTCCCATTTTTCCTAAACCATTGTTTAGACCCCTTTCACTATTCCCCTCTACCTCAATTTCTTACCACAGGTAAACCTGATCATCATCTACCTCCAGTAACTTCCTCATGTCCACAGCTCAATGATTGAGGGGTGAAAACCCCATTTTTACTCTTGTGGACAGCAACATTCTTCTCCTTTCTCACCTCCCTCCTCACTCCAGTGGCCTCCAGAGCATTCCAGGCCGTCTGGGCAATAGTTTACTACTCCCTAACACTGATGGACATTGGGGGACACGGCCAGGAAGCAAGGGGCATGACCATGCCGGCCAAAGACACGCTCTGGAGCGCGCTACAGTGCGCCAAGGCACTGTAGCTCGGCCCTCCCGAGGCATCCAGGCGGCCTTGGGCAGAGCGGGCGTGTCCATCGAGGTCACCTCGACGTCCACGACACGCCTTGCTGTCGGGCCCCTCCTCCCTTGCCCCCTTTATCCCTCCGCGAGCTCGCCCGAGCGCAGCCTGGACCTCGCCCATGGTGCACCGACGTGTAGCGACCCGACCCAAATGGATCGAAGTCTCTGTGCTTAAGTGTCATCCCTGGATCGGTATGCTGACACACACAGTACTCGATGAATTATTACAGAGTTCAATCACACACTTTGTTACATCGAGGTCATCAAAAGAGTATTTATTACAATAATATGGCCAAAGGCCATCTAAATAAAAATAACTGCGGAAGCATCGAAGGTAAATGAGTCCATCCAACTCCACGGCAAACTGAGTGCAGAACAACGACCTATCGCACCTTTAATCCTCGTCGGAAAACTCTGCAACATGAGACGTTGCAGCCGTGTAGGTCAGCACATGGAATATGCTGGCAATGTCACACCATAGAAATAAAATGAAAAGACTATCTCTATATGCAAATTTAGCTGGTGGAGGCTCTAAGTTTAATTTTTGCATAAAGCCAATTTTTACCTACAACAAAGGAATAAATTTTTATTTACTACAAAATTAAAATGCCATTATTGAGAAGGTTCCTCCAACTCAATCCCAAAATTCCCAAGTTATTAGTAACCCAATGATTTCATTAAATAAAGTGATGAGATCAACCAATAATTCACTTCCAGATACTCAAGTTGTCCATAACCGGGGACACGGCTAATCATGATTAGTTTGTACACTCTGCAGAGGTTTGCGCACTTTTCCCACAAGACTCGACCACCTCCATGATCGGAAGATCGAGACATAGTCTTTCTGAAGTATTTCCTCCAAACTCTGGGTAGACCGGTACACCTACTTTCCCATACATCGGCTAGTCTACCACGGAAAGAGGTCACACAACTTACTCAACTATGGCAGAGCCCATAATGGCTTGTGGCTGCACACGGAAGTCTCTAGGCATGAAATATCTTATGATCCCTTTGAGCCTGGGTGGCGGACCTAGGGTAATCACACGGGTACTCCGGGATTCCCCTTGGGCAAGCACTGGTTTCTCCAGGTGCCCCAAACAATCCACCCAGATGTGTATTAAAGTTGCCACCTTATGTTGTCCCAAAATTATTATCTCTCGCAACTTGCATGTATCACACATACCAATCCCCGTCTACGAGCATGGCTAAGCAATATATGATATAACGAATATTTCCCGGGGTGATAAAAGGTCATAGGTTCCTACCACATAAACTACATAGCATAATCAAATGTTCCCAATCCTACTCATGCAATCTTTGAGGGTGAAACTAATGCATAGTAAAAACTAGGTATTGAAAATTATGATCAAAGTGTGAACTTTCCTTGCTGGCGTTCGTTGAACTCTAAAGATTCGTAGTAGCAAGCTTCGCACTCCGGATGATCTAGCGTAAGCAAGCAATAACATACATAAGCATACAAGCAAAGAATCAAAAAGAAAACGAGTAAAAGACTTCGAAAAACTCCAAAAAAAACACCCAAATAAAGTTTCTGTACCGAACGTAATTTTTACAGCAACAAAAATAAATGGTTTTGATTTTAATAGAAGGTACATGTCACAAGCTTCGATTAGCAAAAAGAATCACCCAAAACGGAGTTACGAAACTCAAGTTATGGCCTAACGAAGTTTGAATTCAGATCTGCTTGAATTCAAAATTTAAAATTTTCAAAAATATATTTCGTTTGGTTCTCTGGATAGAGGATATTTTTAGGAAACCGTAGGAAAAAGAATCAACTAAATCGGATCTATAGACTAAAGGATATACTAGAAACAAGATTTGGTATAGAATCTGAATTGGAAAATATACTGATAAAAGAGAAAAAAATCGGACAGGGTGTTCACCGGACTTGTTGGCGGAGACGAGGAAGAAGGCGGCTCCGGTGTGTTTCGGCGAAGGACGCGTGCGGGACGGTGAAGAGCAACGTGATGCGAATCCGAGGAGCAGTACCGTAGTGTCGGTATCGCCTCCTGGCGTGGTGGAGAAGCCGCTGGAATACACGAACTCCGGCGAGCAATTGGCGAGGTTAGGGAGGGGGAAAAGCTCCAGAAGGAGAGGGCTTCGGACGAGGGGTAAGAGGGGCTCGCGGGGATGCTTTATATAGGGCTTGGGGAGGTCAGAATCCGAGAAGACTATGGTATTTAATGGTGGCTGTTTCTCTGCCTCATAATGGCCATTACAGGCGACTCCAAGGCGCACTAGGAAGGGGAAGGGGTAGAGGAAGGCGAGGGGAACCGATTCCGGGGGTTAGTGGGTGCGGGGGAAGGGAGTTGAGGGGAGAGAGAGGTGGAGGCGCCATGGATGACCGTGTGTTCGTGTTCCTTTGTACATGAACGACCACGAAGAAGAAGATAGCGTTGGCATGGGCCTTTCACGGCCCGTGGCTGCGTTCTTTATTTTGACAGAGAGAAAAAAATGTATAGATAGAAAATAAAAATATTTTAATATAGGACATATATATATATATATATCAAAAAAATCAGAAAAATAAATCCTACATGATGAACTATTTTTCAGAGGCTAAATAAAAACTTTATAAAAAACATTTTTCAAAAAAATTCAAAAGAAACTCAAATTTGAATTCAAAACTTTCGGCATTGTTTTCTTCTGACTTTTTGGAGTGTCATGTTAGCTCCTCTCACACTTTTGAACAAGTGCTTGTCAGGGATTTTTGAAATAAATTTCAGATGCCAAGTTGAATCCAAAGTCAGATAAAACTCAAATGCCTCTGAAATTTCCAAATGACACTCAATAAAAAATGCATAGATGCTTAGCTAATAATTGTAAAAGATTCCAAATTGAAAATTTGGGATGTTACAAACCTACCCCCCTTAAGATGAATCTCGCCCTCGAGATTCGGGTTGGCTAGCAAAAAGGTGTGGGTGATCCTGTCGAAGATCTTCTTCGCGTTGCCAGGTGGCTTCTTCCTCAGTATGATGACTCCACTGAACCTTGCAAAACTTGATGACCTTGCTGCGGGTAACTCTATTGGCAAACTCGAGAATCTTGACAGGTTTCTCCTCATAGGTCATATCACTATCCAACTGTATGGCTTCTAGTGGCACTGTATCTCTCAAAGGAATATCGGCCATCTCTGCATGGCACTTCTTCAACTGGGAAACATGAAACACATTATGAACTCCAGACAAGGCTTCGGGTAACTCCAACTGATATGCAACTTCTCCTTTGCGTTCCAAAATTTTGTATGGCCCCACAAATCATGGTGCTAGTTTGCCTTTAACTCCAAACCGTTTAACTCCTCGAAGTGGAGACACACGAAGATATGCTCTATCTCCGACTTCATAAGTTACTTCCTTGCGTTTAGTATCGGCATAACTCTTCTGTCTGGATTGGGCTGTCTTAAGTCTGTCACGGATCAACTTGACTTTCTCCTCCGAATCTCTGATAAGGCCGGGACCAAATAGTTTACGGTCTCCAACTCCATCCCACATTAATGGTGTCCTGCACCTCCTTCCGTACAAAGCTTCGAAAGGGGCCATCTTCAAACTAGCTTGATAGCTATTGTTATATGAGAATTCTGCGTATGGCAAATTATCATCCCAACTAGATCCATAATCTAGTGCACAAGATCTCAACGTGTCCTCCAGAATCTGATTGACTCTCTCGGTCTGCCCATCTGTCTGCGGATGAAAGGCTGTACTGAAATCTAGCCTGGTACCCAAAGTTTCGTGTAACTGATGCCAAAACTTTGAGGTAAATTGTGTTCCTCTATCTGATACGATGGTCCTCGGAACTCCATGCAGACATACGATCCTGGTCATATATATCTTGGCCAACTTAGCACTTGTATATGTGGTTTTCACGGGGATGAAGTGAGCTACCTTGGTCAAGCGATCAACTACCACCCAAATAGAATCATAGCCTGATCGGGTCCTGGGTAATCCTGTAATGAAGTCCATGCCAAGCTTGTCCCACTTCCAATCCGGTATCGGCAAAGGCTGAAGTAATCCTGCTGGTTTCTGGTGCTCTGCCTTAACCCTTTGACATACATCACATACTGCGACATACTCGGCAATATCCTTTTTCATACCTGTCCACCAGAAACTTTCCTTCAAGTCCAAATACATCTGGGTGTTTCCTGGGGTGTATCGAATAAGGCGAATCATGAGCCTCCTGAAGAATCAACTTCCCGATCTCTGTGTCATTGGGCACGTAAATACGCTGCTCAAACCATATGGTTCCGTGTTCATCCTCACGAAATCCTTCTGCCTTTCCTTGGTTCATCCTTTCCTTTATTTCTGCAATACTTTTGTCTAACTTCTGGGCTTCTCGGATCTTTCCCAACAAGGTGGATTGAATTTCCATTGCAGTAACAAAACCTCGTGGTACTATCTCCAATCGGAGATCTCTGAGATCATCAATTAACTCTTGAGGTAATCCTCCTGCTGTGAGGGTATTGACATAACTCTTGCGGCTCAATGCATCTGCCACAACATTGGCCTTTCCTGGGTGATAGTGCAATTTCATGTCATAATCTTTTATGAGCTCCAACCATCTTCTCTGCCTGAGGTTCAACTCCTTTTGCGTGAAGATGTATTTCAAACTCTTGTGATCCGTGTAAACATCACAATGATTTCCAATAAGAAAATGCCTCCAGGTCTTGAGCGCATGCACTACGGCTGCTAACTCCAAATCATGTGTGGCATAATTCCGCTCATGGGGTCGAAGTTGACGTGAGGCATATGAAACAACTCTTCCTTCTTGCATAAGAACACCTCCAAGTCCCTGACGAGAAGCGTCGCAATATACCTATAAATCCTTGCGTATATTCGGAAGAATTAGTACTGGGGCTGTGACCAAACGTTTCTTCAACTCCTGAAAACTGGCCTCACATTCCTCGGTCCAATTAAACTTGGTGTCTTTCTTCAATAACTCTGTCATGGGCTTTGCGATCTTGGAGAAATTCTCAATAAATCTTCGGTAATATCCTGCAAGTCCAAGGAAACTGCGAATCTCTCCGACTGAGGTGGGTGCCTTCCATTCGGTGACGGCTTCAACTTTCGAAGGATCCACGGCTATTCCTTCCCCTGATATAACATGTCCGAGAAATCCAACTTTCTTCAACCAGAATTCACACTTGCTGAACTTTGCATATAACTGATGTTCCCTGAGCTTCTCAAGAACCAAGCGCAAATGTTCCTTGTGTTCTTCTTCATTCTTTGAGTAAATCAATATATCATCAATGAATACCACAACAAACTTATGCAAGAATTCCATGAATACCTTATTCATCATATTCCTAAAATAGGTAGGGGCATTAGTCAAACCAAAAGACATGACTGTATACTCATAAAGCCCATATCTCGTGGTAAAGGCTGTCTTGGGTATATCCTGTTCTCGAATCTTCAGCTGGTGATATCCAGATCGAAGATCGATTTTGGAGAAAACTTTTGCTCCTTGTAGCTGGTCAAACAAATCATTGATCATCGGCAGAGGGTACTTGTTCTTGATCGTCACCTCATTCAACGCACGGTAATCCACAACCATTCTCAAGGATCCATCCTTCTTCTCAACTAGAAGCACTGGGGCTCCCCAAGGTGATGAACTCGGTCGAATATAACCTTTCTCCAATAATTCCTTAATCTGCTTCTTAATTTCCTCCAGGTCATTTGCGGGCATCCGGTACGGTCTCTTGGATATTGGTCCAGTGCCTGGTAACAATTCAATCAAAAACTCTATGTCCCGATCCGGTGGCATGCCTGGTAGTTCCTCCGGAAAAACATTAGGATAATCCTTCACAACTGGTACTTCTTCCTGAACAACTCCCGAAAGAGAATTCACTTGAGTCCTCCTTGGTGTATGCCTCGACACATACTTGATCTGTTTCCCCTCTGGGGTGGTGAGAAGAATCGACTTACTAGCACAATCAATATTCCCTTCATACTTGGATAGCCAGTCCATGCCTAGAATTACGTCCAATCCTTGTGATTCTAGGATGATGAGGTCTGTGGGGAAAACGTGTCTCCCTACGGTCATGGGCAACTGAAAACATCCCCGACTAGCCATGTTCTCTGCTCCTGGGGAACTCACTAACATTGGTGTTTTAAGGGCTACGGTCGGCAACTTAAACTTATCCACAAACCCCCTTGATATGAATGAATGCGATGCACCAGTGTCAAAAAGAACAAGCGCTGTAAATGAATTAATCAAGAACTTGCCAACAACGGCGTCAGGCTGGTCATAAACTTCCTCCACATTGACATGGTTCACCTGACCTCTGGTAAAATGATTTGGCTTCTTTCCAGAGCTTCCATTGCCATTCTCGTTCTTCGCCTCGGGACATTCGGTGGCGTAGTGTCCGGTCTTTCCGCACTTGAAATAGGTAATGTGGCTCAGATCCTTCTTTGCCGGTGTAGCGGGGTTGGAGTGATGCTGATTGTTGTTTCCTTCGTTTCCATTGCCATTCCTATGGCCATTATGGTTGTGTCCATTCCCTCCATGATGTGAATGTCCTCCATGGTTATGGTGAGTGTGTCCACCATACTTGCCAGATCCTGATCCATTATTTCCCGAGTACGGGGTATAGAGGGGCTTCTGCTGAACTCCAGAGTTGTACTTTCCCTGTCCGTACTTCCTCTTGCGGTTTTCCACCTGCTGCCGCTTGCCTTCCAGAATGAGAGCCTTGTCAACCAACTCTTGATAATTGTTAAAGGTAGCCACAGTCAACTGAATTCCCAGATCATCATTTAGTCCCTCAAGAAATTTCTCCTGCTTAGCGGCATCATCAGCCACGTCTCCGGGAGCATACCTGGATAACTTGCTGAATTCCTCCACATAATCACCAACAGAACGATTACCCTGGCGTAAGTTGCGGAACTCGCGCTTCTTCAGACTCATAGCTTCGGCTGAAACATGTGCAGTACGAAACGCCTGTTGGAACTGATCCCAAGTCACATTTGCTATGGGGAATGTGGTGGTGTAATTCTCCCACCACGAAGCTGCTGGTCCATCCAGTTGATGTGCGGCAAAGCGCACCTTCTCTGCGTCAGTACATCCTGCGGTGGTCAGCTCCCTTCCGATCTTGCGAAGCCAGTCATCTGCGACGATCGGCTCCGTGCTGCTAGAGAACACGGGTGGGTTCAACCTCAGGAAACGGGTAAGGTTGTCGACCGGGGGTGGCGGCGGTGGGTTGTTGTTGTTGTTGTTGTTCTGGTTCTGATTCTGGATGAGTAGCTGCATGAGGGCATTCTGGTTCTGGATCAACTGGGTAAGTTCCGGCGGAAATTCCGGGTCATGTCTTGGAGGCATCTGTTAGGTTTAGAGTGGATGAGAAATTAGAATAGAATAAGGGCCTAATGAGAGAAATCACTACCCATATACTTATGATAGCAATAAAACTTCAAATCCAGCAATTCACACAAATCACACCACACAAGCAAAACCTACAGGTAAGGTCATATCCACAAGAGATATGATCTCTTCATACTACCGCAATCATTCGTTGGACTACATTTGGTTGTGGTGGTCTGAACTAAATCTTTTCAAATCAAAGTCAACTCTAGCTTCTTCTTCTTCGTCAATGATGTCTTCATGGGTCTTGGTCTCATCAGCTGAGCAACTTGGTCATGGGGTTCAACAACTATCGAATTGAAGTAGAGAAGAGATAGGAATGAATAGAGAAGAGTACAGACCAACGGATATATAAGGAAGTGGTAAAATAGAGTTTTCTTATGGTTTTCCATTTTCTAGTGGTCGCATCCTACAGTCAGCGCGTGCTCTGATACCATCTTGTAGCGACCCGACCCAAATGGATCGAAGTCTCTGTGCTTAAGTGTCATCCTTGGATCGGTATGCTGACACACACAATACTCGATGAATTATAACAGAGTTCAATCACACACTTTATTACATCGAGGTCATCAAAAGAGTATTTATTACAATAATATGGCCAAAGGCCATCTAAATAAAAATAATTGCGGAAGCATCGAAGGTAAATGAGTCCATCCAACTCCACGGCAAACTGAGTGCAGAACAACGACCTATCGCACCTTTAATCCTCGTCGGAAAACTCTACAACATGAGACGTTGCAGCCGTGTAGGTTAGCACATGGAATATGCTGGCAATGTCACACCATAGAAATAAAATGAAAAGACTATCTCTATATGCAAATTTAGCTGGTGGAGGCTCTAAGTTTAATTTTTGCATAAAGCCAATTTTTCCCTACAACAAAGGAATAAATTTTTATTTACTACAAAATTAAAATGCCATTATTGAGAAGGTTCCTCCAACTCAATCCCAAAATTCCCAAGTTATTAGTAACCCAATGATTTCATTAAATAAAGTGATGAGATCAACCAATAATTCACTTCCAGATACTCAAGTTGTCCATAACCGGGGACACGGCTAATCATGATTAGTTTGTACGCTCTGCAGAGGTTTGCGCACTTTTCCCACAAGACTCGACCACCTCCATGATCGAAAGATCGAGACATAGTCTTTCTGAAGTATTTCCTCCAAACCCTGGGTAGACCGGTACACCTACTTTCCCCTACATCAGCTAGTCTACCACGGAAAGAGGTCACACAACTTACTCAACTATGGCAGAGCCCATAATGGCTTGTGGCTGCACACGGAAGTCTCTAGGCATGAAATATCTTATGATCCCTTTGAGCCTGGGTGGCGGACCTAGGGTAATCACACGGGTACTCTGGGATTCCCCTTGGGCAAGCACTCGTTTCTCCAGGTGCCCCAAACAATCCACCCAGATGTGTATTAAAGTTGCCACCTTATGTTGTCCCAAAATTATTATCTCTCGCAACTTGCATGTATCACACATACCAATCCCCGTCTACGAGCATGGCTAAGCAATATATGATATAACGAATATTTCCCGGGGTGATAAAAGGTCATAGGTTCCTACCACATAAACTACATAGCATAATCACATGTTCCCAATCCTACTCATGCAATCTTTGAGGGTGAAACTAATGCATAGTAAAAACTGGGTATTGAAAATTATGATCAAAGTGTGAACTTGCCTTGCTGACGTTCGTTGAACTCTAAAGATTCGTAGTAGCAAGCTTCGCACTCCGGATGATCTAGCGTAAGCAAGCAATAACATACATAAGCATACAAGCAAAGAATCAAAAAGAAAACGAGTAAAAGACTTCGAAAAACTCCAAAAAAACACCCAAATAAAGTTTCTGTACCGAACGTAATTTTTACAGCAACAAAAATAAATGGTTTTGATTTTAACAGAAGGTACATGTCACAAGCTTCGATTAGCAAAAAGAATCACCCAAAACGGAGTTACGAAATTCAAGTTATGGCCTAACGAAGTTTGAATTCAGATCTGCTTGAACTCAAATTTTAAAATTTTCAAAAATATATTTCGTTTGGTTCTCTGGATAGACGATATTTTTAGGAAACCGTAGGAAAAAGAATCAACTAAATCGGATCTATAGACTAAAAGATATACTAGAAACAAGATTTGGTATAGAATCTGAATTGGAAACTATACTGATAAAAGAGAAAAAAATCGGACAGGGTGTTCACCGGACTTGTCGCCGGAGACGAGGAAGAAGGCGGCTCCGGTGTGTTTCGGCAAAGGACGCGTGCAGGACGGTGAAGACCAACGTGATGCGAATCCGAGGAGCAGTACCGCAGTGTCGGTATCGCCTCCTGGCGTGGTGGAGAAGCCGCTGGAATACACGAACTCCGGCGAGCAATTGGCGAGGTTAGGGAGGGGGAAAAGCTCCAAAAGGAGAGGGCTTCGGACGAGGGGTGAGAGGGGCTCACGGGGATGCTTTATATAGGGCTTAGGGAGGTCAGAATCCGAGAAGACTACGGTATTTAATGGTGGCTGTTTCTCTGCCTCGTAATGGCCATTACAGGGGACTCCTAGGCGCACTAGGAAGGGGAAGGGGTAGAGGAAGGTGAAAGTGCAACTAATCCCCGGGTGGTTTTGGTAATTAATAACAACATATATATCATTGAACTAATATTTACTTGAGAATCATTTCAGAGAAGTTCGATGATATGGGTATGGAAATGTCTGAAGAAGTGGACCCCTCAAAATGCTAAGACAAGCATTGGCAAAAGCTCAAGACTCTATTTTTGGTTTAGTGATCAAAGATCACATTGAGTCCATAGGAAAAGCCAATACTATTAAAAGGGGATGAGGTTGTGTTAATGATCTGGTTGCTCAAGTGCTTAGTGATCTAGCTCCCTCAACTATCAGCACCTTTCACTACTTAACACACTCATAAGTAATCTCAGACAAACCGATTCTGCAAACTCAGTCCCACCGAGATGAACCACCTCAGTTATTCTTCCAAACCCTAATTTCTCGGTCCATCCGATTTCGAGTTTCGGTCTCACCGAAAATGGACTGCCAACCTTCTGTAACCAATTGACATCACTTCGGAATATCCGAGTTGATAATTTCGGTCCCACCGAGATGGCAAGCTCCTACCTTTGACTCACTTCGGACACACCGAGATGGTGTTTTCGGTCCCACCGAAAATCCCAACGTTCACTATATTTGAACTTTCGGTCTGACCGAGTTTTCACTTCGGTCTCACCGAGATTGCCCAAATATGTGTGTAACGGTTGGATTTTGTGTGGAGGCTATATATACCCCTCCACCCCCTCTTCATTCGTGGAGAGAGCCATCAGAAAGTCTACCACTCCTACCATACACTTTCTGAGAAGAGAACCACCTACCCTTGTGTTGAGGTCAAGCCATTCCATTCCTACCATATGAAACTTGATTTCTAGCCTTCCCAAGTTGCTTTCCACTCAATCCTTTCTTCCACCACAGCCATATCAGTGAGGAGAGTTGAGTGTTGGGGAGATTATCATTTGAAGCACAAGAGCAAGGAGTTCATCATCATCAACCACATCTATTACCTTTTGGAGGGTGGTGCCTCCTAGATTGGTTAGGTGTCGCTTGGGAGCCTCCGTCTTTGAGATGTGGAGTTGAACCAAGAAGTTTGTAAGGGCAAGGAGATCGCCTACTTCGTGAAGATCTACCCCGAGTAAGGCTAGTCCTCCGTGGGCGTAGGCCATGATGGAATAGACAAGGTTGCTTCTTCGTGGACCCTTCGTGGGTGGAGCCCTCCGTGGACTCGCGCAGCCGTTACCCTCCGTGGGTTGAAGTCTCCATCAACGTGGATGTACGATAGCACCACCTATCGGAACCACGACAAAAATCTTCGTGTCACCAAACTGCGTTTGATCTTCTCCACCTCTCTTTACTACATGTGCAATTTAATTTCCGCTGCTATTACTCTAGAATTGCATGTGTAGGGTGATACTTGAATTGATCTTAATTGTGAAACTGCCAAAAACTTTGCATGATCAAAAGGCATATTTTTTATATTGTCAAGTAGTCTAATCACCCCCCTCTAGACATACTTTCGATCCTACAAGTGGTATCAGAGCTTTGGTCTCCATTGTTTTGGTTTCCATTGCATTAGACTCCATAAGCTTGGTTTCACAACCTAGGAGAGTATGGCGTCTAGTGAGGGTAATTATCGTAGAGGTCCTTACTTTGATGGTACAAATTTTGCTAGTTGGAAGCATAAAATGAAAATGCATATTCTTGGTCATAACCCAGCCGCATGGGGCATTATTTGTGTTGGTATGCAAGGTGATTTCTTCGAAGAAGGAAAAGTTCCGGATCGCGAAGCTACACCGGAAGAGTTACGGATGTTGCAAAACAATGCTCAAGCTTGTGACATTCTCTTCAATGCTTTGTGTCCCGAGGAGTTCAACAAAATCAGCCGTCTTGAGAATGCTAAAGAGATTTGGGATACTTTGGTTGAAATGCACGAAGGTACGGAATCTGTGAAGGAATCAAAGCTAGATATTATTCAAGGTCAACTTGACAAGTTCAAGATGAAGGATGGTGAAGGAGTCGCTGAAATGTACTCTAGGCTTGCTCTCATCACAAATGAGATTGCCGGCTTAGGAAGCGAAGAAATGACCGACCGATTCATCATTAAGAAGATTCTCAGAGCTTTGGATGGAAAGTATGACACCGTGTGCACTTTGATCCAAATGATGCCAAACTACAAGACTCTCAAGCCAACTGAAGTCATTGGAAGAATTGTTGCTCATGAGATGACACTTAAGGATAAGGAAGAGCTTCACAACAAGTCAAGTGGTGCCTACAAAGCTACAAGTGATGCTCCCACTACCTCAAGTGACAAGCTAATTTCCAATGAAGAGATAAGCCTAATGGTCAAGAACTTCTACAAGTTCTACAAGAATAGAGGCAAAGAAAGAAGCTCAAAGTCTAGATCATATGATGAAAAGAGATCTTCTAGTCGTGATCGAAACTGCTACAATTGTGGAAGACCCGGACACTTCTCAAACGAGTGTACGGCTCCCCACAAGAGAAGAGAAGAATCTCCAAGAAGAAGAGCAAGAGATGAGTCACCTCGGAGAGAGAGAAGGAGTAGAGATGATCGTTATGAACGAAGACCCTCTCGGAGAAGCAAGGATTCGGAGAGGAAAGACAAGTCATCAAGGAGCTACACAAGAAGAAGACATCAAGCTCATGTAGGTGAATGGGTCTCCGGCTCCGACTCCGACAATCAATCCGATGGAAGCTATCACTCCGACTCCGACTATAGTCAAGATGAAGGTGTTGCCGGACTTGCACTCGTATCCTCCAACTCCAACTCCTACGACTTATTTGATTCACCAAATGAGGGAATTGGAAGATGCTTCATGGCTAAAGGTCCCAAGGTAACACACCCTGAATTCATTGACTTTGATAGTGATGAGGATGACTTGCTTGGTGAAGATGAGCTCTTGCATGATAAATCTAGTGAGCATAGTAATGATGAAAATGCTAGTAGTCTTTATAGTCGAGAAGAGTCGAATGACAATGCTATGAAGGAGATTGAGCGTCTAACTAAAGAACTAAACACTCTTAAGTTAGCTCATGAAACAACTCAAGAAGATCATAGAGAGCTCCTAAGATCTCATGAGAAGCTACGCTTCGAGAAGCTCACTCTAGAGCAAGAACATGAGTTTCTAAAAGCGATCAATGACGATCTTCGAAAGAAGAGTTCTTCATATCTTGCCAAACGACTTCTCTTGTCTAATTTCTTGCCACCTATTAAGACTAAGCATGACAAGCATAAGAAAAATTCTTCCTCTAGTAGTAACAATAACAATGTTAAATCCAATATTGTTGCTTCTAGTAGTTCTCTTGATTCCACTAACAATGTTTCAAGCCAAGTTACACTTGAGCAAGAAAATAGCTTATTGAAGGAAATCATAGCGAAAGGTGTCTACAAGAGTCTTGCCGGAAGCAAAAACTTTGAGGAGATTGTTCGCAAACAAGGAAGACACCGGAAGAATCAAGGGATTGGTTTTGAGCGAAAGTTCAACGCCGAAGGTGTTGAGTGGGAAGAAGGTCAATACCCTACTCCACAGTTTGTTTCACAAAAGGAGAAGTATGATCCTACTTCTTCCAATGTGGAACAAGCTCAAGATGACCTTCCACCACAAGACCACAAGCTAAAGGCCAAGGACAAGCTTCAAGAGGAGATTGATGCATTCATTGAAGCACCTCAAGCCATGGTCAAGTGGGTTCCCAAGGACACATCAAGTTCTACTTCGTCAAGCTCAACTACAACACCAAGGATTCCCATCAAGATGATGTGGATCCCAAAGAAGAAGAACTAGAAGGTTCTTGAGGGTGACTCCGCCAACAAACTTCACTCATATTCATTTTGGCAAGAACTTGTGCAATCAACTTCCACATCACGCACTAGTTCATGGAGTCACAAACCCTCTTGTTGGTAAGTCAAGGGACAAGGTAATCATTGCTTTCATGGACATCATCTTTTGTGAACTTCAATCTATGTCTATGGATATTCTTGTTTGTTCCTTGTGGGACTAACCCATGTAGGTATTGAAAGTGCCCTAATCCAAAGGATAGCTCCCAACTCTTGATGATCTACATCAACATTGAGCATCCACATCTTCAACATCTACATGAAGTCTTCTACGACAACCCAAGGTTAGTTTGACCCTTTAAATGGGGTTCTCACATCTAGGGGGAGCTTTGCTCTAAAAATTGAGCTAAAAGCATCTCCAAATGATGTGAACACATAAATGCTTTATGTAAAAGTGGTAACCCCACTTGTGCTTAAACGATGAGTATGACCTATGATCAAATGTTCTCATTTGGCTCCTAAGTCAATATACTCATATATAGATGACCTAGTCATCGACAAATTGTGTGCTAGTAGCTAGAGTGTTGGTTGTGCATGTTTGACACATGTTTCAGTTGCTATCTTATTGTGTGAGCATGTTGAATGCATGATTTTATCCATTCAAGGACATCCATTTGTTGTTTTGATTGTTTTGATTTTTCTGGCCAAATGGATGGACAAGAATGCCTAAGCACCTTCCCTAGCTATCTATGCTTTCTTGTCTCAAATTCTATTCATGCTCATATCACAACTTTGAACAAGTCTTTTTCGGACTCTCCGAGTGAGGAGCACTCGGAGCCACCGATCCGTATAAGGCTGACTTCCAAAACCTTCTAAGTCCATTTCGGTCTGACCGGCTTTTCCATCTCGGTCCAACCGAAACGCTTAGACTGATCTAGGTTTCATCTCGGTGAAACCGAGTTCAAAATCTCGGTCTGATCGATATGCGTAACTGCACAGCAGCTATACATCTCGGTGACACCGAGTTCTTCAACTCGGTCCCACCGACAGCATGGGGTTATATATACCTGAGGGCCGCGCGCGATTTATCTCTTCAAACCGTTCGCCCCCAATTCCCTTGCTGCCGTCGCCCTGGTCTATGGATCGTCGCCGTCGTCGCCTGTGCGCCCTCGCCGCAGGTCTCCGCCGCCGTCAACGGTAATCCTCTCCGCACCGTTGCCGCCGTATAGGGACTCCACCAAGTTAGTGTGTGTCCCGATCCCTTTCGTGCTCCCCATCTGACTCTTGCACGAATGGTTTGCCATGAATCTGTCCACGTTTGAGATATTCCCTATACATTAGATCAGATCCTCTAGTTTCGAGCGAAATTCTTAGGTTTAGGTTTCCACGGAACGCATCTCGGTGAAGCCGATTTTGAAACTCGGAATGACCGATTTGGCCTCTGGCCATTGCACTGCATCATTCGGTCTAACCGAGTTGTGCAAATCGGAATGACCGAAACATAGTTTCAGTGAAACCCTAGGTTATCGGTAGGACCGAAACCCATTTCGGTCTGACCGAAAGTGGTGTGTAGGCCTCTGTATACACTTCGGTTTCACCGAAACTTAAAATCGGTTTGACCGAAATACATTCTGTGAAAACTCAAAACTAAGTTTTAAACTCATTTTTTTTTGCAAAAACCTCTGCAGTTGTGATAACTCTTCTACTCTGCCTATACCTTATCTTTTCACAGGTCTTTCAGCCATGTCAGATGTCAGTGACAGCCAGAACAGGTCTGAGTCACCTTTTGCTAAGATTCCAGAGGCAGATACAAGTCCCGAGGCTAGCAGCTCCAGTGATGATGGTGAGAGGAGCACCCCTAGTGGTTTGCCTCCTGCAGCCACCAGAACTAGGAAGAAGAGAAATTCTGATGATGAGGACTCTGACTTTGTCGCTGAGGAAGTTACCTCCAAGCCAAAGAGGAATGTGGTTGCCAAAGAGCACCAAGGGCAGCAGACAAGGAAAGGCACAAGCAAAGTAAAGCAGTCAGCTGTTGCAAAGAAGCTCAACTTGGAAGAGCCAGCTCCAAGTAAGGTGAAGAAAACTTCCAAGAGGAAAAGGGTAGTATATGCTGAACCTCAAGTTGATGCAGCTGCTGAAGAAGAAGAAGAAGATGCACCCCAGCCTCCTCCTCAGAAAGCTAAGTTCATGGGTGATGCTATTCGGGCTCAAGCCTCCTCTAAGCCCAAGAAGCCTGCTCAAGCCAAGGCAGCTCCAGCCAAGCCCAAGAGAACAACCAGGAGCATTCTAGCTTCTGAGAAGAACAAAGGTGAGATGCCACCGTCTGAATCAGATGAAGAGCATGTGTTGCTTAAGCTCCGTCCTAAGTTGCCACTCCACAATGATGCTCATCCTCAAGCTGAGGACATGAAGGCAAGGAAGGACAAAGGTCTCAGGCTATGGAGACAGTCGGATCCATATGCTGTATGGAGAAGGACTGCTGTGGACCCCAGATTCCACACCAGAGAGCAGCATGATTTCTATGAGACCGTGCTGATGGATAAGAAGCCCATTGTTGCTGACACCAGGTATGTTGACTGGAAGTACATTGACAGTGAAGAGCACCGAGACTTCTTTCCCCATGTGCATGAGAGCTTTACTGCATGTGGAGTTGCTGATTTTGTGGGTCAAGAGCTGACAGCTTGGAATGATGAGATGATCATGCAGTTCTACGCCACAACCCACTTCTATCCTGATGGCAGGATCACCTGGATGACTGAAGGTCAAAGGTTTTCTTCGTCTGTTGAAGAATGGGCAGAACTTCTGAACGCTCCAGTGCAGAGAGAGGACGACATTGATGTCTATGGGATTCCTAAGAAGAGTCATGATTCCATGAAGAACATGTACAAGGAGATCCCCGCTGCTTACTTGGAAGGGTGGAAGCTTGGCTCAGTGTACTATCTCCAGGCAGGTCTGACCACCACTAACACTATTCTGAGGCATACATTGATGCCTAAGTCTGGAGACCACCGCATGATTCGAGGCTATTCTATCAACATGCTGCACATTCTCGATGAGAAGGCACCTTTCAAGGTGATGGACTTAATGGTAGAGACCATTAAGAGGACTGCAGCTGACCAGAAGAGGTCGTGTGGGTTTGCCCCGCAGATTCAGATGCTCATTAATGCCAAGTTTGGCACGGGCAAATTCATGTTGGATAGGAAGCACTTGCCACTGCAGCCAGAGCATGAGGACAATGTAGTCGTGATGGATGAGGAGGATCCAACCTCAGTTGAAGGACAGGCCAAAATCGAAGCTGCTAAGAAAGCTAAAGCTGACAAAGAGGCAGCAGCAGCAGCAGCTAAGCCAAAGAGCTTTGGAGAACAAATTCTTGAAGCTACCCAGAGAATTGAACAACGCCTGGCCAGCATTGAGCAATCTCAGGAAAGCCTAGAGAGGATTGTTGAGGACAAGATCCACGCTCTGGACGTGAAGCTGACTGAGATTCAGGTGTCTGTCAACAAGCTTGAGGCAGACATGGAGGAAACAAGGCAGGAGAGAGCAGAACTCATGCAGGATGATCTAGTCCAGGACTCTCATCGCCAGACTGCTCAGGTTCCCAGAGGATCCAGATCTGCAGCTATCCCAGTGACTGACTCCAGGGCTACCACTTCAGCACCAGCTACAGCTCCAGCAGTTACTCCAGCTTCAGCATCCACTCCTCCAGCGCAGACATCAGCAGAAGTCTTCGCCGATGCAGCTATCTCTACACCGACATCTACCCAGACGGGAGCCGCCAGCAGAGCCCGCAGTGACGCTTAGCTCTATACCTTTTCGAACTTTTTCGTAACTTGTTGCCAAAGGGGGAGAAATTGTATAGATCATAGGGCCTCGAGAGAGAGAGTGCTCTTTCGTTCTTTTGCCGGTTTCTTTGAGATACATTGGTTTCTTTTGGTCTTTCGAAACTTTCAGTGTGCTTGCTACTACGTTTGATGCTACCTTAATGAGTGCTTAGTCATACTATGCTTTAATGTGTGCTTAATGCTTATCATATGCTATTCCTTATTGTATGGCTATTTACTCTTGTCTTGGTGATTAAGTGCATGTTATTCATTCTTATCATTTTGTGCGCTCCACCAAGATGTATGTGACATGGAAGAGTGACCCATAATCCTAATCGATTGTGCATTTGCATTCAAACGCAAATTTTAAATAATGCACAAATTTAGGGGGAGCTCTTGTTTATCACATACTTCTCAAAGCGACGATATTATTCTTTGATTATATCCTTTGTCGAAGCTTTGATCTATATGTTGTCATCAATTACCAAAAAGGGGGAGATTGAAAGTGCAACTAATCCCCGGGTGGTTTTGGTAATTAATAACAACATATATATCATTGAACTAATATTTACTTGAGAATCATTTCAGAGAAGTTCGATGATATGGGTATGGAAATGTCTGAAGAAGTGGACCCCTCAAAATGCTAAGACAAGCATTGGCAAAAGCTCAAGACTCTATTTTTGGTTTAGTGATCAAAGATCACATTGAGTCCATAGGAAAAGCCAATACTATTAAAAGGGGATGAGGTTGTGTTAATGATCTGGTTTCTCAAGTGCTTAGTGATCTAGCTCCCTCAACTATCAGCACCTTTCACTACTTAACACACTCATAAGTAATCTCGGACAAACCGATTCTGCAAACTCAGTCCCACCGAGATGAACCACCTCAGTTATTCTTCCAAACCCTAATTTCTCGGTCCATCCGATTTTGAGTTTCGGTCTCATCGAAAATGGACTGCCAACCATCTGTAACCAATTGACATCACTTCGGAATATCCGAGTTGATAATTTCGGTCCCACCGAGATGGCAAGCTCCTACCTTTGACTCACTTCGGACACACCGAGATGGTATTTTCGGTCCCATCGAAAATCCCAACGTTCACTATATTTGAACTTTCGGTCTGACCGAGTTTTCACTTCGGTCTCACCGAGATTGCCCAAATATGTGTGTAACGGTTGGATTTTGTGTGGAGGCTATATATACCCCTCCACCCCCTCTTCATTCGTGGAGAGAGCCATCAGAAAGTCTACCACTCCTACCATACACTTTCTGAGAAGAGAACCACCTACCCTTGTGTTGAGATCAAGCCATTCCATTCCTACCATATGAAACTTGATTTCTAGCCTTCCCAAGTTGCTTTCCACTCAATCCTTTCTTCCACCACAGCCATATCAGTGAGGAGAGTTGAGTGTTGGGGAGATTATCATTTGAAGCACAAGAGCAAGGAGTTCATCATCATCAACCACATCTATTACCTTTTGGAGGGTGGTGCCTCCTAGATTGGTTAGGTGTCGCTTGGGAGCCTACGTCTTTGAGATGTGGAGTTGAACCAAGAAGTTTGTAAGGGCAAGGAGATCGCCTACTTCGTGAAGATCTACCCCGAGTAAGGCTAGTCCTCCGTGGGCGTAGGCCATGATGGAATAGACAAGGTTGCTTCTTCGTGGACCCTTCGTGGGTGGAGCCCTCCGTGGACTCGCGCAGCCGTTACCCTCCGTGGGTTGAAGTCTCCATCAACGTGGATGTACGATAGCACTACCTATCGGAACCACGGGAAAAATCATTGCGTCTCCAAATTGCGTTTGATCTTCTCCACTTCTCTTTACTATATGTGCAATTTACTTTCCGCTGCCCATACTCTAGAATTGCATGTGTAGTGTGCTACTTGACTTGTGTGCTATGCAAAAACTGTCAAAATCTGTCCTTGATAAAAGACAGAATTTTTATCTTGTCGAGTAGTCTAATCACCCCCCCTCTAGACACTCTCACCTTCTTCGATCCCTCAATTGGTATCAGAGCTTTGGTCTCCATTGCTTTGGTTTACACACCATTGGAGGAAGATGGACGTGTCTACGTTTGGGAGTGTTAGCCATAGAGTGCCTATTCTTAATGGAGAGTCATATAACTCATGGAGGTCTGAAATGCTTAGTATCTTTAAGATGTACAATTTGTGCAAATATGTTGAGACCCCCTATGTGCCTCCTTTTGATCCCTTGCACCCTACCATGGATGAAGAGCTTGATTTGCTTCGTAACCTTAGGACTGTAAATCTTATCATTAGAGGGTTACCCGATGACTTGCTTAAGCTTGTTACAAACTTTGAGTGCGCCTATGCTATGTGGAAGTTCTTGGAAGAACTTTATCCGGACTACTCTTTGAGAAGTCTTGATGAAATTCTACACAAGACTATTGAATTTGATAAGATGCGCCCCAATGATCCCAACTTTGATAAATGCTTCTTTGAGCTTCGTGATCTTATGAAAAAGAAGGGTGATCCCGGTCTTATCAATGTTTTAATTAGAAATGCTCTTGCATTACATTCCCAAGATTATTGTCACATTGACAAAACTAATGCAAGTGGTTATCAAATTGACCTAGGTGTTGATGATGAACAATCTATGGGTCAATATGATGATAAGCATGAGCATGATGATGATTACTCCGACTCGGACACCGAGCTAGACAAGATCATGAAGAGTCTCAATCTTATGGCAAATCTGAGAGACTACATGTCCGGCGGAAAAGAGTGGATTCTTGATAGTGGATGCACCGACCACATGACCGGAGACAAAGACATGTTTGGAGAGCTTGCAAAGAACGATGGTCCACGCAAGTATGTGACTTTTGGAGACAACTCCAAGGGTAAGGTACTTGGCCTTGGTAAGGTGGCCATATCTCATGATAGCTCTATTCAAAATGTCATGCTTGTAGAATCTCTTGGATACAATTTACTTTCCGTGTCTAGATTAGCTGACTTTGGATTCAATGTGTTGTTCACCAAAGTAGATTGCCAAGTCTTTCGTCGTGACAATCAAAACATGGCATTTATCGGTATCCGTAGAGGTGATCTATATATTGTTGATTTCACTAAGAAAGCCCAACCTAGAGCTTGTTTCATTGCTAAATCCTCTAAAGGTTGGTTATGGCATAGAAGGCTTGGACATGTTGGTATGCGTAATCTAGACAAGTTGATCAAAGGTGATCATATTCTTGGCGTTAAAGATGTTTTCTTTGACAAAGATAGACTTTGTAGTGCTTGTCAAGCAGGAAAACAAGTAGGTGGAAGTCATCCCGTGAAAAACATCATGACCACAAGGAGACCGCTTGAGCTTCTTCATATGGACCTCTTCGGTCCCAATGCTTACAAAAGCCTTGGTGGTAACTCCTTTGGTCTAGTTATAGTTGATGATTATTCCAGATTTACGTGGGTATTTTTCCTTGATGACAAATCGCAGGTTCAGAGAATCTTCAAAACCTTTGCCAAAAAGGCCCAAAATCAATTTGAAGTGAAGATCAAGAAAGTTCGGAGTGACAATGGAACGGAGTTCAAGAATGCCAATGTAGACTCTTTTCTCGATGAGGAAGGGATTCTACATGAGTTCTCGGCTACATACTGAAAGTGCAACTAATCCCCTGGTGGTTTTGGTAATTAATAACAACATATATATCATTGAACTAATATTTACTTGAGAATCATTTCAGAGAAGTTCGATGATATGGGTATGGAAATGTCTGAAGAAGTGGACCCCTCAAAATGCTAAGACAAGCATTGGCAAAAGCTCAAGACTCTATTTTTGGTTTAGTGATCAAAGATCACATTGAGTCCATAGGAAAAGCCAATACTATTAAAAGGGGATGAGGTTGTGTTAATGATCTGGTTGCTCAAGTGCTTAGTGATCTAGCTCCCTCAACTATCAGCACTCTTCACTACTTAACACACTCATAAGTAATCTCGGACAAACCGATTCTGCAAACTCAGTCCCACCGAGATGAACCACCTCAGTTATTCTTCCAAACCCTAATTTCTCGGTCCATCCGATTTTGAGTTTCGGTCTCACCGAAAATGGACTGCCAACCTTCTGTAACCAATTGACATCACTTCAGAATATCCGAGTTGTTATTTTCGGTCCCACCGAGATGGCAAGCTCCAACCTTTGACTCACTTCGGACACACCGAGATGGTATTTTCGGTCCCACCGAAAATCCCAACGTTCACTATATTTGAACTTTCGGTCTGACCGAGTTTTCACTTCGGTCTCACCGAGATTGGTCAAATGTGTGTGTAACGGTTGGATTTTGTGTGGAGGCTATATATACCCCTCCACCCCCTCTTCATTCGTGGAGAGAGCCATCAGAAAGTCTACCACTCCTACCATACACTTTCTGAGAAGTGAACCACCTACCCTTGTGTTGAGATCAAGCCATTCCATTCCTACCATATGAAACTTGATTTCTAGCCTTCCCAAGTTGCTTTCCACTCAAACCTTTCTTCCACCACAGCCATATCAGTGAGGAGAATTGAGTGTTGGGGAGATTATCATTTGAAGCACAAGAGCAAGGAGTTCATCATCATCAACACCATCTATTACCTTTTGGAGGGTGGTGCCTCCTAGATTGGTTAGGTGTCGCTTGGGAGCCTCCGTCTTTGAGATGTGGAGTTGAACCAAGAAGTTTGTAAGGGCAAGGAGATCGCCTACTTCGTGAAGATCTACCCCGAGTAAGGCTAGTCCTCCGTGGGCGTAGGCCATGATGGAATAGACAAGGTTGCTTCTTCGTGGACCCTTCGTGGGTGGAGCCCTCCGTGGACTCGCGCAGCCGTTACCCTCCGTGGGTTGAAGTCTCCATCAACGTGGATGTACGATAGCACCACCTATCGGAACCACGACAAAAATCTTCGTGTCACCAAACTGCGTTTGATCTTCTCCACCTCTCTTTACTACATGTGCAATTTACTTTCCGCTGCTATTACTCTAGAATTGCATGTGTAGGGTGATACTTGAATTGATCTTAATTGTGAAACTGCCAAAAACTTTGCATGATCAAAAGGCAGATTTTTTATATTGTCAAGTAGTCTAATCACCCCCCTCTAGACATACTTTCGATCCTACAGAAGGCGAGGGTGTCAGTGTACTAACGTAGGGGTACCTTAGTATCCCGAACTTGTGCACGGGCAGTTGCAGCGTCCCGCGGCAAGGCCTGCCGGGCGACCACCGAAGTCCTTTATGGTTCATTTGGAGCCATTCAAGAACAAAGTATTTAAACCAAGGAGACAAGGCCCCGGCAAGGGGAGCTTGCCGGGAAGGCCACTCAAGGCACAAGACCACTCAAGGCACAAGGCCCTGGTAAGAGGAGCTTGCCGGGAAGGCCCTCTGAGGCATCTCAAGAAACTTGCCGCAACGCGCCACGCGTCCCGGCAAGGCCCGGAAGCGACAAGATAGTAGCCGCGGCAAGGCGCTTGCCGCGGCAAGCTTCCACTCAGTACCCGCGCTCCAGCGCATCCACCCACGTGTCGCTCTGGGACCTTTCCCGGTGCACGTGGCGGAAGGCTGTGCAGCCAGGGGTACACGGTGGCAAGCAGCGATGACAAGACTACCGTCGTGGCGGACGGTGGCACCCCTGACGGTCACTTTTTGCACTGTTTGGGCGACGGCAATGGGCATTTAATGCCCTTGTCCCCTGCCGTCAGGGTTAGGTATGGAACACTGTTCCAACTACCAAGCTTTTTACATTTTTACCCCCAACTGCGCTGCCACCTGTCGGTGACCCCTTGAGCATATAAAAGGAGGCCCATGCGCACGTAGAGAGGGGATGGATCATTCTCACGCTCGGTCTTGCTAGCGGTTAGAGAGTACTGTAGCTCTCTTCGCTCCCGAGCAAGAACTCAATACAAACCAAAGCAGGAGTAGGGTTTTACGCATCCGTGCGGCCCGAACCTGGGTAAACTGCTCGTGTGCACGCCTCGATCTGCTCCTTGTGCATCCTCCGCCCCCTGCCGTACCGAAAAGGGGCTCCGGTCCCATAGGTGTTCGTGGGCGATCAGTTTCCCCGACATCTTTGGCGCGCCAGGTAGGGGGTGCGTCGAGGTTGTGTGAACCTGATCCGGCCTGCACACGGGCTAGATCTTCACCTTCTTCTTCAACATGCCGCCGAAGAAGAAAGCTTCGGAGGCCGCAGGTCCGTCCGCGTCGATCCCACCACCGCTAGAGCCAACGGCTGGTGGGGTGGACGCCGGCGGAAGAACGGACGTCGACGAGGGAACTCACGGCGCCGCCAAGTCCAAGGACAAGGCAGACGACCGGGCGCACTCCAAGACCTCGGCGTCCGTACATGCACCGCACCCGTCTCATGAGGTGCGGGACCGGCAGCGTCATGGTACCCACGGTACCATACGTTTGCTGGGCCAAGGCCAAGCCGGCGGATCTCGGGATGCTCAAGGCCAGCATGCACACCAACGTGCCGGCACGAGCAAGGCATAGTCGCCTGGACGGGATGCTACTCCTTCAACACGGTTAGAAGTCCGAGCATGTCCCGCTCCTCGCACCGTTCGCCACCGCTACCCGCCACTCCAGCAAAAGCTCTAGCACGAGCTCAACTGCTCCTAGACTTCCCTCCAGCGGCAGACAAGGCCGACGACTGGAGGGCCACCATTCAGAGTCTCATCGCCTTCGCCAACGGCGACACTCCGCAGCAGCCGAGCACGTCGCGGCCGCGACAAGTCGGCCAGGCGCGGGCTGATGGCGACAAGACCGGTGGGGGTGCAACCACAGTGCACTCTCCGCCCCGAAGGCCAAGATCGCCGACTCGCCGGGTCAACCTCGACAGCGACTCCACCGCGTCGTCGGATCCGCGAGCTCGTCGCGATCAGCGCCAGATTCTTCAAGATCGCCGACACGAAGACGCTCATACTCGCATCGAGCGCCGAAGAGAAGCGCAGCATCAGTCAGACCAGCGCGCTGGGCCCACTGTCGACATGCAAGCGCCAGGGGGACCAGGCGACTTGCCGTACGCGGTAGGTTGTCCTGCGTTCACTCGTGAGCTGCGGCAAGTCCAGTGGCCCAGCATGAAGAATTTCAAACTAGATGTGCCAGAGAAGTACGACGGCAAGACACATCCGTCGGAGTTCCTCGGCATCTACACCATCGCGGTGCAAGCTGCCGGGGGACGAGACGACAAGATCCTTGCCAACTACTTTCCTCTGGTACTCAAACCCAACGTCAGGTCCTGGCTCATGCACTTGCCGGACAACTCCATTTCTTCTTGGGCAGACTTGTGCCATCAGTTTGTCGGCGCCTTCACGGGCGGCCACAAGCCTCATGGCCGGGAGAGTGACCTTCATTTGCTCGCTCAGAAGGAAGGAGAGCCCCTGCGCAAGTACATCCAAAGATTCAGCCGTGTCCAACACAACATCCCAGACGTCCACCCTGCCGCGGTTATCAGCGCGTTCCATCAGAACGTGCGTAACCGCAGGATGAGGGAGGAGATGGCGATGTGCAAGATCCAAGACATCAGTGAGCTTTATGCCCTGGCCGACAAGTGTGCACGCGCTGAGGAGGGGAGGAAACTCCCCGGAGAGGATACAGGCGCAGGAGGATCTGACAGTGAGGAAGCCGCCCCGGCAAAGAAAAACCGGCGGTGGAACAACAGAAAGAAGAAGAACAAGGAAGTGCTAGTCGTTGAGCAGTCCGGCAAGGAGGCTGGCGCCAAGAAAGCCCAAGTTGGTAGCTCCGGCAAGGAGACTGCCGCATGCACCAACTGCCAGGTTGTGGCGGCCGCCGACAAGCAGGACGGCACCGACAAGCAATACTGCAAGATCCACCGCACCAAGGGTCATGATCTCCAGAACTGCAAGAGGGTCGAGCAGCTTGTCGAGCAACAGAAGGTTGAGTATGAGCGGCGCGACAAGGAGAAGGCCGAAGGAGGCGGTGAGGGATCCGGCAAGAAGCGGCCATTCAACGGCCAGGGAGGACGCCGCGGCAAGGCCAAGCTGCGGCAAGGAGACAGACCTCCCCATGGCCGCGACAAGGACGAAGACGACGACGACGACGAAGACATGGATGATGCCGAGAACAGTGAGCAGGAGTTCCAGAAAGCCACAGAAGTTTTGTGCATTGACGGTGGTGCTTCTTTGCATAATTCACACCGCCAACTCAAACAATGGGTGCGGGAAGTCAATGCGGCGGAACCACCTGTCGAATCGCGCAAACTTCTGAAGTGGTCCAGCACGCCTATCGGCTTTGACATTGAGGACCACCCTGATCGCACAACTGCGGTCGGGTGCTTGCCGATGTTGGTTTCACCAACCATCCGCAACCTCAAGGTCACTAAGATGTTAGTTGACGGCGAGGCCGGCTTGAACCTAATCTCCTCCACTGTGCTCCACAAACTCCAGATCCCAGACAGCGAGCTCGAAGAGACCGGTACATTCCAAGGAATCAACCCGGGAAGGAGCAAGCCGAAGGGAAAGATCACGCTGCCAGTGATGTTTGGCGGGGAGCTGAACTTCAGAACCGAGAGGGTCACTTTTGACGTTGCTGATTTCCCATTGCCTTACAATGGGATACTTGGCCGTCCCGCACTCGCCAAGTTCATGGTAGCCTCTCACTATGCCTACAACATGCTCAAGATGCCCGGCCCGATAAGCGTCATCTCTGTCCCTGGCGATAAGAAAGATGCCCTTATCTGCGCCGACAAGATCTACTGGGAAGCAGCAGCCGCAACAGATAGCAAGACACTTGCCGCTGAAGCTCCCGGGGGGAAGAAGAAGACCAAGTCCGGCAAGAGCTTTGGGGCCCACTCCGGCAAGCGCACCTCTTCGGAGTGCTGCGCTACCGTCGAGGACGCACCATCGAGCTCCACCGGCAAGTGTAAGAAGGCGATGGCAGCTCCGCCAGAGACCAAGAAGGTGCCCGCCAAGGAGGACGGCACTGGTGGTACTTTCACCATCAGTGCCACGCTTGACCCTAAATAGGAAAGCGCGCTCGTTGCTTTCCTATGGGCGAACGTCGACGTGTTTGTGTGGCAACCGTCCGACATCCCCGGTGTTCCCAGGAAAGTGATTAAGCACAAGCTTGCTGTCTGTCCCCACGCGCGGCCCGTCAAGCAAAAAGTCAGGAAACAAGCAGTGGAGCGCCAAGAGTTCATAGCAGAAGAGATCAAGAAGTTGGAAGCAGCAGGCCTTGTCAGAGGAGTGCTCCATGCAACGTGGTTGGCCAATCCAGTAGTCGTGCGTAAGGCGAACGGGAAATGGAGGCTTTGTATTGACTTCACCGATGTAAATAAAGCTTGTCCAAAAGACTCATTTCCCTTGCTACGCATTGACCAAATTGTTGACTCCACGGCTGGATGCGATCTGCTTTCATTTCTTGACGCATACTCAGGATACCATCAAATCTTCATGGCAGAAGAAGATGAAGAGAAGACCGCATTCATCACTCCATGTGGCACTCACTGTTTCATAAGGATGCCTTTTGGTTTGAAGAATGCTGGTTCAACATTTGCAAGGGTGGTCCATACAGCTTTTGAGCCACAGATTCACAGAAATGTAGAAGCATACATGGATGACATAGTGGTCAAGAGAAAAGACAGGGCAACCCTGATTCAAGATTTAGAAGAGACTTTTGCAAATCTGCGCAAGATCCAGCTCAAGCTTAACCCCGAGAAGTGCGTGTTTGGAGTCCCCTCCGGCAAGCTTCTCGGGTTCTTTGTGTCTCAGAGGGGAATTGAAGCCAATCCCGACAAGATCAAGGCCATTGAGCAGATAGAAGCACCGAAGCGCGTCAAGGATGTACGAAGACTTGCCGGTTGCGTGGCTGCTCTCAGCAGGTTTATTTCTAAGTCAGCTGAGCGCGCCCTGCCGTTTTTCAAAATTTTGAAAAAGGCAGGTCCAATGAAATGGACTCCGGAAGCGGAGGCCGCGCTGCAAGACTTGAAGAGGTACCTGTCCTCCACTCCAATACTTGTCGCACCTAAACCACAAGAGAAGTTGCTGCTGTACCTAGCGGCAACCAATCAAGTGGTTAGTGCTGCGTTAGTAGTAGAGAGGGAGGCGGATGATGAGCCAGCAACCGCGGCAAGCACATCCAGCGACAAGCAAGGAGCTTCCCCGGCAAGCTCTGGTCCCGACAAAGATGGATCTGCGCAAATGCAAGAGGAGGTACGGAAGAAAATGGTGCAGCGCCCAGTTTACTTTGTCAGCTCCCTTCTCCAGGGGGCTAGATCGAGGTACTCTGGTGTGCAGAAGTTGCTTTTCGGCCTTCTCATGGCCTCGAGAAAGCTGCGCCATTACTTCCAAGCACATGAGATAACAGTTGTCACTCGCTTTCCGCTAAAGAGGATACTGCAGAATCCAGAAGCAACAGGCAGGATTGTTGAGTGGGCACTAGAACTATCAAGCTTTGGCCTCAAGTTTGAAAGCACTTCAACTATCCAGAGCAGAGCATTGGCAGAGTTCATAGAGGAATGGACGCCAACACCAGATGAAGAGATTCCAGAAACGAGCATCCCCGACAAGGAAGCAAGCAAAGAGTGGGTGATGTAATTTGATGGTGCCTTCTCGCTGCAAGGCGCCGGTGCTGGCGTGCTGCTTGTAGCACCCACCGGAGAGCACCTCAAGTACGTAGTCCAGATGCACTTTCCCAAGGAGCAAGCGACAAACAATACTGCAGAGTATGAAGGTTTGCTTGCCGGTCTCAGGATCGCGGCAGACCTTGGGATTAAGAAGCTGATTGTCAGGGGTGACTCGCAGCTTGTCGTCCGCCAAGTGAACAAGAATTATCAGAGTCCATTGATGGAAGCTTACGTCGATGAAGTGAGGAAGCTTGAAGAGCACTTTGACGGCCTATAGATGGAGCACGTCCCAAGAGCTCAGAACGACATCGCCGACAACCTATCAAAGTGCGCTGCGCTTAAGTTACCTGTGGAACCAGGGATTTTTGTGCTCAAGCTGACTCAACCGTCTGTAACACCATCAGCTGGGCAGAGCAAGAAGAGGAAGTTGGTTTCTGGTGACTCTTTTCCGGCAGAGCTTCCCGAAGCCGCCGCAAAGAAGGTCCCCAAGATCAACACCAAGAGTGCTGAGGAGCAGTCTGCTCCTGCAAGCCCTAGGGTCTGTACAGTTGAAGCAGACGCTCCCGACAAGTTTTGCTCCGGCAAGCTTGCCGGGGAACATCAAGCTCCGGCTGAAACACATGTTCTCGCCGTAGAAGCGGATGTTCCCGCAGCAGCAGATGTGCCTTTAGTCCTTGTTGTCGAGCCACAAGCTCCAGCATGGGCACAACAGATTGTCCGTTTCCTTCAGACAGGAGAGCTTCCCGAAGAGCAAGAAGAAGCAGAGAGAGTAGCCCGGCAGTCGAGTATGTACAAGTTTGTCGACAGCACACTGTACAGAACAAGACTCAACGGTGTGAAATTGAAGTGTATTCCCCGGGAAGATGGACAGAAGCTGTTGGCAGAGATACACGGAGACATATGTGGTCACCACATTGGCGCAAGAGCACTTGCCGGCAAAGCATTCCGGCAAGGTTTCTTTTGGCCAGAAGCCCTCCAGGATGCAACTGCACAAGTAACCAAGTGTAAAGCGTGCCAGTTCCATTCCAAGCAGATACACCAACCAGCTCAAGCTCTCCAGACGATTCCTTTATCCTGGCCATTTTTGGTCCGGGGGCTCGACATCCTCGGCCCCTTTCCCCGTGCAACCCGGGGCTTTGAGTACTTGTACGTTGCAATCGACAAGTTCACAAAGTGGCCAAAAGTGGAGCCAGTGAGAAAAGTGACCGCACAGTCAGCAGTCAAGTTCTTCAGATTGATTGTTTGCTGTTTCGGGATCCCTAACAGGATCATCACCGACAACGGTACGCAATTCACGAGCCGCACCTTCATGCAGTACGTCCAAGATCTTGGCGCCAAGGTCTGTTTTTCTTATGTTGCTCACCCAAGAAGCAACGGCCAAGCAGAGAGGGGAAATGCTGAAGTGCTGCGTGGACTCAAGACTAGAACTTTCGACAGGCTGCACAGGTGCGGAAGAAACTGGATCGAAGAGCTGCCGGCGGCTCTTTGGTCGATCAGAATGACGCCAAATCGAGCCACTGGACAGACACCCTTCGCTCTAGTCTATGGAGCGGAGGCAGTTCTCGCCACAGAACTCGTATACGGGTCACCTCGAGTGCTCGCTTATGATGAGCTCGAGCAAGAGCAGCTGCGACAAGATGACGCGCTGCTCCTTGAGGAAGACCGTCTTCAGGCTGCTGTACGAGCTGCTCGCTACCAGCAAGCTTTGCGCCGCTACCATAGCCGCAAATTTAACGCCAGAAGTCTCGAGGAAGGCGACCTTGTTCTTCGGCGCGTTCAGTCCGCCAAGAATTCCAACATGTTGACGCCGAAGTGGGAAGGCCCTTATCGGGTGAAATGAGTCACTAGGCCTGGAGCTGTCCGCCTTGAGACCGAAGATGGCTTACCGGTGAGCAACTCCTGGAACATTGAGCATCTTCGCAAGTTTTACCCATAAGGCGCGGTTGCCGTGATCCGTTCCGGCAACCACCTTTTGTACAAGTCTTGCCGCTATTGCATGTAATCCTTTGTACAAAGCCGGGCGCAGACCCCGTGCATCAGTAAAGCCTATGTGCCCCGCATATCTTATCATTTCATGCTTTCTATTTTCTTGCATGTATTATCTGACACTTTGTGCAGCACCCAGCCCCGGTAAGCAATAACGAGCCCAAAGGCTCCATGTCTATATTTTCTCTTCATTCTTTTTTCTCAAGCAAAGGAAGGTTCCCTCGCGCACAAGTTTGCCGGCGGGGGGGGGGGGGGGGGGGGGGG
>LR738714.1:71237566-71291844 GCA_902687465.1 Secale cereale
GTCTGTCACACCCTGATTTTCATGCCACATTGCTTAAGCTAATTATCAAGTTAAAAATGTGGATTTACAAAAAACTTTTGAGTGTTTTTGATTTTTGCTTGATTTGATTTTTGTGTGCTGTTTGCTAGTGCTCTAAAAATCAAATAAATCCTCCAACTCTTATACTTCATCTCCTTGATCCAAAACCTTTTCCAAATGATCATGCCATGTGTATAGACCAGTATAGTATTTTCTTATAAAAATATTTTGGCCAAATAGTATTTTCTAAATTTAGTTTTTCCAAAAACCCCTGAATTGAGGTTTGCACTACAAGTACCTTATTTAGGGTGTGAAAAATCTTTCAAAAAGTATATTTGAATCCTATTAGGTATAGGACTCCCAGAAACTACAAAATTATAATTTTAAAAGTTATTTTTATATTTTATTTAAAAGCTTTTTCTTAAGGCCAGAAATGGTCTTTAATAGGGAAAAATTATTTAACTATTTCAAAAATATTTGCCAAAATTCAGGGAAACTCATAGGACATATATTGTCCATATATAAGAGTTTCAACACATGGTCATGTTCAAAATATTGGACAAATCCTTCCAAAACCCTTTCTGGATATTTCAAGCTTTTGAAATATTTACAAAGGAAATATTCTCCAAAAATTCCAGGGAAATTCTATCATGTCATATATGACATATTGGATGATCTTGCAAAGCCTCATGCCTTGAAAATCAAGGAATCATCATCGAATCCCTCAAAACCATTTTTGTCCATTTTGAAGTTTGAGCAACTTTACATTGCCAAACTTGTCCAAATTCTCTCAAACTTGGTGCACATGCTAAAATGATGTAATTATGCATCTATGCCAAATGGCACAAGTTTTGGAGAAGCATAACTTGATCTAAGTGCCCCAAAACCATTTCTGTTCAAATTCAAATTTGAACAACTTTACATTACCAACTTTTTACCTGGGGCTTCAAACTTTGTGGGCATGATCATAACCCCAAATTATGATACTAAACCAAGTGGTGCATCAAGGGGAGATGATTAGCTTAACTCAAACAAGGCGAAAGCATTTCTGTTGATTTCTAGGGTTCACCAATGTTACATTGGCAACTTTTCCCAAATGAGCTCAAATTTGGTGAAAGGCCCTAATTATATGTGACATTTGATCATGTTAAGTCTCATGTCAAGTGGAGCTATTTTGCTTGCCCAAAACATGATCAAACACCTTCTGCCATTTTTCCTAAACCATTGTTTAGACCCCTTTCACTATTCCCCTCTACCTCAATTTCTTACCACAGGTAAACCTGATCATCATCTACCTCCAGTAACTTCCTCATGTCCACAGCTCAATGATTGAGGGGTGAAAACCCCATTTTTACTCTTGTGGACAGCAACATTCTTCTCCTTTCTCACCTCCCTCCTCACTCCAGTGGCCTCCAGAGCATCCCAGGCCGTCTGGGCAATAGTTTACTACTTCCTAACACCGTTGGACATTGGGGGACACGGCCAGGAAGCAAGGGGCATGACCATGCCGGCCAAAGACACGCTCTGGAGCGCGCTACAGTGCGCCAAGGCACTGTAGCTCGGCCCTCCCGAGGCATCCAGGCGGCCTTGGGCAGAGCGGGCGTGTCCATCGAGGTCGCCTCGACGTCCACGACACGCCTCGCTGTCGGGCCCCTCCTCCCTTGCCCCCTTTATCCCTCCGTGAGCTCGCCCGAGCGCGGCCTGGACCTCACCCATGGTGCACCGACGCCTCCCTATATAGAGCCTTCCCCCGAGCACTCCCTTGCCTCTTCTGGATCCTTCTCTCTCCCGTGCACCTCCTGGACAATCTCCCTCCCCCCTGGTGCTCTCCTTCCCTCTCCAAGGCCACCATGGCCGCCGTCGGCCTCTGCCGGCTCTGGGGAACCAGAGCCTCCCCCTTCTCTGTTGGCCACCCGGAGGAGGACCCTAGGACCGCGGAGCTCCCCCCACTCCTTCCTCCCCATTCCCTAGCACCCCTGGCGTCGCACCCGTCTTCTCCCGAAGCCGCCCGCCGACGACACGACCGCCGTCGCTCCTGTTCCTCCCAGCCCGCTTGAAGACCCGAGATGGGCGCGGCTTGCTTCGCTGAGCCTTTCGGTGCGCCGGGCACCACCGGGGACGGCCGGAGTCACCGGGGATTGGCGCCGGCGTGCGCTCTGCCTCGCCTCCTCTGCTTCGAACGGAGGAGGAAGAAGGAGCTGCGTCAGCAGCGGGCCCCGCTCGTCAACGACTCAGCGCGCGCCTGATACGTCCAAAACGTATCTATAATTTCTGCTTGCGCCATGCTTCTTTTGTGTGATATTGCTATGATATTGATGCACTTCCATACACTTTTGATTATATTTGGACTAACCTATTAACTCAGTGCACCACAGTGCCAGTTCCTGTTTTCTGTTGTTTTTCTATTTCAGGTTTCCCCCATATTAAAAGTGCTCCAAAAATTCCAGGAAAAATATAGGAAAAATCAGCGTAGAGGAAGCTTCGCGAAGAACCAAAGATGGGCCAGAGGGGAGCCAGGGGAGGCCCAGGCGGCCACCTGGCGCGGCCCCACCCCTGGCCGCGCCAGGGGGGTGCTTGGGGCCCCTGCTCCGCCTCTGGCTGCCCCCCTTCGCATATATATCCCTCTCGTCCCGAAACCCTCGAGGACAGAACCCTTTTTTGCGATCTCGCCTCTGTTCCGCCGCCGCAGCGCTTCCAAGATCGGGAGCATCAGGAGAACTCTTCCCGGCACCCTGCCGGAGGGGAGAACCACCACCGGGAGCTTCTCCACCACCATGGATGCTTCCCGGATGAGTCGTGAGTAGTCCACCTTGGACCATGGGTCCATGATCAGTAGCTATGTGATGTTCTCCTCCCCTCTTTGCTCTTCATGGTTTAGACCTCGTGAGCTGCCCTACATGATCGAGGCACATATGTAATCTTTCTGTTGTTGCTTTGCTGAGTTTGCTGGGATCTGATGGATTATGAGACTATGTTCAGATTGTGTTTGAGTAATATATTTGATTCACCTCTTTTATATCTTTGTTTTTGAGTAATTCTTGCATGTTCTCCGTTGCTGTTTATTGCTTTGGCCAAGTAGTAGGTAGTAACTCCAAGAGGGAGCGTTATGCTTGATTGTGGGTTCATGCCCCCTGATGACTAGCTTGAGTGACAGAAACATGAGTCTAGGGGATGTGCTGTTGCCACAAGGGAGAAAACAACGGTGCTTGTACTTGCGGGTGCAAGGATTGTTTACTTTACGCAAAGTTCTTTTAATGCAGTTGTCTGTTGCTTTGAGTTTACACTTTGGGTGGGATTCGCAACTTAATACCAGCGAGATGTTCTGGATAGATATCTCAAGGTGGATGATTAGTAGTAGATGCAGATGGATTTCGGTCTACTTGCCTTGGCGTACCGCCCATGCTTTTGAGCCTCTACCTTTCTTTGCAGCATAGTTAGCATTGGTTTGCGCACATAATCCTGTCAATTGCCCAGCTGTAATTTGTTTACCTTGCTTTGCTGTTTTATCGTCTTTTGGGAGAGAGACATCACTAGTGAACATCATGGGACCCAGGTCCATATTACCACCGCTGATCACACCTTCTATTTACTTCCTGTTTTTATTTCCTAGTTGCAGTCATAGTTATCATTATTATCTCTTGTGTTTGATCCTTTGTAAACAACAAGGCCAGAGGGATTGACAACCTCTCTGTACTCGTTGGGAGCAAAGTTATCTGTATCTGTGTGCAGGTCCCGTCAACCGCTAAGTTTTTGGCGCCGTTGACACCTACTTGTCGACCCTCGGAGTCTCACGGGATTCGATCCTTGGTACCTTTACCAAGGGAAATTTGCCGCTACGCTACATCTCAACCTTCCACTTGGGGTAACCAACGAGGGGCGAGAAGCCATCAAGCAAGTTTCTGGCGCCGTTGCCGGGGACTCCACTCTTCAAGATAGGGGAGTTGCACGCTATCTTTTATCTTTGGTTTTTAGTCTTGTTAGTTTACCTTTCAGTTTTTGCTTTAGTGTCCTTTACCAAAAATCACAAAAATAGTTATCTTGCTTGCTGCTGCTATGGGTTCCACCGAGAACACCAAGTTGTGTGACTTCACTAGTCATAACAACAGTGACTTTATCTACACGCCTATTGCTACACTTGCCACTTCAGCACCTTCTTATGAGATTAAACCTGCTTTGCTGAACCTAGTTATGAAAGATCAATTCTCCGGTGCTGGAGATGATGCTGCTTTGCACTTAAATAATTTTGTTGAGCTCTGTGATATGCAAAAGTACAAAGAAGTAGATGGTGATATTGTTAAGCTTAAGCTTTTTCCTTTCTCCTTGAGAGGAGGAGCTAAAATCTGGTTTCAATCCTTGCCTAGGAATAGTATAGATTCTTGGGACAAGTGCAAGGATGCCTTTATTGGGAAGTACTATCCCCCTGCTAAAATTATCCAATTAAGGAGTAACATAATGAATTTTAAACAATTGGATAATGAACACGTTGCCCAAGCTTGGGAACGCATGAAATCTCTTGTCAAGAACTGCCCTACTCATGGTTTGACTACTTGGATGGTTATCCAAACTTTTTATGCAGGCTTGAATTTTACCTCGCGGAACTTGTTAGATTCGGCCGCAGGAGGAACCTTTATGTCAACTACACTTGGTGCTGCCACAAAACTTCTCGACGAGATGATGACCAATTATTCCCAATGGCACACCGAACGCGCTCCAACAGGTAGGAAGGTAAACTCTGTCGAGGAGATTTCCTCCCTAAATGAAAAAGTTGACTTGATCATGTCTCTACTTTCCAAGCAATCTTCTATTGATCCTCATGATGTTCCTTTAAATTCTTTGATTGCTCAAGATCAAGTAGATGTGAACTTTATCTCTAGAAACAATTTCAATAACAATGCTTATAGGAGTAATTTTGGTAGCAACCCTAGACCGTTCCCCTCTAATTCCTATGGGAACAACAATGCTTATCCTAGCAGCAAGAACTCCACTTCTGAACTAGAGATTATGCTTAAAGACTTCATCACTACCCAAAAGGCCTTCAATAAGAGTATAGAAGAAAAACTAGACAAACTAGATAATCTCTCTTCGAAGGTAGACAATTTAGCCCATGAGGTAGAGTTGCTTAAAATTAGAACTTCTCCTCTTGAGGAGAGGAAGACCACTCCTATGAATGCTATTCAAGTGCAAATTAATGAAAACATTAGGATGATGGCTAAACTTAAAAAGAGATGGTCTAGAGAAAAGGAGGAAGAAGATAGAATTAAGAGCCTTCCTACCCACCACACTGTTGCTACTATTCAAGTTGTTGAGGATATCCAAACTCTTAGCACCCAATGCACTCCTAGTCCCATTGGACCTATTAATGGTGATGCTATGACCTCAACCGTAGAAGAAGAAACTCCTATAACCATAGAAGCTACCAAACAAGTGAGCCTAAAGGACACCACTACCACTTTACTTGATAGTAGTGACCTTGATTTTGATAATTGCACCCTTTCTGAAGTTATTGGTTTTCTTCACAAGATGTCTAGAGATCCCCACACTAGCACACTTAATCTTGCCTTCACGGAGCATATCACTAATGCTCTTATCAAAGCTAGGGAGGAGAAGCTTAGGGTAGAAGCCTCCATACCTAGAAAGCTAGAAGATAGTTGGGATCCTATGATTAAAATTAAGTTGAATAACTTCTCTTGCTATGATTTATGTGATGTTGGAGCTAGTACCTCCGTTATGCCCAAAAGAATGTATGATATGTTTGAATTGAAACCTTTTGATCCTTGTTCTTTTGGTGTTCGTCTTGTTGATTCTTCCGTAAAGAAACCTTTGGGGAAGATCGACGATGTTCTTATCATTGTCGATGACAATTATGTTCCCGTTGATTTTACTATTATGGATATTGAATGTGAACCTTCATGTCCAATTATTTTGGGACGTCCTTTTCTTCGCACCGTTGGTGCTATCATTGACATGAAAGAGGGGAATATAAAATTCCAATTCCCTCTCAAGAAAGGGATGGAACACTTCCCTAGAAAGAAGATTAAGTTGCCTTTTGAGTCTGTTACACGGGCTAGCTATTCTCTTACTCTTGATAAAACTTGATCTTCTCTTTTTGCATCATGCCTAGCTTAAAGGCATAAAAGAAAGCGCTTTTGGGAGGCAGCCCACAACGAATTAGGTATTATTTTGCTTTTATTGTGTCTTGATGTTTGTTACTACAGTAGCATCATCATTGTATCTTTTCTTTTCAAGCTCTGTGCCAAGTTTAGCCTCCGATTGCAAGAAAGTTCAAAAGTTGTGACGTGCTGTCCAGAAAACAGATTCTGTCCTTGGACAAAAAAATTCTAATAAAATCACCAGATCATCTTTTTGATCTGAATTTTTTGACAGCGTGCTCTATACAGTTGGCTTTCGAGCGTCTGTTCTGAGTTTTTTGATTTGAGTTGTATAAGTGCCCCGAAAAAATTATTTACTACCTGCTGGTCTGTTTTTCACAGATTCTGTCCTGTTTTGCCTTTTCTTCGTTTTGCAAACCTTTAGCTTGCTTTTTCTTTGCAAAAACCTTTTGGCAATCTTGAGAAACAGTAGCTCTTCAAGATTATTTTTATTTCTAGTAGGGAAAAATTATTTTATTGTGGGTACTAACCTCGCTAATCAGATTATGATGAGTTATGTATGAAGGGAGTTTTCAAGTGTGCGAGGGAAGATGATAAAAGAAGATTCAGGAGGGTCAAACGCTCAAGCTTGGGGATGCCCCCGTGCACCCCCAAGAAATATTCAAGAAGACTCAATGTCTAAGCTTGGGGATGCCCCCATGCATCGCCTTCTCGATCAACAATTATCAGTTCGTCTTTCGTTCCACTATATTCTTATCACATCATGCGTTATGTGCTATGCTTGGAGCGTCTTGCTCTTAGTTTATTTTTTTAGTTTTCTTTAGCTTTGCTTGATGTTCATAACAAGTTAGGACCCAGCTTTCTTTGTGTGGGAGAGAAACACGCTCCACTTCAACCTAGAACACAACATAGGATTTTCATGCTTATCTTTGCTGTGTGTGTTCTTTGTCTTTCCATAGCTGCTGTCATGTTTAGCTCTTAGTTTTCATGCTTTTCTTTTTAAAGAGCTTTTGTTTAGTTGGTTGCTGAACTCTCTTGAGTTTTCATGTTTATCTTGTTAAGAGAGTTTGCCTGTTGCACTGAGTTGTGTGTCTTAACTTAAAGTAGGTAATTGAGGTTGCTATTTAATTTTAGTAGTAACTTGTAATAGTTTTGAGGTATTGCCATGAGTAATGTCTGAAATTTTGGTGTCAAGAGCTTTAGCCTATTAGTGATAGATGTCGTATTTTGGGCAATCCGTGTTTATTTTCGAAAACCTACAAAATAGTTGAGAACTTTAGCTACTAGATGGATCACTAATCTTTGGAGGGATCGAATATTAGAGTACACTCACATACCATGAGTCGAGGATGCGCAAGGATAACCAAACCCCCATACACTCCTCCTCGGGGTACTTGTCTCTTTGTGAACCTCCTAATTAGATTGAGAGTTACCGATAATAAGTGCATGAGTTCTTCGGACTAATGTGAGTATTCGAAAGTTGACACTTCCACCTAGCCATATTTTTCTAGCCTCTTCGGTACCGTGCATTGCCCTTTCTCACCTCGAGAGTTGGCGCATACTTCGCCGGTGCATCCAAATCCTTAGCACGATATGCTCTGTCATCATAAGCCTCATTATATCCTTCCTCAAAACAGCCACCATACCTACCTATCAAGGCATTTCCATAGCCTTTCCGAGATACATTGCCATGCAACATCCATCTTCTCATGACTTGATCTTCATGTCATACATGCCTTTTGCTTGATCGATGAGCCGCAAGCTAGTTCGGCCTTGCCCTAATCATTGCTACATGACGCGCTAGTATCATTGCATATCCTGCTACACTGGCAGAGGCATACATTTGCATACATCATGATAGTTTCATCTTCTTTATGTTGAGTACTTTTGTAAAGTGTGAAAGATCTTCTATACTTCTTGTAATATATAGAGTGTTGCCCCTAAAGTGAGGAAAAGATCCCAAAGAGGACAAAATCAAAAGATCCCAAAGAGGACAAATGAGAGTTAAATAGAAAGAGCCATTGAGGCCACAAAAAAATAAAAAAATAAAAAAAGAAAACAGAAAAAGAAATAAAAAGAGAGAAGGGGGCACACTACTATTCTTTTTGAGAGATCCACACTCGTACTCCATCTTATACCTTGTACTCCATAGAGATTATCATTCATGCATATAGCTATGTGGGGACCTTCACACTATAGAACTTGGCTTGTATATTCCAATGATGAGCCTCCTCAAAAGAGCTCTAGGTCTTCTTGAGCGAGCAAGTTGGATGCACCCCCACTAGTTCCATTGGAGAGCATACCTTAGCTCATATGTGCATCCGTTGCATGGCAATCCCTACTCCTCACATCATATCTATCATTTGGCTTTCTCTCGCCTATGATTGTCCTCATTGATGTGAGCCTTTCACACCTTTTTTGTCTTCCCCCTTCATCATTTTTCTCTCTTTGCCATCCTAAGTGTCAACTTTCTTGCTTACGCTCATCCATTGCATGAGTGCTCAAAATATCGAAAGGGAGTGGATCATTTTGACTTGTACCTGGCTAGTGGTCTGGGGATGAGTCAAGATAAGATTCCAAAGAAGACCAAGTGTGAAACTTTAGTAGATTAAGTTCTCAACAATACAAAAACTATGTTTTACTCTCTCGTATATCCCTATCCCCTTTCTTGCACGCAAACACCATTTGGAGACATTCGAGTCACGGACAGCGAGAGCTCTTGCACCTTTATGTTCTTATGTTGCTTGTTACAATGCTAATATAGACTCTTGCTTGTTATGACTTGAATTGAATTACATGCCTTGATTGCTTTACTTAAAAAGTTCTTATATGGTTGGTAGCATGTCACCACAGAAATTATGCTTGTTATCATTTACCTACTCGAGGACGAGCGGGAATTAAGCTTGGGGATGTTGATACGTCCAAAACGTATCTATAATTTCTGCTTGCTCCATGCTTCTTTTGTGTGATATTGCTATGATATTGATGCACTTCCATACACTTTTGATCATATTTGGACTAACCTATTAACTCAGTGCACCACAATGCCAGTTCCTGTTTTCTGCTGTTTTTCTATTTCAGGTTTCCCCATATTAAAAGTGCTCCAAAAATTCCAGGAAAAATATGGGAAAAATCAGCGTACAGGAAGCTTCGCGAAGAACCAAAGATGGGCCATAGGGGAGCCAGGGGAGGCCCAGGCAGCCACCTGGCGCGGCCCCACCCCTGGCCGCGCCAGGGGGGCGCCTAGGGCCCCTGCTCCGCCTCTGGCTGCCCCCTTCGCATATATATCCCTCTCGTCCCGAAACCCTCGAGGACAGAACCCTTTTTCGCGATCTCACCTCTGTTCCGCCGCCGCAACGCTTCCAAGATCGAGATCATCAGGAGAACTCTTCCCGGCACCCTGCCGGAGGGGAGAACCACCACCGGGAGCTTCTCCACCACCATGGACGCTTCCCGGATGAGTCGTGAGTAGTCCACCTTGGACCATGGGTCCATGATTAGTAGCTATGTGATGTTCTCCTCCCCTCTTTGCTCTTCATGGTTTAGACCTCGTGAGCTGCCCTACATGATCGAGGCACATATGTAATCTTTCTGCTGTTGCTTTGCTGAGTTTGCTGGGATCTGATGGATTATGAGACTATGTTCAGATTGTGTTTGAGTAATATATTTGATTCACCTCTTTTATATCTTTGTTCTTGAGTAATTCTTGCATGTTCTCCATTGCTGTTTATTGCTTTGGCCAAGTAGTAGGTAGTAACTCCAAGAGGGAGCGTTATGCTTGATTGTGGGTTCATGCCCCCTGATGACTAGCTTGAGTGACAGAAACATGAGTCTAGGGGATGTGTTGTTGCCACAAGGGAGAAAACAACGGTGCTTGTACTTGCGGGTGCAAGGATTGTTTACTTTACGCAAAGTTCTTTTAATGCAGTTGTCTGTTGCTTTGAGTTTACACTTTGGGTGGGATTCGCAACTTAATACCAGCGAGATGTTCTGGATAGATATCTCAAGGTGGATGATTAGTAGTAGATGCAGATGGATTTCGGTCTACTTGCCTTGGCGTACCGCCCATGCTTTTGATCCTCTACCTTTCTTTGCAGCATAGTTAGCATTGGTTTGCGCACATAATCCTGTCAATTGCCCAGCTGTAATTTGTTTACCTCGCTTTGCTGTTTTATCGTCTTTTGGGAGAGAGACATCACTAGTGAACATCATGGGACCCCGGTCCATATTACCACCGCTGATCACACCTTCTATTTACTTCCTGTTTTCATTTCCTAGTTGCAGTCATAGCTATCATTATTATCTCTTGTGTTTGATCCTTTGTAAACAACAAGGCCGGAGGGATTGACAACCTCTCTGTACTCATTGGGAGCAAAGTTATCTGTATCTGTGTGCAGGTCCCGTCAACCGCTAAGTTTCTGGCGCCGTTGACACCTACTTGTCGACCCTCAGAGTCTCACGGGATTCGATCCTTGGTACTTTGCCAAGGGAAATTTGCCGCTACGCTACATCTCAACCTTCCACTTGGGGTAACCAACGAGGGGCGAGAAGCCATCAGCGCCTGAGCCACTGACCAGTGGGCCGACCCCATTTAAATGGACACGGGTCCATATGGCACCCGCCTTCCGTGTAGGAAGGCGTAATAGCCGAATACGCCTCTGACGTCGGCCTCTGCCTGCGTGGCCGAGCCACTAGGCCGGCCCAGTGGCATCCCGGCGCTAAGCCTCGCCCAGTGCGCTATCTGAGGGTATAAACCTTTCCCCTGTCTCTTTTCTTTTTCTGCAATCTTCAAAAATCCATGAGTAATTCAAATGAACTCCAAATTGCATGATTCAAATTTCTGGTAGTTTCTAAAATCATGATCTACCTGTTGGTGCAACATGCACATTATTCCAGAGACTTTTCCTTCATAAATAATTATCAAGTGTCATTATTCTATTTCTGTGATGAACTTTAGAAAATCACAGAGGGCTCAAATTTGATCCAAATGCAGTGGTTCAAATTCCTAGGTGCTTGTCATATCCAAACTTAGTTTTGGAACATTTTTATTAATACTTCCTGTACCCCACCAAATATTGAGCCATTTCTTCATATTTATCAACTTTGCAAAATCCTAGGAAATTCATTTGAATTCCAAATCCAGTGAAACCAACTCCTAGATGTTTCTTAAATCATGACTTGATGGATAGGTGCCTTTGCTCATTGTTCAAAAATATATTTCTGTACACTTCTTTCAAATCCATAAAACCCTTGATTCCATCATATTGAAATGTGCCAAACCATCCATTGATCATACCCCAATGAAACCACCTTGGTTATTTTTCATATGACCAGAGGTATCCTAGAAAAGTCCAGCCCTTATTTTTAGAGCACTTTTATTTTTGCTTTAATTGTGTTGCTTATTATGATTGTTTCCATCGTTAGTTGACGAAATAAATGGAGTACTCGGAGATGGACCAGAAGGTTTGAAGACTCGGAAGGATAAGGCAAGCAGCCCTTTGACCATGTTCGAGAAACCTTTTTATGCATGTCTCATAGCACCTTATTATCAATGCATCGGAATCATGTAGACGAGGTGACCACTTTGGTTGGTGCCTTTGTTACTTTGCTATTGAACTTGCATCAAACATGACCCTACCTTCCTATGAGGGTTATGTGGGTGGGAGTAGATATATGTATGCTATAGTAGTTGGCTACGCAAAATGGGTCAGGGTTATGCATTGAGTGAAACAAGTGTGGTTTGACATACTTGCAAATGACCCAGTGGGTGCCATTAATGCCCCTGGGAGATGATGAGAAACTAGGGCACTACTTGGTGAAGAAGTAGTGTACCGAGGCTTGATGAGAGTGTTGTTGACAGAGATGGATGAGATTTATGTGTGACTACCGTCCCAACCAAACATGCGCACCACTCTACCCTTATATGGGAAAGGGCATTATTGATTACCTAGGTCGATACTAGCATGGTGCCCACATTACTAGTGACGGGGGTGACATGAGGTCACTCTCGGGACGGGGTCGTGCTTGGTTAGGCGGCCATGACTGTCTTTACAGGGCACCGGACACACCGTTGGTACCCCGTGCTTGTGGTATGTGATGAATATGGGAGCAAGGCTCCACAAATTTTAAGATGTGAAATGTTTGGCACGGGGCTGTTACCAATCGAGTGGACTCTATGTTAGTGTCGTCTAGGGAAAGATAGTGATCAGGTGCTTACCCCGGGTACTTGAGGTACCGCGGGTCGTGGATGACACGGAAGTTCCCCTGATCTTGTGGGTAAAGTGTGCAACCTCTGCAGAGTGTAAAACTATTCGAATAGCCGTGTCCGCGGTCAAGGACAGTTGGGTGTTGCTACTTAGACTATGTCCATAAGTTTCTGGAAAACAACACGGTTTGGGTAAATCTGTTGATGTGATTGTGAGAAAGTCACAATGAACTTGAGCATGAGTTGATTACAACTCTTTCTCGATAATGATGTCTGTAACCTCCTGATACTTGTTGCAGACACATGCATGTCCATGTTATATGTTGATCATACTCGCATATGAAAAACTAGCTTTCCGCAAAACTGCCAATTTAGCAGTAGAGCCTTGCATAATTATTCTGTCATCACACTTGGGTTGCTTGCGAGTACATTCAAAGTACTCATTGGCTTGCCACTGGTTATTTTATTGGCCAGGCATGAGAGAATAGGTATGACGAAGATTTCTTGGAGATGAGCATGCGAGCTAGGATGCTTCCCAGTCAGAATGCTTGTAGGGTTAAGGCAGATGGCATGGGTCCAAGTTGTTATTGAAGATTTACGCTGCGATGTTATACTCAAGACTTGACCTTAATGGTCCTATTTGTGTAATACGTTATGTATGGATGTAAGACTCTTGTTATTCAGCTTCTGTGTGTTCAGTGAGCATTGATCTCTGGGATCACTGTACACGTGCATTCGGTGATCACGACTTATGAGTCGGGGTCCCCACAATCGTTCGCCTTTATGTTTGCTTGTGTTGCTATGTGCCCTCAATTAGCTTGCATCTTCGCTTGCTAAAGTATGGATCCTCATCCACTTGCTAATATCTTTAAGAGATCCAATTATGTTGAACCTATTGCTAGTGAGTTGACTGCACTAGATTATCTTTATGGGTTTTTGCTTGAAATTTGTGAATCTGAAAATTGTGACGAAGTATTGAAAGAAAAACATAAATTGATTCACGATAGCTCCTTGAGTAAAAAGCATGATTGCAATGATGTTATTATAAATTCTATTGATGTCAATTGTGCTAATGATACGCAAAACCCTAAGCTTGGGGATGCTAGTATTGCTATGTCCACTACTTGTTGCAATGATCATGATTGGGGTGATGCTTCTTATGATCTTTAAAATTTATTTCAACCCCATGATGAATATGAGATCGATAATAATGTTTGCAATAATATTGAAAGTGGGTTTGGAGAGGTCATGACTTTAGTTAATGTTACTCCCACTATTTTGGAAGAATGTCAACTTCGTATGCATGTGGACCATGTTGAAAATATGTTATGTGATAGCTATAATGTTGAATTTTCTTATGATCCTACACGTAACTATTATGAGAGAGGAAAATATGGTTGTAGGAATTTTTCAAGTTACTAAATTACCTCTCGTTATGTTGAGATTGCTATTGCCTCTTTCTTCTTCCTTGCATATGCTAGATCTTGCTTTCTATGATAATTTGTTTGTTTATAAAATACCTATGCATAGGAAGTATGTTAGACTTAGATGTGTTTGTCACATGTTTTATGATGCTCTCTTTGTGCTTCAATTCTTATCTTTCGTGTGAGCATCATTGAAATCTCAAGCCGATCTTAATGGCTATAAAGCAATAGCTTGTTGTGAGGCAACCCAATTTTATACTTTTTGTTTTTGTTGCTGTTAGGGAATAAATATTGCATCTAGCCTCTGATTAGATGTGTTTTCATGTTTTGTTTAGTGTTTGTGCCAAGTAGAACCTTTGGTAAGACTTGTGTGAAGTTTATTTGATCTTGCTGTGAAAAACAGAATCGTTAGCGCTCGCTAAAGTAGACTTCAGATTTTACTGGGCTTGCTTTTTAGTTGATTCTTTTTGCTGCTGATTTGTAGACAAATTGCGCAAATTTAACAATTTAGTTAGAATTTTTTGGAGTTCCAGAAGTAGGCGAACCCAGCAGATTACTACAGACTGTTCTGTTTTTGACAGATTATGTTTTACGTGTGTTGTTTGCTTATTCCGATGCATCTATGAGTAATATTGGAGGATATGAACCATAGAGAACTTGGAGTACAGTAGGTTTAACACCAATATAAACAATGAATGAATTCCTTGCTATACCTTCGAGTGATGGTTTGCTTTCTCTTACTAACAGAGCTCACGAGAATTTTCGTCTAAGTTTTGTGTTGTGAAGTTTTCAAGTTTTGTGTATTGCTTTGATGGACTATGGAACAAGGAGTAGCAAAGGCATAAGCTTGGGGATGCCCATGGCACCCCAAGTAAATTCAAGATAATCAAAAAGCCTAAGCTTGGTGATGCCCCGGGAAGGCATCCGCTCTTTCGTCTTCATCCATCGGTAACTATACTTGGAGCTATATTTTTATTCGCAACATGCTATGTGTTTTGCTTGGAGCGTCTTGTATAATTTGAGTCTTTGCTTGTTAGTTTTTCACAATCATTCTTACTGGACACACCTATTTGAGAGAGTTAAATATGGCCTAGAAATTATCAGAACACTCTATGTGCTTCACTTATATCTTTTGAGTTGAATAGTTTTGCTCTAGTGCTTCACTTATATCTTTTAGAGCATAGTGGTGGTTTTATTTTGAAGAAATAGATGAACTCTCGTGCTTCACTTATTTCTATTTGAGAGTCTATTAAAACAGCATGGTAAAGTGTTTAGGCTACAGAAACTAGTCTTCACATGATAAACATCCAATGTCAATGTAGTAAAAAAAATCACATCAAGTGCATTGAATAGAAAGAGATGTTGGATGCTTGATAATTGTTTTGAGACATGAGGATAGTGATATTAGAGTCATGCTAGTGGAGTTATTATGAAATTGAGAAATACTTGTGTTAAGGTTAGTGATTCCCGTAGCATGCACGTATGGTGAACCGTTATGCAACTAAGTTAAAGCATGAGGTATTTGTAGAGTGTCAACCTTTGTGTGGAGGTCGGGGGCGCGCGATGGTTAACTCCTACCTACCTCCCCCCTAGGGGCATGCGTTGATTGCTTTGTTTTGATGACTCGTAGATTTTTGCAATAAGTATATGAGTTCTTATGACTAATGTTGAGTCTATGGATTATATGCACTCTCACCCTTCCACCATTGCTAGCCTCTCTTGTACCGCGCAACTTTCGCCGGTGCCATAAGCCCACTATATATCCTTCCTCAAAACAGCCACCATATTGTTCCTCAAAACAGTCACCATACCTACCTATCATGGCATTTCCATAGCCATTTCGAGATATATTGCCATGCAACTTTCCACCGTTCCGTTTATATGACACGCATCATATTGTCATATTGCCATTGCATGATCAAGTAGTTGACATCGTATTTGTGGCAAGGCTACCATGCATAATTTTTATACATGACACTCTTGTTTCGTTGAACATACCGGTACACCGCCGGAGGCATTCATATAGAGTCATACTTTGTTGTTGTAGTATCGAGTTGTAATCTTGTGTTGTAATGAAAGTGTGATGATCATCATTTTTAGAGCATTGTCCCATGGGAGGAAAGGCTGAATCTATAAAGCCCCTCCAAAAAGAAAAGAAAAAAGAAAGGCCAAAGAAAAAAAAGGCCCAAAAAAAGAAGAAGAAGAAAGAAAAAAAGAAAAGGAAAAAAGGGACAATTGCTACTATCCCTTTCCACACTTGTGCTTCAAAGTAGCACCATGTTCTTCATTGTAGAGAGTCTCATGCTTAGTCACTTTCATATACTAGTGGGAATTTTTGTTATAGAACTTGGCTTGTATATTCCAACTATGGGCTTCCTCAAATGCCCTAGGTCTTCGTGAGCAAGCAAGTTGGATGCACACCCACTAGTTTCTTTTGTTGAGCTTTCATTCATATTTAGCTCTAGTGCATCCGTTGCATGGCAATCCCTACTCACTCACATTGATATCTATTGATGGGCATCTCCATAACCCGTTGATACGCCTAGTCGATGTGAGACTATCTCCCTCTTTTTGTCTTCTCCACAACCACCTCTATTCCACCCATAGTGCTATATCCATGGCTCATGCTCATGTATTGCGTGAAAGTTGAAAGGTTTGAAAAGATAGAGCATGAAAACAAATGCTTCGCTGGAATCGGGGTTGTGCATGATATGAATATTTAGTGTGATAATAAGGGAGCATAGCCAACACTATATGATTTTGTAGGGATAACTTTCTTTAGCCATAGTATTTTAAGAAGACGTGATTGCTTTGTTAGTATTGCATGAAGTATTGTTATTTCTTATGTCAATATAAACTTTTATCTTGAATCTTTCAGATCTGAACATTCATGCCACAATTAAGAGAATTACATTGAAAAACTATATTGGTTAGGATTCCACATCAAAAAATCTTTCTTTATCATTTACCTACTCGAGGACGAGCAGGAATTAAGCTTGGGGATGCTTGATACGTCTCCAACGTATCTATAATTTTTTATTGTTCCATGCTGTCGGGGATATACCCCGCGGTATAAACCGGCCGGAATTATAACCCAGCCGGACTTGGCATTTCACTTAAGACGGTTTACACTTGGCAATTTACTGGTAACCCGGCAGGTGGATCATGGATGACAAGGCCCAAGGCCCAGAAGGCCGGTTCATGTATGGTGGGCCGGTTTATGAAGAAAACATAAGGAATATTCTCGTGCAAAGGAAGCAAGACTAGGACTCCTTGTAATAAAGCAATCCTAATCCTACTAGGACTAGTCATGTAACCCGTCCCTTCAACATATATAAGGAGGGGCAGGGCTCCCCAAAGAGAGGTTTTGGACAGGTTAGACAAGCTACAAGCAGACAAGTTCTCACAAGTTTCTAGGGCTAGACACAAAGAGCCGGTTTACCGGCGACACAAAGAGGATCATAATGAGATCTAGCCTCAAACAGCACGTAGGGTTATTACCGGATGATGTTTCCCGGGGCCCGAAGCTGTCTAAATCCTTGTCTTACATTGCGCCTCTCGATTCCGCTCAACCCCTCTCAAGCTACTACATAGATGCGCGGCCTCACGACTAAGTCTGTTAATCCGGATATCTGACGTGTCAATTCCACGACAGTTGGCGCCCATCGTGGGGCCTGCGCACGGTGGTGTTGAGTTCTTGAAGGGATCTCTCCTAGGGATCAAGAAGCTCGCAATATGATCGGATAAGAAGAAGCTGGCGTGAAACAATCACGCAGGAAGCCTGCGATCAGCCGGATTAATTAATCCCACTCATTAAACTTTGGAAGGATGGATACAAGATGGTGATCGGCGGTCAAGGTTGCGTCTGTACGCGGCCACGAATCGCCGATATCGACAAGAATTTCCGTCGGATCAAATATATTGCAGTATTCCGTCGAAACCGCCGCTTCAATTTCGGTGGCCGAGTCCGATTGCTGCTGTTCTTTACGTCAACATCAATTATTATTAGCCAGAGTATCAAGTCCAAAAACGGCAAAACTGCCGCTATTACTCCTCGGCATAGAGACCGAAGCGCTGCTGTTACGCATAGGTTTTTTTACGCAGAGTTACAGCCGTTGTACACCACTACCAGCCGAAGGCTTGGCCGCGTATCCCCGTCTACCTATAGCTTCAAGTCCCGAAGGAACGAGTCACTGCTACTTTTTCCTGTGGTGCAGACTAATTGAATCCAAAAGAAACAAAAGACTACTTGTGCTAGTACAGACGAAAGCCAGAGCTAATTGATGTCTAATCCGAAAGATGCCGCCTACGCCGGTCTTATTCATTGACAGAAGTGATTCTGCCCGCAAGCGCCTACCAAAGATAAATGGAAGTCACCGGTTACTTCTAGTCAAGAGACGAGCAGCCAAATTGACCGCGGCAGGTTTTGATCCGATTTGCAGCGAAAGCAAATTAGGAATCGTAAGGAATCAAAGGAAAAATAAACCGCCACACGACTGCAACTCGGACGTGAACTCCGTCTTCAATTCAGGCTCGGAGCTGCCTTTGCGAAGACGCCGGACGCCGTGGCCATTGCCTCCGCTGGCCCCGAGAGCCGTCTCCTTCTGCCGTGAGCCGCCGACGAGCCTCCCTGGCCCCGCTCTACTTCACCTCCACATCCGACCGGTTTCCGCTTCGTTTTCAACTCCGAATCGCCTGCAAGCCGCCTCGCCTCGTCACTCCGCCTCGGATCGAGCCGTCTTGACCCGCCACGGTCCTCCGCCACTTCAAATCACTGCGTCCATGACCGGCCTTCCTCGCAAGCCGCCAGATGTGGCCGCCATCATCACAAATCACCACGCCTCACAGCCGTCGCGCCAAGCAGGCCCAGCGTCGCCGAGCAGTCCGAGTTTGCCCCACCGCCCTGCAGTAAAGTCGCCGACACCACTCCTCCCTGCCTTGAGCCGCGGCCAGCGCTGGTTGCCTCTGAGCTGGCAGTAGCCACCAGGGGTCGCTTGGGCCACCAGGTTTTAAGCCGCCGAGGACCGCGCTAAAGCGCCGCCGCAGCTCACCGGTCTTCACCTCAGCCGCCCCCGCGCCTCCCTGACTTGCTCCTGCTGGAGGGCACCCGCCGCTCGTCGCTTCTTTGTTATCTCTTCAAGTGGTGTGCTCTGGCCTCTGCTGCGGTGCTCTCCCTTGGAAGTAAAAAAGAAGGAAAAATATGAGGAGACCGGTGGGAAGAAAAGTAGTGGGCAGGTTAAAAAGTGCTCTGAGCTGCCCAGCTCAACTGTTGCCTGGATAACTCAGGTGAATTCTTTCCGGTTAAATTCTATTGATATGCTTTTACTCTTTTAAGTACTCGGGCTTGTGATGTTTTTTGATGCAGAATAATTGTTCGTTACAAAGGAGCGACGGATGGATGTATCATGGATATATATAACTCGCGCCACCATTGTGATACGCTAGCGTCTAACCGTGCCATCAAGTTCAAACAAATATATCAGCTGCCGTTGTGCAGACCGGTTTACCTCAATTCATCCGTCTATACAACTTACAGTGCCCGCGATTGACTTGCCCGTCTACGCAGGTTTACAATACCACGGCCAACTCGTCCGTTGTCGAGGCGAATCAGGTGATATCTATCCTATTTATTTTTAATACATGTTAAATCATCCGAGCAAAAATACCCCGCCCTGCTGTATTTTATACGCAGGAAAATTATTCATCACAAAGTGGTGATGAACCACGAAGAGGGAGGCACAGCAAACATCGTTCGACGCAAGTGGTCGTCGTCACTCAACGGACTCCCGCACCGGTCTACAACGCCGTGGCCGTATCTCGCGACCGCGCCGGTGTACAATACCGGGAACATCTCTCACGACCGCGCCGGTTTATAACGCCGTGGCCGTCTTTCACAACCGCGCCGGTTTACTACCAGGGGGACAACCAGCCTCTCGGCGCCGGCCGACCCCTCCGTTGTTCGAGCAAATCAGGTGTTATCCCTCCTATATATTTATCAGGACATTTTAATTCATCTGAGCATCATTACACTGCCCTGTTGGTGTCTTTTATATACAGGTAAAATCATTGTTATACCGCGGATATAAAACATGCATTGGTGACGTTCTGCAAAAGGCGTTTTCCTCCGTGTTACATTACGTGATGAACAAACGGCCGGTTCACGCGTCCGCACCGGTTTACAATACGGAGGACAACTTGCTCATTTCCGCTGGCTTACAATACCGTGGCCGATTCATGTGTCTGTGCTGCCTCTGAGGCTGCGGTCGTTTTACTGTCCGCCCTGCGATCCGGTCTATTCAACATACCGGTTTGGCTAACAGGCACCGATGAGGATCATAAGGTTCAAATATATCAGGTGAAATCCATCCAGTATATTTTATTATATATTGCTTTCTTTAGAAGAGCAGTTACCCCGTCTTGCAAAGTTATCTAATGCAGGACCCTGAACCGCCATCTTGGTGCAAATTTAAAGGCCGGCTGAAAATGATAATTCTGGTTTAATATCCCACAAAGCCTTTTAAGCTCCTAATATCTGGTTTACATCCGGTTCAAGAAGAAGTGTTTCTCGCAAGTTCGAGTTCTCAGAAAAATTAAGGGGGCCAAAGAGAGTTTGTTGCACAGCACAACTCAAACATAGGCCCCGGCGAGCACTGCTCAGGAATATGTCACATGGGGGCTTCTCCAGGCCAAGAAGTTCTTATGGCCTCTCAAACCGGCACCCCTGGTAAACCAGGGGATCAACCTTTTTCTTCTAAATAAGTGTCTTATGGGAGTTCACTCAGGATAATTCTATAAGGGACCGAACAGGACCTGCCATACAAGCGCAACTCTCTTATAGGTACCCTACCTCCACGATCACTAGAGGGCGACGGATCCCAAAGAAAAACCTGTTCTTGTCCGTAGGGAACCTTCCTTTGATGGCAGATGCAATATTTCCTGCCCCTTGGTTGATCATTCCCGTTGATGGCAAAAGAAAAACCTGTTCTTGTCCCTAGGGAACCTTCCTTTGATGGCAGATGCAATATTTCCTGCCCCTTGGTTGATCACTCCCTTTGATGGCAAAAGAAAAAAAATATGTTCTTGCCCCTAGGGAACCTTCCTTTGATGGAAGATGCAATATTTCCTGCCCCTTGGTTGATCACTCCCTTTGATGGCAAAAGAAAAAACCTGTTCTTGTCCCTAGGGAACCTTCCTTTGATGGCATATGCAATATTTCCCGCCCCTTGGTTGATCACTCCCTTTGATGGCAAAAGAAAATCTGTTCTTGTCCCTAGGGATCCTCCTTTGATGGCAAATGCAATATTTCTTGACCCTTGGTGGACCACTCCCTTTGATGGCAAAAGAAAAGTTCTTGTCCCTAGGGGTATTTCCTTTGATGGCAAATGCAATATTTCTTGCCCCTTGGAGTACACCCTTTGATGGCAAAAGAAAAAGAGTCCTAGCCCTTTGGGTCGCTCCCATTGATTGGCATGTATGGAGCCTGGCAGCTCGCAAAAAGCCTCGACTACATGGTCTTATTTGCAACCTGTGTTTTGTGTTTGTGATTTTTCAAATGTTTTCTATGGTTTTTTGATTCGGAGCTGGACAACTTCAAAGTTGACCACATATTTTCAAAAATCTGGACATAGAGCTCCAGCATTATTTAAACCGGTAGTTATCATAACCCGGATCAGTCATCAGGCAAAAGCTAAGTAATAGAGCCAAGAGCCTCATCAGCATCTACGCTTTCAATTATGCATACCGGATTAAGGACATCAGGTACACTTCATCACGGGTAAGATAATGACCGGTGTTTACTAAACCGGCCTGGCTTTGACTATAAGTCGCCAGTATGAGATAAAATAATGACCCGTGTTTATTAAACCAGCCTGGCTTTCGACTATAAGTCGCCAGTATGAGATAAGATAATGACCGGTGTTCATTAAACCGGCCTGGCTTTTGACTATAAGTCGCCAGTATGAGATAAAATAATGACCGGTGTTTATTAACCCGGCCTGGTTGTGATCAAATATCACTGGAACCGGTTTTCAAACCGGATTATATTCTTCAAATCTTTAAATAGCCAACATGGCTGGATGTTTATTATGGTTATCAATAACCAATATTATGATTGAGGTTTTCAAAGTCGCTTCAGCGCAATGGCTATCATGTTGTCAATGGTATGATTTATTTTACAAAAGGAATAGTCCCGAGTTGCTGCAGGCTTACAACCCGGCACTTGGGGGCTACATTATTCAAGTTAAAGATTACATCACATATGCAAGTCTCATGTCGCTGCAAGCATGCACCATAACACTTGGGGTCTAATGCAAAGTCATTTTTACTGGCCTTATTGAAGACCCGACTCATCATACTATAATGAGCCGGCCCTTGGGGGCTACCAATAGCTCCTATCAACAATTCAAGGTACACAAGTATTAATCCATTATATTGAAGGGTCCACTGCTCAGTTGGTAAATCACAAAGCTCTTAACCTTGTGGACGTGGGTTCAAACCCCACGATGGAAGTTACATTATATAATGTTATTTTCAATGATTATATCTACAAAGTCCCTGCTCATTATTGCATAATAACCCGACACTTGGGGGCTACATGTTGCTATTCAAATTTACATGATCATATTTTCAAAGTCCCTGCTCATTATTGCATAATAACCCGGCACTTGGGGGCTACATGTTGCTATTCCAATTTACATGATCATATTTTCAAAGTCCCTGCTCATTATTGCATAATGACCCGGCACTTGGGGGCTACATAATATGGAATATTCAGTTTCATAGTGATTGGGATGAACAATCCGGATCTCTTCAAGATTGCAACCATTATATTTAAACAAGTCTTAAGATATCACTATATTCTCCTCTTAAGACTTGGGGGCTACAGGTAATATGCATATAAAGGAGGAACATCTTCAAATTCTTAGTTTTGGGTAAGTCCGGAAGATTAATCATAACCCGGTGTTGGCAACAATCATAAACCGGCAAGTTCTACACCTTCAAGCTGGCTGGATATCAATTGAATATTTGAAGACCAATATTTTTGTCAAGTCAGAGCATTGAAGGCCGAGTCAAATGGATTCTTCATTTACAATACTTCTTATGCAAGCAAGTTGATTATGAAGCTGGTTTGTTGACCTGGATTTTTTAGAAGAAGGAAATGACAAGGACTTAAAGATGATCCGGTGCCGGTTTACAAGAATTCATAACCCGGAGCACAACCTATCAAATTTGTTCTTGTGGTTATTTTGCAGCATAAGTTTACCATGGATAAATCCAAGCTAAACTGGGGGCTAATGTCGGGGATATACCCCGCGGTATAAACCGGCCGGAATTATAAACTGGGGGCTAATGTCGGGGATATACCTCTTCTTCCTATATATACCTACGTACCCCAGAAACTCCGTACGCAGAGAGAAAACCCTAATTCCACCGCCGTAGCTGCTGTTCCCGTGGAGATCCCATCTTGGAGCCTGTTCCGGGAGGGGGATCCATCACGGAGGCCTTCATCATCATCATCATCATCGCCCTCACCATGAGTTGTGAGTAGTTTACCTCAGACCTTCTGTTATGGCGCTGCTAGAGGGAGGGCGCAAGAGGGCCGGCCGGGGGCCTTTTGCCCACGGCCGGTGGCAAGAGGGAAGGGATTTCCTTCTTAATTCTTGCTTGATTAGATTGATACAACTCCTCTCTTTATATAGAGAGGTTTACTTGACTCCCAAGCAAGGCTTACTTGACCCCTAAGCAAGCGACCCTTATCTCTAATTAACCCTAAGACTAGCGGGCTATACCGCCAGCGCAGGCCCATCACGTACTCTAACACTACACCCCACCCGGACATGCAGCTTGTCCTCGAGCTGCAGCCTAACCAACTTATAACCATGACTCGACGCAACACAAACCTAACACCTAAAAACAAGCCTTTTACATCTCGACTTGTTTTATTACTCTCAGCCTGAAATGGACTGGGACGCTTTATTTTGGACTCCTTAACAAAAAGTGGACACCCTCCGCACATCGGCCGTGCACGTGTACAGCCACCTGGATCCCATGGACACCATCTGGACGAAAGCAGTGCATGTGTATGGCCACCTGGAAGTGGTCGCAAGAGCGACCAGCGGAGGTGCCCTCGCGGCGGCCGGCGGCAGAATGCAGTGGTGTTACGCGGTCCTCTCCTGTCGAGGAGGGGTGTGCCCCCAACCGCCGATGTCACATACTTTGAGGTCACTGCCCGCGGGGAAAACAACATGCCCGTTTGTGGGGGAAACCGCATGCCCAAGATCCCCGATGCAGCGGATGAGATCGAGGTCTGTCCCACAGCGAAGGGCAACTTGGAGGAGCGGCAGCTGTAGACCACACAATGTTGAGGAGGGCTGCGCAAGGAGGCCGTGCGCAGCAGCTGGCAGCCTCACCGTCACCTCGGGCATGTCGCTGGACGGTTGCTTCGTAAGGGACTTCTGTTGACGGATGGCGGCCGCCGCTTCTGGCATGGCAACACCTGGAGGCTGAGGGGGCACCCACTGGTGCTGAGGCGGCGGCGGCCTTTCCACAACGCCGCTGCTGTATGCCAGTGGCCTCGGCTCCTCAGCGTGGAAATCAGGGGCCTTCCCGTTCTGGTGGTACGAGGGGGCATAGTTGTCCTGAGGCTGAGAGTATGACCCATCCTCGCTCAAGTAGGCGTTGGATCCATAACCATGCTTTTGTTGTGCATGTTGCAGCATCTCCAATGCCTGCTTGCTCCCAGAAGGTCTATTATCCCCTCGCTGTACTGTCTGCTCAACATAAGATCTTGAATATGATCCATATGTAGGTTCAGTACGTGCTGGCAGCTGCAGCGGGCCGAATGGCACGGCGGAGGCCGCTAGGAGCGGCGGCTACCTCGGCAGCCAGGGCTGCTGCTTTAGCGGGCCGGCGACCGCGGGGCAGTCCTGCAAAAGTGGTGGCTGCCATGGCAGCAAGGGCGGCTCGGTGGTGGCGGGTGGCGGCGGAAACTGCAGCTGGGGCTGCAGCGACCCGGCGAACGCGGCGGAGGCCGCCAGGGCCGGCGGCTGCCACGACAGCCATGACGGCCCGGTGGTGGCGGCGGCCCGTAGGATCTGGTCAAGTAGAGCTGGATGTCCTGGACCGCCAGGGTTAGGTCACGCAGCACCCCGATCATCTCTCCGGTGTGAGGACAGGGGGTGACGTGGCGATCGGCGGCGGAAGTGTTGAGGAGGGCGGCGGCGAAGACATGATCGAACAAAGCTAGCTGATACCAATTGTTATGGCGCTGCTAGAGGGAGGGCGAGAGAGGGCTGACCGGGGCCAAGCTCAGGACAACTATGCCCCTCGTACCACCAGAACGGGAAGGCCCCTGATTTCCATGCCGAGGAGCCGAGGCCGCTCGCATACATCAGCGGCGTTGTGGAAAGGCCGCTGTCGCCTCAGCACCAGTGGGTGCCCCCTCAGCCTCCAGGTGTTGCCATGCGAGAAGCGGCGGCCGCCATCCGTCAACACAAGTCCCTTACGAAGCAACCGTCCAGCGACATGTCCGAGGCGACGGTGAGGCTGTCGGCTGCTGCGCGCGGCCTCCTTGCGCAACCCTCCTCAACACTGCGTGGTCTGCAGCTGCCGCTCCTCCAAGTTGCCCTTTGCTGTGCGACAGACCTCGATCTCGTCCGCTGCGTCGGGGATCTTGGGCATGCGGTTTCCCACATAAACGGGCATGCTGTTTTCTCCGCGGGCAGCGTCCTCAAAGTTTGCGACATCGGCGGTTGGGGGGCGCACCCCTCCTCGATAGGAGCGGATCGCGTAACACCACTGCATTCCACCGCCGACCGCCGCGAGGGCGCCTCCGCTGGTCGCTCTTGCGACCACTTCCAGGTTGCCATACACATGCACTTCTTTTGTCCAAATGGTATCCATGGGATCCAGGTGGGTGTACACGTGTGTGTCCGGCGTGCGGATGGTGTCCACTTTATGTTCAAGGGTCCACAATAAAGCGTCCCAGTGTATTTCAGGTTGCGAGTAATAGAACAAGCCGAGATGTAAAAGGCTTGTTTTTAGGTGTTAGGTTTGTGTTGCATTGAGTCATGGTTATAAGTTGGTTAGGCTGCAGCTCGAGGACAAGCTGTATGTCCAGGTGGGATGTAGTGTTAGAGTACGTAATGGGCCTGGGCTAGCGGTATAGCCCGTTAGTCTTAGGGTTAATTAGAGATAAGGGTCACTTCCTTAGGGTCAAGTAAGCCTTGCTTGGGAGTCAAGTAAACCTCTCTATATAAAGAGAGGATATGTATCAATCTAATCAGGCAAGAATTAAGAAGGAAATCCCTTCCCTCTTGCCATCGGCCGTGGGCAAAAGGCCCCCGGCCGGCCCTCTCGCGCCCTCCCTCTAGCAGCGCCACAACACCTTCGGGTCCATAGCTAGTATCTAGATGGCCTCTTCTCTCTCTCTCTGGATATCAATACAAAGTTCTCCTCGGTCTTCGAGGAGATCTATTCGATGTAATCTCTTTTTGCGGTGTGTTTGTCGAGATCCGATGAATTGTGAGTTTATGATCAAGATTATCTATGAAAGATATATGGTTCTTCTATGAACTTTTTATGTGTGCTCATAATATTGTTGCAAGTCTCTTCGAATTATTGGTTTGGTTTGGCCTACTAGATCTATAGTTCTTGCAATGAGAGAAGTGCTTGGCTTTGGGTTCAATCTTGCGGTGTCCTTTCCCAGTGACAGTTGGGGCAGCAAGGCACGTATTGTATTGTTGCCATCGAGCATAAAAAGATGGGGTTTTCATCATATTGCTTGAGTTTATCCCTCTACACCATGTCATCTTTCTTAAGGCGTTACTCTGTTCGTATGAACTTAATACACTAGATGCATGCTAGATAGCGGTCGATGTGTGGAGTAATAGTAGTAGATGCAGGTAGGAGTCGGTCTACTTGTCTCGGACGTGATGCTTATATACAATGATCATGCCTAGATAGTCTCATAATTATTCGCTTTTCTATCAATTGCTCGACAGTAATTTGTTTACCCGCCGTAGAATATCGCTATCATCAGAGAAGCCACTAGAGAAAACTATGGCCCCCGGGTCTATCTTTATCAAATTACTTTTCTGTCAACTAGCCTATTTCTGCCGCAGTTATTTATTTGCTTTCTTTACTTTCTGTTTCTATACCAAAAATACCAAAAATATTATCTTATCATCTCTATCAGATCTCACTCTCGTAAGTGACCGTAAAGGGATTGACAACCCCTTATTGCGTTGGCTGCGAAGTTCTTATTTGTTTGTGCAGGTGCGAGGGACTGGCGCGTGGTCTCCTACTGGATTGATACCTTGGTTCTCAAAAACTGAGGGAAATACTTACGCTACTGTGCTGAATCTCCCTTTCCTCTTCGAGGGAGTACAACGGAAGCTCAAGAGGTAGCACTCGTCATGTCCGGGATCTCATCTGAGACTCCGAACAACCTTCGTTGACCACCATAATGACTCAACTATACTTATATCATCACCAAACGTTAAGTGTGTAGACCCTGCGGGTTCGAGAACTATGCAGACATGACCAAGACACATCTACGGTCAATAACCAATAGCGGGACCTGGATGCCCATATTGGTCCCACATATTCTACAAAAATCTTATCGGTCGAATCTCGATGTCAAGGATTCAGTTAATCTCGTATGTAGTTCCCTTTGTCTATCGGTATGTTACTTGCCCGAGATTCGATCATCGGTATCTTCATACCTAGTTCAATCTCGTTACCGGCAAGTCTCTTTACTCGTTCTGTAATACAAGATTCGGTGTCTGGCTCATTAGTCACATTTCTTGCAAGCTTTATTGTGATGATGTATTACCGAGTGAGCCCTGGGATACCTCTCCGTCATACGGAGTGACAAATCCCAGTCTTGATCCATGCCAACTAAATAGACACCCTCGGAGATACATGTAGAGCACCTTTATAGTCACCCGGTTACGTTGCGACGTTTGGTACACATAAGGCATTCCTCCGGTGTCAGTGAGTTGCATGATCTCATGGTCATACGAACATATATACTTTGACATGCAGAAAACGATAGCAATAAACTTGATACGATCATATGCTAGGTTTATAGTTTGGGTATCGTCCATCACATCATTCTCCTAATGATGTGACCTCATTATGAAATGACAACTCATGTCAATGGCTAGGAGACCATATCCATCTTTGATCAACGAACTAGTCTGGTAGAGGCTGACTAGGGACATATTGTTGTCTATGTTTTTGATCAATACAATTCTAGCATGAATAATAAACGATTATCATGAACAAGGAAATATGATAATAACCAATTTATTATTGCCTCTAGGGCATATTTCCAACAAGTAGGTCCGGTTTGTTTGAAAAAAGTTTCAAAGTTTTTTGACTTTTACCTGAATTGCTATTTTTTTCTATATCAGGTTCATCATGGTATTTTCAACGTAGTCCATACACTACTCCGGAGTCCGGAACAAGGTCAATAACAAACAAACAAAATCCTAACTTGCGCGGTTGGCTAGATCGGCTTGTTCCGACCCTCGTAGGAAACGCTAGGCTCAGAGCATCTCCACTCGCCCCCAATAGTCACCTCAATGCCCTTTTTTATCGTCGGTGCTAAACAAACGGCTCGGTCGCGCCTCTAGAAGCTCAATTTTCACCGGTTGGGCTCGAATTTGGCACCGACGGAACCAAGCTAAACCCGGCGCAGGGGCGCCAAGGGAAGCGTTTTTGGCACGAAAGCCCGGTGGGGCCGCCGAGTCAGCGACCAACCCCGTCTCATCTTCCTCACCGCCTTGTTTTCCCGCAAGGAATCAATTCCAAGGCTGCAGCCGGTCAGCCTTCCATTGATTCCTCATAGGCGGGGTAGTGCGGTGATGCGACCCCTCCCGCCAAACACGTAGACATGTCTGTCGCCCCTCGCCCGCTATAAAAGCCGCCCCTTCCCTCGGTGGATGCACTCGCCCATAGCCCCTCTCTCGCCGTCGACGCCCCATCTCGTCTCCCTCTCTCCCCGTCTACAACCATCGCGTGTACACCCGCCGATGTGAGAGCAGTTCACAAGCGATGGAGCGGCAGCCAACGGCTTCAGCCGTCGCCACCTGCACGAGTGAGAAGCCCAACTGTTCCACGAGGTGAACTACCCGACGCCTCCTGACATGCGCGTGCCTGGGTGGTGGAGGCTCAGCGCCGGAAGTGTCTGATGAATCACAAGTATAGGGGATCAATTGTATCTCTTTTCAATAAGTAAGAGTGTCAAACCCAACGAGGAGTAGAAGGAAATGACAAGTAGTTTTCAGTAAGGTAATGTCTGCAAGTGCTGAAACTGTAAGTAGCGAGTTGTTTGATAGCAAGATAATTTGTAACGAGCAAGTAACAATAATAGTAGCAAGTATGCAGCAAGGTAGCCCAATCCTTTTGAGGCAAAGGATAGGCCAAAACTGTCTCTTATGATAAGCAAAGCGTTCTTGAGGGTACACGGGAATTTCATCTAGGCACTTTCATCATGTTGGTTTGATTTGTGTTCACTACTTTGATAATTTGATATGTGGGTGGACCGGTGCTTAGGTGTTGTTCTTACTTGAACAAACCTCCTACTTATGATTAACCCCCCGGCAAGCATCCACAACTACGAGAAACTATTAAGAATAAATTCTAACCATAGCATTAAACTCTATGATCCAATTGGTCCCTTACGGAATAGTGCATAAAATGGGGTTTAAGTTTCTGTACTCTCGCAACCCACCATCTATTTAATACTCCACAATGCATTCCCTTAGGCCCAAATATGGTGAAGTGTCATGTAGTCGACGTTCACATGACACCACTAAGGGAATCTCAACATACATACTATCAAAATATCGAACACATATCAAGTTCACATGATTACTTGCAACGTGATTTCTCCTGTGACCTCAAGAACAAAAGTAACTACTCACAAGTAATCAACATGCTCATGATCAGAGGGGTATTAATATGCACAATGGATCTGAACATATAATCTTCCACCGAATAAACCATATAGTAGTCAACTATAAGATGTAATCAACACTATTAGTCACCCCATAGCAACAATCTATAGTTCCGGTAACAAGATTGAATACAAGAGATGAACTAGGGTTTGAGATGAGATGGCGCTGGTGAAGATGTTGATGGAAATTGCCCTCCCCAAGATGGGAGAGCTGTTGGTGATGATGATGATGATGATTTCCCCCTCCGGGAGGGAAGTTCCCCCGGCAAAATCGCTCCGCCGAAGGGCAAAAGTGCTACTGCCCAAGTTCCGCCTTGAGACGGCGGCGTTCCGTCCCGAAAGCCTTCTCCTTATTTTTTCTAGGTTTTCATCGCTTATATACCAGAAGATGGGCACCGGAGGTGGGCCGTGGAGGCCATAACCCACCAGGGCGCGCCTGGGGGGCCTAGCGCGCCCACGTGGGTTATGCCCAACTGGTGGCCCCCTCTGGTGTTTATTGACTCCAGTATTTCTTAAATATTTCATAAAAAATCCTCGTGGAGTTTCATCTCATTAGGAGTTGTGCAGAATAGGTGGCATGACGTAGCTTTTTTAGGTCCAAATTTCCAGCTGCCATAATTCTCCCTCTTAGTGTGTACCTTGCAAATTATGAGAGAAAATGCATTAGAATTACTCCAAAAAGCATTATTATGGATTAAAACATTGTAAATAATAGTAAGAAAACATGATGCAAAATGGACGTATCAACTCCCCCAAGCTTAGACCTCGCTTGTCCTCAAGCGAAAACCAAAAACGAAAAAATGTCCACATGCTTTGAGAGAGAGGTGTCGATAAAAACAAAATACGGACAAAGACGCATCAAGTTGATTATTATAACAGTAGCCACAAATTTAAACATAAAACTTTCATCATACACTTCTCATGAGTAAGTAATAGTTCATCACACAATCGAAGTATAAAACAAAAACTCTATTAGAAACCAACAAACTATGCTCTCAGCCAACTTTGCAACTACAATTCATCATCATTTCAAGAAGGGTCACGTGTCGGAGCCTTTAGGCAAGTCCACATACTCAACCATCATATAGTCTTCTATGATCGCTAACACTCACCGAGTACACATGAGAAAAACGTTTCAACCGGACACATAGAAATGTAGGGGCTTATAGTTTCGCCTCCCAACGTACTCACCTCAAGGGTGATGTAAACAATAATAACTCATGCTATCTATATTCAACTGGACATATGTGCCTAGATCTTTCCTCACCACATGATTCTTGCCAAAGGAGAAAAATAAAAAGGAATAGAAGGAAAACTTTGACTCTTTGCATAAAAGTAAATACATAAAGGTAAAAGATAGGCCCTTCGCAGAGGGAAGCAGAGGTTGCCATGCGCTTATTTGTTTGCATGCTCAACCCCTTAGTGCAAGAGAACGTCACATTGTATTGCCCCTTAAGATGACAACCTTTATTATGCAGTCGGTCGCTTTTATTCTTTGTCATCCAAGTTCGTACAACGCTCAATTTTCTCTTACACTAAATGATCTCACATATTTAGAAGCAATTTTTATTGCCTTTTTGCACGGATGACAACTTACTTGAGGGATCTTGCTCAATCCCTAGGTAGGTATGGTGGACACTTGAAAAAGATTTGGGTTTAAGGGTTTTTGGATGCACAAGTAGTATCCCTACTTAGTGCGGAATTTTTGGCTAGCAAAGATAGGGGGCAAGCATCACATGTTAAAGGATCTATGACAATATGACTTCTATGTGAATATAAACATACATAAACCATTACTTTGTCTTCCTTGTCCAACGTCAACAATTTTGGCATATAATATTTTGATGAGGGCTCATAATCACAAAAGATTTCTAGGATAGTATATTTATATATGAATCGTCCCTTCCCTAATTAATTCTTTCAAGAGTTGCATCACTGACCAATGTTATGTTTCTCAATCTCTAATAAAATTTCTTACTTATACTTTTCCTTATGTGATGCTATCACCTACCATAGGATTAGTATATGATCTTATTGATTTATTTCCTTTCTTTTGTTTGCTTTTTCTCCTTTTCTTTTCTTTATTTGCAACATGAAAGTAAAGAAAGTAAAAACTCAAACTAACTTTATTATATAACTTGCACATGATAACAATGATAGATCAAAAAGGAAACTCTCAAAGAAGAAAAGATCAAACTAAACTTTATTCATCTAAGCAAAAGATTGAACTAAGATAAGTAAAAGTAAAAAGATAGTGGGACGATGCGATACCGGGGCACCTCCCCCAAGCTTGGCGGAAGCCAAGGGGAGTGCCCATACCCGATACTCAATTCTCTTTTGGTGGTGAAGAAGCGATCCTATCTTCTTCCTCCTCCTCGGCCAGCAGTGCTTGGGCTATCACCGGGGATGGATTTATGGTAGCTTCCTTGCCCTTGCCTCCCTTGACGGCATCCGTAGGCTCCTCCCTCTTTGTCTCAATCTTCATCAGCCAAGCATATTCCTCCGTGTTGTTGGAGGAGCAGGTAGACCTGATGCCTAGCTTGATAAATCTGGCCAGAAACAACAAGAAAAGAGAACAGAGGATTTCTTTGCGATACGGTGGTTAAGAAGTTCGGGAAGTATAAATAGAATTTTTATCTTGTAGAAGAAGTATACAGAAGAAAAACGGAGTTCAGAAGATGCCCCAGGTGGGCACAACCCACCTGGGTGCTCCAGGCATGCCTGGTGCGCCCTGGTGTCTTGTGCCCACCAGGGGACGCTTCCTCAAAGTTTCTTTATTCCCAAAATTCTAAATTATTCCAAAATTGACAAAAAATATTTTTGCAGATTTTTCGGAGTCTGTTTACTTACCGTACTACGTACCTCCTTATTTTGACAATTCTGAAGTGTTTCGGAAGGAATTTTTTATGTGTTCTTCTGGTGTCAAAGTTTGACAATATTGCTTTCAACATTAATAGGCATACCTGAGATATAATGCTTTATTCGTTGCCCGTTGACAACCTTTGGGTTAGTGCCTTCGAAATTATTTATTTTGATGGCTCCAGACCGGTAAACCTCCTCGATGACATAGGGGCCTTCCTATTTTGAGAGGAGTTTGCCTGCAAAGAATCTGAAACAAGAGTTGTACAAAAGAACATACTCTCCGAATTTAAACTCACGTTTTTTAATTCTTTTGTCATGCCACCTTTTAACTTTTTCTTTGAATAACTTTGCATTTTCATAAGCTTGGGTTCTCCATTCATCTGATGAGCTTATATCAAATAGGCTATTTTCACCAACAAGTTTGAAATCATAGTTGAGTTCTTTAACTGCCCAATATGCTTTATGTTCTAACTCCAAAGGTAAATGAGAAGCTTTTCCATAAACCATTTTATAAGGAGACATACCCATAGGATTTTTATATGATGTTATATAAGCCCAAAGTGCATCATCTAATTTATTAGACCAATTCTTCCTGGACCTATTAATAGTCTTTTGCAAAATTAATTTTATTTCTCTATTGCTAAGCTCAACTTGACCACTAGACTGACGATGATAAGGTGATGCAATTCTATGCTTAACATCATACTTAGCAAGCATCTTACGAAAAGTACCATGAATAAAGTGTGAACCACCATCAGTCATTAAATATCTAGGGACTCCAAACCTTGGGAAAATAACTTCCTTAAGCATTTTAATAGAGGTGTTGTGATCAACACTACTAGTTGGAATAGCTTCTACCTATTTAGTAATGTAATCAACAACAACCAATATGTGTGCATACCCATTAGAGGAAGGAAAAGGTCCCATGTAATCAAATCCCCAAACATCAAATGGTTCAACAGGAAGTGAATAATTCATAGGCATTTCTTGACGCTCACCGATATTACCTATTCTTTGGCATTCATCACAAGATGAGACATACTTACGGGCATCCTTGAAGAGAGTAGGCCACTAAAATCAAGATTGCAATAAGCCTCGGAGTGACATTTCCACATGATTTGTCTCTGTTCATGCTCAGGTACACAACGTCTAATAATATTGTTTACCCCTTCTTTATAAAGATGTGGGTCATCCCAAAAGTAATGTCTTAAATCATAATAGATTTTTTTTTCTTTTGTTGATATGTAAAGCTAGGTGGTAAATATTTAGCAACAATGTAATTAGCATAGTCAGCATACCAAAGAGTACTATGAGAAACATTTATTGCAGCTAATTGTTCATCAGGAAAACTATCATCAATAGCTAGTGGGTCATCAAACACATTTTCAAGCCTAAACAAGTTATCAGCTACGAGGTTCTCAGCTCCTTTTTTATCAATAATATGTAAGGCAAATTCTTGTAACAAGAGTACCCAACGAATAAGTCTAGGTTTAGCATCTTTCTTTTCCATAAGATATTTAATAGTAGCATGGTCTGTGTGAACAATTACTTTGGAATCAACAATATAAGTATCACGCCCAAGATGCGATTCTATCTCGATCACTAGATAAAACTTGTGATTGAGGCACAACCGCATTTCAGGCGCTTAGCAAGATGGATATCATTACATCGTACCATTACATACATACATGGGGATAAAACAATTCATACAAGTCACATGAATACAACATCAATACAAGACATCCGACTACGGATGCAAACATGAAAAGCACAATGACATCCATCCTGCTATCTCAGGCTGCCGACCAGGAACCTAACCCAAGACTGACGAAGTAGAAGAAGAAAGAACTCCAACACAAGTACATCGCTCTCACGTCAAGTCATCGGAAACCTACACCTGCAACTGTTGTTGTAGTATCTGTGAGCCACGAGGACTCATCAATCCCATAACCATGGGTATCAAGACTAGAAAAGCTTTATTGGGAAAGGGAAGGATAGTGGTGAGGTTGCAGCAGCGGCTAAGCAAAAGTATGGTGGCTAACTTACGAATACAAGAATAAGATGAGCCTCTACGCAAACGGTCGCAAACTAGTAATGATCGCTAGAGATCCTAAACTACCTGCGAGTCAAACATAACCCCACCGTGTTCTCTTCTCAAAGTGAAAAGAGACAGTCACGGTTACTCACGCGGTTGTGTATTTTATTTCGGATCCTCTGTCATGTTTTCTACAATCGGACATTAACAAATTCCCATCTGCCACATAACCGCGGGCACGGCTTTCGAAAGATCATAACCCTGCAGGGGTGTCCCAACTTAGCCCATCACAAGCTCACGATCTGCGGAGTCGCAACTCCATGTTGGGAAGACCCGAGTATTCTCGGAATCCTGTGCTCAAGATATTTCGAGAAAGGTAAAACTAATCTAGCAAAACCTCCCGGCGTGCCGACACCCTGATAGGAGCCGCGCGTATCTCGTCTCAGGCCATGACCGGATTGTCCAAACTTCCGGTAGACCAAAATACCAGAGTTGCCCTTGGCGGTCACCGGTGGTTGACAGGTTTGGACCAACACTCATGAGGATCACTGGCCCGGGGGTTGATTAAGAGTCCTCGGGTGCTAGCCGGTCCCTATGCAAGTTTTTAGTTATTAGGCAAATGTAGTACCAAAGTTGGGTCTTGTTGGAAAAGCTTTAAGCAGCGCGAATTATCATGGGGGGCCCATAAACCCCAACCGTGTTAGGAATGTAAAATCAAGGAACATAACACTGGTTTATCGGTTCTTAAGGCGGCATGAGTGGAACAAAACACCGAGCAAAAGGCCAAGCCTTCCACACATTGCCAAGTATATATGTGCATTAATTAAATTAATAGATATTGTGATATTCCAACAACATCCATCTCCTACATGGAGCAATCTTCATCTTCACCTGCAACTAACAACGCTATAAGAGGGGCTGAGCAAGCGGGTAACATAGCCAAACAACGGTTTGCTGGGATGGTGTCAAAGGTTAGAGGTTTCATGGCAACAAGGAGAGGCTGAAAACAAAAGATAGGTAGCGCGACATATAGCGATAGCATCGAGACAACTAGCATGGCAATTATAGTAAAGGTATCCAAGGTGACGGTCATCTTTCCTGAGATCCCACGATTAAGAAGAACGAGTCCATGAAGAAGACGAAGAAGAAGCCACGAAGACAAACCGAGCGTGGTCGAATGAATCCTCACGATCGCAACGAAACAAACACTAACGAGAAGAAGCAAGCAACACGGTAAACACACCACACAAGAACACAACATAATGCTCAACCAAGTATTATGCAAGACAAGTCTATATGATCCAAACATGGCAAGGGATCAAGCATGCAAGAACATCACACAAAGCAAGTTTAAATGAGGCCGGAAACAACATATAACAACTCCGGTAAGTCCTGATATGCAAATTTCGAAATTGGTCCAGAACTGAACAAACCTTAAGTTAACATTTCTAAACAGCAAGTTAACATGCACCATGATGATCTACTCGAAATTCTAGTCAAGTTTCACATAAAGTTTATTTAATTCGGAGCTACGGCCAAGAAGATATGAGCAAAACAAGACAAGCATGACATTGATGCAAGACGTATCCAAACATCAAGCAAAAACACTCCAAACAGGTATTCAACGTGTTATTATGCATCTACATGCAAAAACACACAAGTTTCATATAGAGCACGCTCAAAACGGAGCAATAGTTCATCACATACACATGAAACAAGATATAACAACAACCAGCCCAAAACAACAAGTAGGCATATAGTTGACATCAAAACAACATGATACAATAATATTTCATGGCAACAAAGGGCATGGCAAGTATGTACATGTCCAGCACTACAAGCATGACCAATGAGCTACTACAAAACACCACTAGAACATGCTCAAAAAATTATGGCAATATTGCAAAAGATAACAGTTTGACAGACTTAGTGAAAATAAACTAAACATGGCAGTAAAAACGATGAGTAGGCATGTTTGCAAGCTTGTGCAACTCATCTCAGAGCATATCATGGCAAATGAATATAACCAACAGCAAGAAGACATATTTATGAAGCTACTCATGGCAAGAACATGGTCATAGGATGCATAGAACACTAGCTATTCACATGGCAAAACTGAACTTGCTTATAACAGGCTGACAGAAACATTTTATAGCAACTTGATGATCCACAAGTGTAGGGGATCTATCGTAGTCCTTTCGATAAGTAAGAGTGTCAAACCCAACGAGGAGCAGAAGGAAATGATAGGCAGTTTTCAGTAAGGTATTTTCTGCAAGCACTGAAATTATAGGTAACAAATAGTTTTGTGATAAGATAATTGGTAGCAAGTGACAAACGGTAAAAGTAAATAAGTTGCAGCAAGGTGGCCCAATCCTTTTTGTAGCAAAGGACAAGCCTGGACAAACTCTTATGCAAGGTAAAGCGCTCCCGAGGACATATGGGAATTATCATCGAGCTAGTTTTCATCACGATCATATGATTCACGTTCGGTACTTTGATAATTTGGTATGTGGGTGGACCGGTGCTTGGGTGTTGCCCTTACTTGGACAAGCCTCCCACTTATTATTAACCTCTAATGCAAGCATCCACAACTACAAAAGAAGTATTAAGGTAAACCTAACTATAGCCTGAAACATATGGATCCAAATCAGCCCCTTACGAAGCAACGCATAAACTAGGGTTTAAGCTTCTATCACTCTAGCAACCCATCATCTACTTATTACTTCCCAATGCCTTCCTCTAGGCCCAAATAATGGTGAAGTGTCATGTTGTCGACGTTCACATGATACCACTAGAGGAAAGACAACATACATCTCATCAAAATATCAAACGAAGACCAAATTCACATGACTACTAATAGCAAGACTTCTCCCATGTCCTCGGGAACAAAAGCAATTACTCACAAGACATAATATTGTTCATGATCAAAGGGGTATTAATATGCATAATGGATCTGAACATATGATCTTCCACCAAATAAACCAACTAGCATCAACTACAAGGAGTAATCAACACTACTAGCAACCCACAGGTACCAATCTGAAGTTTGGGTACAAAGATTGGATACAAGAGATGAACTAGGGTTTGAGAGGAGATGGTGCTGGTGAAGATGTTGATGAAGATAGCTCTCCCCAAGATGGGAGAGTTGTTGGTGATGACGACGGTGACAATTTCCCCCTCCCGGAGGGAAGTATCCCCGGTAGAACAGCTCTGCCGGAGCCCTAGATTGGTTTCCGCCTCGAGACGGCGGCGTCTGGTCCCGAAAGCCTCCTCTTAATTTTTTCCAGGTCAAAACGCTTCATATAGGAGAAGATGGGCACCTAGGGCCCACCGGCTGGCCCTCGAGGCAGGGGGCGCGCCCCCCACCCTCGAGGCCAGCCAGTGGCCCCTCTCGTGGGTTTCTTTCGCCAGATATTTTTTATATTTTCCGAAAAAATGTTCTGTGAAGTTTCGGGGCTTTTGGAGTTGTGCAGAATAGGTTTCCAGAGTTTGCTCGTTTTCCAGCCCAGAATTCCAGCTGCCGGCATTCCCCCTTCTTCATGTAAACCTTGCAAAATAAGAGGGAAAAGGCATAAGTATTGTGACAAAACATATATGAACAACCCATAATGCAATAAATATCAACTTATAAGCATGATGCAAAATGGACGTATCAACTCCCCCAAGCTTAGACCTCGCTTGTCCTCAAGCAAAAGCCGCTATCGAAAAATATGTCCACAAGTTTAGAGATAGAGGTGTCGATAAAAACAAAATACGGACATGCGGGCATCATGATCATTCTCATAACAACAACTTATATAAATATAGTCATATGATCATTATGCTAAAGTAACAATTCATCCACAATATCAAGTATGCATCATAAACTTTATTGGAAACTAACAAACTTTGGTCTCGGTCATTGAATCAATTGCCATTTATCGTAATATCGGAAAGAGTCAATTAAGAGCTTTTCAGCAAGCCTACATACTCAACTATCATATAGTCTTTCAAAATTGCTCACACTCACGCAATACTCATGTTTATGGAGTTTTAATCGGACACGGAGAAAGATAGGGGCTTATGGTGTTGCCACCCAACCTTTTACCTCAAGGGTAATGTCAATAGTAATAGATCATGAAAACTTACATCCAAGTGGGTATATATATCAGGATCTTTCCAACACAATGTGCTTGCCAAAGGATAAAATGAAAAAGGGAAGGTGGATCTCACCTCGACACTTATAAGACAAGAATAATAAATGGGCCCTTCGCAGAGGGAAGCTGAGGTTGTCATGTGTTTTTATGGTTGGATGCACAAAGTCTTAGCATAGAAGAACTTCGCTTTATATTGCCACTTGTGATAAGGACCTTTATTATGCAGTCCGTCGCTTTTATTACTTCCATATCACAAGCTCGTATAAATCTAATTTCTCCCACACTAATAAATCATACATATTTTAGCGAGTTTACAACATGACAACTTACTTGGAAGGATCTTTCTCGATCCATAGGTAGGTATGGTGGACTCTCATGGCAAAACTGGGTTTTAAGATATATGGAAGCACAAGTAGTATCTCTACTTAGTGCAAGGAGTTTTGGCTAGCATTAGGGAGGAAGGGAAGCTCAACATGTTGGAAGATCCGTGACAATATACTTTATTTCGGATATAAGAAGACATAACCCATTATGTTGTCTTCCTTGTCCAACATCAACTCTTTAGCATGTCATATCTTAATGAGTGCTCACAATCACAAAAGATTTCCAAGATAGTATATTTGTATGTGAAGCCTCTCTTCTTTTATTACTTTCTATTAGTTGCAACGATGACCAAAACGATGTTTGTCACCTCCGAACAATTTTTATTTATCATACTCTTGTATGTGAAGTCATTACTTTCCATAAGATCGATATGATCTCTTCGATACTCTTTTTGTTTTCTTTCTTCTTATCATGACCCAAGTGATGAAATCAAGCCCTTGACTTAACACTAATATTTATTATATAGCTCACGGACTCGATTACAAAGGATAAAGCTCACAAAGCAAAAGCTCACAACTAGATCATGCTAACTTTTTTCTAATAGATCAAGCTAATACCAAAAGGATCAAACTAAGTAAAACGGTAAAGATAGGAGTGATGGTGATACGATACCAGGGTCACTCCCCCAAGCTTGGCAGTTGCCAAGGGGAGTGCCCATACCCATATGATTATGTCTCCTTCTTCGGGGTTGGTGATGATGGCTTCTTCCTTAACTTACGCTTAAGGACAAAATTTTGCACCTTTAGATCATTGATCTCTTGCTCAAGATTTAATATCCTCTTGCATAATGCATGCTTGTTTTCTTACAAGAGGTTAAAAGGGATAAATTCGATCTTAGGTTTCTTTACTTTGTCCGGGAGGCTTGACTTTTTGAACTCCATGTGCATGTCTCCAGGTTGAGGTAGTGGGTCTTCGTCTTCGTCTGAGCTAGTCCAATCTTTCCTATTTGAATCCTGATCCTCGTCTTCTTCCGTGGTCCAACCATAATGCTCCAAATCACCGTAGACCTTAGGGTCAGCAAGGGAATCAGCCATATGGGAATCAGCCACATAGCTTTCTCCCTCCGAATCCTGGGACGACATATTGCTTTTATCTGTGACAGAAGAGGCTTGAAACGAAAACAAAGGAGTTCTGCGTGATACAGAGGTCAAAACCTTCAGGAGTATATATAATGAATTTTTCCCGAACGAATGGAGTAACCCACAAGAAAAGGGAGTCCAGGGGATACACGGGGTGCCCTCGAGGCAGGGGGCGCCCCCTACCCTCGAGGCCACCTCGTGTCTCTTCCGGACTGCGGTTTATTTTTCTATTTTTCAAAATATTCCAAAACGAAGAAAAATTGCCTTTAGAACTGTTTTGGAGTCGGTTTACTTACCGTATCACGTACCTCTTCCTTTTCGGAGGCTGAATCATTCTGGAAAGTGTCCCTTATGCATTCCTCCGGGGCTATGGTTTCAATAATGTTAGTTTCAACATTTATAGGATTACCTGAGATATAATGTTTGATCCTTTGACCATTCACCACCTTCGGATTTGTGCCTTCGAAGTTGTTGATCTTTATGGCACCGGAACGATAGACCTCCTCGATAACGTAAGGTCCTTCCCACTTGGAGAGAAGTTTTCCTGCAAAAATTCTTAAACAAGAGTTGAATAGCAAAACATAATCACCTACGTTGAACTCACGCTTTTGTATCCTTTTGTCATGCCATCTTTTAACTTTTTCTTTAAATAACTTGGCATTTTCGTAGGCCTGGGTTCTCCATTCATCGAGACAGCTAATATCAAATAGCCTCTTTTCACCGGCAAGTTTGAAATCATAATTGAGCTCTTTGATAGCCCAATGTGCCTTATGTTCTAGCTCAAGAGGTAAGTGACAAGCTTTTCCATATACCATCTTATATGAAGACATACCCATAGGATTTTTGTATGCAGTTCTATAGGCCCATAATGCATCATCTAGTTTTTTAGACCAATTCTTTCTAGACCTATTAACTGTCTTTTGCAAGATTAATTTCAACTCCCTATTACTTAGTTCTACTTGACCACTAGTCTGTGGGTGATAAGGTGATGCAATTCTATGGTTGACATCATACTTAGCAAGCATCTTACGGAAAGCACCATGAATAAAGTGTGAACCACCATCAGTCATTAGATATCTAGGGACTCCAAACCTCAAAAATATAACTTCTTTAGGCATCTTAATAGAGGTGTTATGATCAGCACTACTAGTTGGAATAGCTTCTACCCACTTAGTAACGTAATCAACAGCAACTAGGATATGTGTGTACCCATTAGAGGAAGGAAAAGGTCCCATATAATCAAAGCCCCAAACATCAAATGGTTCAATAACAAGTGAATAATTGATAGGCATTTCTTGACGTCTACTAATGTTACCGATTCTTTGACATTCATCACAAGATAAGACAAACTTACGGGCATCCTTGAAGAGAGTAGGCCAATAAAAACCGGATTGCAATACCTTGTGTGCAGTTCTGTCTCCCGCATGGTGTCCTCCATAGGCTTCTGAGTGGCACTTGCATAGGATCTGTTCCTGTTCATACTCAGGTACACAACATCTAATAATACCATCTACTCCTTCTTTATAAAGATGTGGATCATCCCAAAAGTAATGTCTCAAATCATAGAAGAACTTTTTCTTTTGCTGGTATGTGAAGCTAGGAGGTATAAACTTAGCAACGATATAATTAGCATAATCAGCATACCATGGAGCAGTACGAGAAGTACTTATGACAGCTAGTTGTTCATCATGAAAGCTATCATCAATAGGTTGTGGGTCATCAAGTATATTCTCTAACCTAGACAAGTTATCTGCTACGGGGTTCTCAGCTCCCTTTCTATCAATAATATGCAAGTCAAATTCTTGCAGCAAGAGAACCCATCTAATAAGTCTAGGTTTAGCATCTTTCTTTTCCATAAGGTATTTGATAGCAGCATGATCAGTGTGAATAGTTACTTTAGAATCAACGATATAGGGTCTGAACTTATCACAAGCAAACACAACTGCTAAAAATTCTTTCTTAGTGGTAGCATAATTCCTTTGGGCACTATCTAGAGTTTTACTAGCATACTAGATAACATTCAATTTCTTATCAACTCTCTACCCTAGAACAGCTCCTACATCATAATCACTAGCATCGCACATAATCTCAAAGGGTAAATTCCAGTCAGGAGGCTGGACAATAGGTGCAGAGATCAATGCTTTCTTAAGTATTTCAAATGCTTCTAGACAATCATCATCAAAAACAAAAGGAATATCTTTCTGTAGAAGATTAGTCAGAGGCCTGGAGATTTTGGAGAAGTCCTTAATGAACCTCCTATAAAACCCTGCATGACCAAGAAAACTTCGTATACCTTTGATATCCTTAGGGCATGGCATCTTTTCTATATCATCAACTTTAGCTTTGTCAACTTCAATACCTCTTTCAAAAATTTTATGTCCCAAGACAATGCCTTCATTAACCATAAAGTGGCACTTCTCCCAATTCAAGACAAGGTTAGTGTCTTCACATCTCTGCAAAACTCGATCAAGGTTGCTTAAGCAATCATCAAAAGAAGTTCCGTAAACGGAGAAACCATCCATGAATACCTCAACAATCTTTTCACAAAAATCAGAGAATATAGCCACCATGCATCTTTGAAAGGTAGCAGGTGCATTACATAAACCAAAAGGCATACGTCTATAAGCAAAGGTACCGAAAGGACAAGTAAAGGTGTTTTTTTCTTGATCCCCCTTTGACACAGGTATTTTAGAGAAACCAGAATAACCATCTAGGAAGCAGAAATGAGTATGTTTGGATAACCTTTCGAGCATTTGATCAATAAATTTCAAGGGGTAATGATCTTTCTTAGTAGCTTTATTTAACTTACGGAAATCAATTACCATCCTATAACCTGTAACTATTCTTTGTGGGATCAATTCATCTTTATCATTAGGGACAACGATCATACCTCCTTTTTTAGGAACACAATGGACATGACTTACCCACTGGCTGTCAGCAATGGGATAGATAATACCTGCCTCTAGGAGCTTTAGGATTTCCTTCCTTACCACTTCTTTCATCTTAGGATTTAACCGTCGCTGATGATCAATAACTGGTTTAGCATTTTCTTCCAGTTTTATCTTGTGTTAGCATATAGTGGGACTAATGCCCTTAAGATCATATAGAGTATATCCAATAGCATCTCGGTGCTTCTTCAGAGTTTTCAATAATCTTTCTTCTTCATGCTCTGAAAGGTTAGCACTAATAATAACATGATATATCTTCTTTTCATCAAGATAAACATACTTAAGATTATCAGGTAAAGGTTTAAGTTCAAACACGGGATCACCCTTGGGTGGAGGAGGATCCCCTAGGATTTCAACAGTCAAGTTGTTTTTCAATACAGGTCCTTGTGTAAGGAATATTTCATCTATTTCCCTTATTTCATTCATATGCATGTCATTTTCATGGTCTAACAAGTATTGTTCTAAAGGATCATTGGGTGGCACGACAATAGAAGCAAGACCAATAAGTTCATCCTTACTGGGTGGTGCCTTTTCAAGGGGTTTTCTACGGAATTTAGCAAAGTTAAAATCGTGAGACGTGTCCCCTAATCCAACAGTGACAATGTCTTTCACACAGTCTATCTTGGCATTAACAGTATTCAAGAAGGGTCTACCAAATATAATGGGACAGAATGCATCTTGTGGGGAACTAAGAACAAGAAAGTCAGCAGGGTATTTAATCTTCTCACACAAGACTTCAATATCTCTAACAATCCCAACTGGTGAAATAATTTCTCTATTAGCAAGCTTAATAGTACATCTATCCCTTCTAACTCAACAGGTGCAATATCATGCATAATTTCGTTATACAAATCAAAAGGGATAATGCTCGCACTAGCGCCTACGTCACATAAACCATGATAGCAATGATCTCCTATCTTGACAGAGATAACAGGCAAGCCTACGATAGGTTTATGTTTATTCCTAGCATTGAGTTTGGCTATTCTAGCAGACTCTTCTTGGAGATAAATAACATGTCAGTCTAAATCTTCTACCAAGAGATCTTTAACCATAGCAACGCTAGTTCAACTTTAATTTGATCAGAGGGTGTAGGTGTTCTAGTATTACTCTTACGAACTATAGTTGAAGCTTGAGCATGATCCTTTATCCTAACAGGGAAAGGTGGTTTCTCAATATAAGAAGTGGGAATAACAGGATCAACATTATAAGTGATAGTCTTTTCTTCAACTTTAATAGGTTCAACTAATTTATCTTCAATAGGGGGATGGTATTTAAACCACTTCTCCTTGGGGAGATCAACATGAGTAGCAAAGGATTCACAAAAAGAAGCTACTATCTTAGAGTCAATTCCATATTTAGTGCTAAATTCACGGAAAACATCGGTATCCATAAAAGCTTTAACACAATCAAACTTAGGGGTCATACCTGACTCCTTACCTTCGTCAAGGTCCCAATCTTCGGAGTTCCGTTTAATTCTTCCCAATAAATCCCAGTTGAAGTCAATAGTCTTCATCATATAAGAGCCAGAACAAGAAGTATCGAGTATGTAGCGATTACAATGAGAAAGCCGAGCATAAAAAATTTGAATGATCATTTCTCTCGAGAGCTCATGATTGGGGCATGAATATAACATTGACTTAAGCCTCCCCCAAGCTTGAGCGATGCTCCTTCGCGAGGCCAGAAATTATAAATATAATTACGATCATGATGAACCTGGTGCATAGGGTAGAACCTCTGATGAAATTCCAACTTCAGACAATTATAGTTCCAAGATCCCATATCATCGCATAGCCTAAACCATGTCAATGCATCTCCCTTCAAAGATAAAGGGAAGACCTTCTTGTTGATAACATCCTCGGGCATACCTGCAAGCTTAAACAATCCACAAACTTCATCCACATAGATTAGATGTAAATCGGGGTGAAGTGTTCCGTCTCCTGTATGGGGATTTTCAAGCAATTTCTTAATCATACCCGAAGGAATCTCAAAGCAAACATTTTCATTAGGTGCAGTAGGTTGAGGAGCAACTCTTTGCCCTTCTGCTCGGGGTGAAGATACCCCAAACAAGCCCCTCAAAGGATTTTGAGCCATAGTAACAAGTGACAATAAATTTCAGCACACTACATAAGTTTTTCCTTACCAAATTCCACTTACCAAAGGTGCTTCACTCCCCGGCAACGGCGCCAGAAAAGAGTCTTGATGACCCACAAGTGTAGGGGATATATCGTAGTCCTTTCGATAAGTAAGAGTGTCGAACCCAACGAGGAGCAGAAGGAAATGATAGGCAATTTTCAGTAAGGTATTTTCTGCAAGCACTGAAATTATAGGTAACATATAGTTTTGTGATAAGATAATTGGTAGCAAGTGACAAACGGTAAAAGTAAATAAGGTGCAGCAAGGTGGCCCAATACTTTTTGTAGCAAATGACAAGCCTGGACAAACTCTTATGCAAGGTAAAGCGCTCCCGAGGACATATGGGAATTATCGTCGAGCTAGTTTACATCACGATCATCTGATTCGCGTTCGGTACTTTGATAATTTGGTATGTGGGTGGACCGGTGCTTGGGTGCTGCCCTTACTTGGACAAGCCTCCCACTTATGATTAACCTCTAATGCAAGCATCCACAACTACAAAAGAAGTATTAAGGTAAACCTAACCATGGCCTGAAACATATGGATCCAAATCAGCCCCTTACGAAGCAACGCATAAACTAGGGTTTAAGCTTCTGTCACTCTAGCAACCCATCATCTACTTATTACTTCCCAATGCCTTCCTCTAGGCCCAAATAATGGTGAAGTGTCATGTAGTCGACGTTCACATGACACCACTAGAGGAAAGACAACATACATCTCATCAAAACATCGAACGAAGACCAAATTCACATGACTACTAATAGCAAGACTTCTCCCATGTCCTCGGGAACAAAAGCAACTACTCACAAGACATAATATTGTTCATGATCAGAGGGGTATTAATATGCATAATGGATCTGAACATATGATCTTCCACCAAATAAACCAACTAGCATCAACTACAAGGAGTAATCAACACTACTAGCAACCCACGGGTACCAATCTGAGGTTTGGGTACAAAGATTGGATACAAGAGATGAACTAGGGTTTGAGAGGAGATGGTGCTGGGGAAGATGTTGATGAAGATAGCTCTCCCCAAGATGGTAGAGTTGTTGGTGATGACGGCGGTGACAATTTCCCCCTCCCGGAGGGAAGTATCCTCGGCAGAACAGCTCTTCCGGAGGCCTAGATTGGTTTCCGCCTCGGTTCCGCCTTGAGACGGCGGCGTCTGGTCCCGAAAGCCTCCTCTTAATTTTTTCCAGGTCAAAACGCTTCATATAGGAGAAGATGGGTACCTGGGGCCCACCGGCTGGCCCTCGAGGCAGCGGGCGCGCCCTGGGAAGGGGGTGCACCCCCCACCCTCGAGGCCAGCCCGTGGCCCCTCTCGTGGGTTTCTTTCGCCAGATATTTTTTTATATTTTCCGAAAAATGTTCTGTGAAGTTTCGGGGCTTTTGGAGTTGTGCAGAATAGATTTCCAGAGTTTGCTCCTTTTCCAGCCCAGAATTCCAGCTGCCAGCATTCCCCCTTCTTCATGTAAACCTTGCAAAATAAGAGGGAAAAGGCATAAGTACTGTGACAAAACATATATGAACATCCCATAATGCGACAAGTATCAACTGTTGGGGAACGTAGCATAATTAAAAAAATTTCCTACGCTTCACCAAGATCAATCTAAGGTGTCATCTAGCAATGAGCATAAAGGAGTGCATCTACATACCCTTTTGTAGATCGCGAGCGGAAGCGTTCAAGAGAACATGGATGATGGAGTCGTACTGGTCGTGATCCCTATCACCGATGATCCCAGCGCCGAACGGACGGCACCTCCGCGTTCAACACACGTACGGTGCAGCGACATCTCCTCTTCTTAATCCAGCAAGGGGGGAGGAGAGGTTGATGGAGATCCAGCAGCACGACGGCGTGGTGGTGGATGCAACGGGAAAAGCTAGAGGGCTTCGCCAAGGACCTGCGGGAGGAGGGAGAGGTGTAACATGGGGGGGGGAGGCGCCAGGGGCTGAGGTGCGGCTGCCCTCTCCCCCCCACTATATATAGGGGCTAGGGGGCGGCGGCCAGGGGGGTGGCTTGCCCCCCAAGCCAGGGGGCGCCCCCACCCCTAGGGTTTCCAACCCTAGGCGCAGGGGGGAGGCCCAAGGGGGGTGCGCCAGCCCACTATGGGCTGGTTCCCCTCCCCCCACGGCCCATGGGGCCGTCCAGGATGGGTGGCCCCACCCGGTGGACCCCCGGGACCCTTCTGGTGGTCCCGGTACACTACCGGTGACCCCCGAAACTCTCCCGATGGCCGAAACTAGACTTCCTATATATAATTCTTTACCTTCGGACCATTCCGAAACTCCTCGTGACGTCCGGGATCTCATCCGGGACTTCAAACAACATTCAGGTTTCCGTGTGCATATATCTCTACAACCCTAGCGTCACCGATCCTTAGGTGTGTAGACCCTACGGGTTCGAGAGATACGTAGACATGACCGAGACGACTCTCCGGTCAATAACCAACAACGGGATCTAGATACCCATGTTGGTTCCTACATGTTCCTCGATGATCTCATCGGATGAACCACGATGTCAAGGATTCACTTAATCCCGTATGCAATTCCCTTTGTCTATCGGTATAGTACTTGCCCGAGATTCGATCATCGGTATACCGATACCTTGTTCAATCTCGTCATGGCAAGTCTCTTTGCTCGTTCTGTAATACATCAACCCGTGACTAACTCCTTAGTCACATTGAGCTCATTATGATGATGTCTTACCGAGTGGGCCCAGAGATACCTCTCCGTCATACGGAGTGACAAATCCCAGTCTCGGTTCGTGCCAACCCAACAGACACTTTCGGAGATACCCGTTGTGTACCTTTATAGCCACCCAGTTACGTTGTGACGTTTGGCACACCCAAAGTATTCCTACGGTATCCGGGAGTTGCACAACCTCATGGTCTAAGGAAAAGATACTTGACATTGAAAAGCTTTAGCATTACGAACTACAACAATCTTGTGCTTGGCTTAGGAATAGGTCTTGTCCATCACATCATTCTCCTAATGATGTGATCCCGTTATCAATGACATCCAATGTCCATGGTCAGGAAACCGTGACCATCTGTTGATCAACGAGCTAGTAACTAGAGGCTTACGAGGGACACGTTGTGGTCTGTGTATTCACACATGTATCACTATTTTCATATAATACAATTCAAGCATGAATAACATACAATTATCATGAACAAGGAAATATAATAATAACCATTTTATTATTGCCTCTAGGGCATATTTCCAACAGTCTCCCACTTGCACTAGAGTCAATAATCTAGTTACATTGTGATGAATTAAACACCCATAGAGTTCTGGTGTTGATCATGTTTTGCTCGTGGAAGAGGTTTAGTCAACGGATCTGCGACATTCAGATCCGCATGCACTTTACAAATATCTATGTCTCCATCTTGAACATAATTCCGGATGGAGTCAAAACGGCGCTTGATGTGCTTGGTCTTCTTGTGAAACCTGGGCTCCTTGGCAATGGCAATAGCTCCAGTGTTGTCACATAAGAGAGTCATCGGGCTTGACGCGCTTGGAATGACTCCTAGGTCAGTGATGAACTCCTTCATCCAGACTCCTTCCTGCGCTGCTTCGCAAGCAGCTATGTACTCCGCTTCACATGTAGAATGCGCCACGACGCTCTGCTTGCAACTGCACCAGCTGACTGCCCCTCCATTTAAAATATACATGTATCCGGTTTGTGACTTGGAGTCATCCAGATCTGTGTCGAAGCTAGCATCGACGTAACCCTTTACGACGAGCTCTTCGTCACCTCCATAAACGAGAAACATATCCTTAGTCCTCTTCAGGTACTTCAGGATGTTCTTGACCGCTGTCCAGTGTTCCATACCGGGATCACTTTGGTACCTCCCTACCAAACTTATGGCAAGGTTCACATCAGGTCTGGTACACAGCATGGCATACGTAATGGAACCTATGGCTGAGGCATAGGGGATGGCACTCATCTTTTCTCTATCTTCTGCCGTGGTCGGGGATTGAGCCGTGCTCAATCTCATACCTTGCAATACAGGCAAGAACCCTTTCTTGGACTGATCCATATTGAACTTCTTCAATATCTTATCAAGGTACATGCTTTGTGAAAGACCAATGAGGCGTCTCGATCTATCTCTATAGATCTTGATGCCTAATATATAAGCAGCTTCTCCAAGGTCTTTCATTGGAAAACTCTTATTCAAGTAGGCCTTTATGCTCTCCAAGAATTCTATATCATTTCCCATCAGCAGTATGTCATCCACATATAATATGAGAAATGCTACAAAGCTCCCACTCACTTTCTGGTAAATACAGGCTTCTCCCCAAGTCTGTATAAACCCAAACGCTTTGATCACATCATTAAAGCGAATATTCCAACTCCGGGATACTTGCACCAGCCCATAGATCGAGCACTGGAGCTTGCATACCTTTCTAGCATTCTCGGGATCGACAAAACCTTCCGGCTGCATCATATACAGCTCTTCCTTCAGGAAGCCATTAAGGAATGACGTTTTGACGTCCATTTGCCATATCACATAATCATAGAATGCAACAATTGCTAACATGATTCGGACGGACTTCAGCATCGCTACGGGAGAGAAAGTCTCGTCGTAGTCAATCCCTTGAAATTGTCGATAACCTTTAGCGACAAGTCGAGCCTTATAGATGGTCACATTACCATCCGCGTCAGTCTTCTTCTTAAATATCCATTTATTTTCTATGGCGTGCCGATCATTGGGCAAGTCCACCAAAGTCCACACTTTGTTTTCATACATGGATCCTATCTCGGATTTCATGGCTTCAAGCCATTTGTTGGAATCTGGGCCCGTCATCGCTTCTTCATAGTTCGAAGGTTCACCGTTGTCTAACAACGTGATTTCCATGACAGGGTTGCCGTACCACTCTGGTGTGGAACGTGTCCTTGTGGACCTTCGAAGTTCAGTAGTAACTTGATCTGAATCTTCATGATCATCATCATTTACTTCCTCCCTAGTCGGTGCAGGCACCTCGGGAACAATTTCCTGCGCTGCGCTACTTTCCGGTTCGGGAGGGGTGACTGTCACCTCATCAAGTTCTACTTTCCTCCCACTCACTTCTTTCGAGAGAAACTCTTTTTCCAGAAAGGATCCATTCTTGGCAACGAAGACCTTGCCTTCGGATCTGAGGTAGAAGGTGCACCCAATCGTTTCCTTTGGGTATCCTATGAAGACGCATTTTTCCAATTTGGGTTCGAGCTTTTCAGGTTGAAGTTTCTTGACATAAGCATCGCAACCCCAAACTTTCAGAAACGACAGCTTAGGTTTCTTGCCAAACCAAAGTTCATACGGTGTCGTCTCAACGGATTTTGACGGAGCCCTATTTAAAGTGAATGCGGCAGTCTCTAAAGCATAACCCCAAAAAGATAGCGGTAAGTCGGTGAGAGACATCATGGATCGTACCATGTCCAACATAGTACGATTTCGACGTTCAGACATACCATTACGCTGCGGTGTTTTGGGCGGTGTCAATTGTGAAACAATTCCACAGTTCCTTAGGTGTGTGCCAAATTCATGACTTAAATATTCACCCCCACGATCCGATCGTAAGTACTTTATTTTTCTGTCACGTTGATTCTCAACCTCATTCTGAAATTCCTTGAACTTTTCAAAGGTCTCAAACTTGTGCTTCATCAAGTAGACATACCCATATCTACTCAAGTCATCTGTGAGGGTGAGAACATAACGATAGCCACCGCGAGCTTCAACACTCATTGGACCGCACACATCGGTATGTATGATTTCCAATAAGTTGGTCGCTCGCTCCATTGTTCCGGAGAACGGAGTCTTGGTCATCTTGCCCAAGAGGCATGGTTCGCACGTGTCGAATGATTCATAATCAAGAGACTCTAGAAGTCCATCTGCATGGAGCTTCTTCATACGTTTGACACCAATATGACCAAGGCGGCAATGCCACAAGTATGTGGGACTATCATTATCAACCTTACACCTTTTGGCATTCACACTATGAATATGTGTAACATCACGTTTGAGATTCATCAAAAATAAACCATTTACCAGCGGGGCATGACCATAAAACATATCTCTCATATAAATAGAACAACCATTATTCTCGGATTTAAATGAGTAGCCATCTCGCATTAAATGAGATCCAGATACAATGTTCATGCTCAAAGCTGGTACTAAATAACAATTATTAAGGTTTAAAACTAATCCCGAGGGTAGATGTAGAGGTAGCGTGCCGACGGCGATCACATCGACCTTGGAACCTGTCGTGGAATTAACACGTCAGATGTCCGGTTTAGCGGACTTAGTGGTGAGGCCGCGCATCTATGTAGTAGCTTGAGAGGGGTTGAGCGGTTCGAGAGACGCGATGTAAGACACGGATTTAGACAGCTTCGGGCCCCAAGAAACATCATTCGGTAATAACCCTACGTGCTGTTTGAGGCTAGGTCTCATTATGATCCTCGTGGTATCGCCGGTAAACCGGCTCTTTGTGTCTAGCCCTAGAAACTTGTCTGCTTGTGGCTTGTCTAAACTTCTAACTTGTCTCTTTGGGGAGCCCTGCCCCTCCTTATATATGTTGAAGGGGCGGTTTACATGACTAGTCCTAGTAGGACTAGGATTGATCTATTACAAGGAGTCCTAGTCTTGCTTTCTTTGTAGGAGAATATCCCTTATGCTTTTTTCATAAACCGGCCCACTATTAATATGAACCGGCCTTCTAGGCCTTGGGCCTTGTCATCCATGATCCGCCTGCCGGGTTACCAGTGAGTGGTATTATTCAGGCAGGTTGCTAGTAAATCATCAAGTGTAAAACGTCTCTCAAGTAAACCACCAAGTCCGGCCGGGTTATAATTCCGGCCGGTTCATACCGCGGGGTATATCCCCGACATTAGCCCCCAAGTTTAGCTTGGATTTATCCATGGTAAACTTATGCTGCAAAATAAACATAAGAACAAATCTGACAGGTTGTGCTCCGGGTTAAGAATTCTTGTAAACCGGCATCTGACCATCCTTAAGTCCTTGTCCTTTCCTTCTTCTTAGAAAATCCGGGTCAACACACCAGTTTCATAATCAACTTGCTTGTAGAAAAAATATTGCCAATAAAGAATCCATTTGACTCGGCCTTTAATGCTCTGATTTGACAAAAATATAACTGATATCCAGCCGGCTTGAAGATGTAGAACTTGCCGGTTTATGATTGCCAAAATTGCCGGGTCACACAATTAATCTGATTTGCCAGAACTGAAAATTTGAAGATGTTCCTCCTTTATATGCATATTACCTATAGCCCCCAAGTGCCGGGTCATTATGTAATAATGAACAGGGACTTTGTATATACTTCATTGAAAATAACCTTGTATAATCTTGAAGAAATCCGGATTGTTCATCCCAATCACTATGAAACTGAATATTCCAAATTATGTAACCCCCAAGTGCCGGGTCATTATGCAATAATGAGCAGGGACTTTTGAAAATATGATCATGTAAACTTGAATAGCAACATATAGCCCCCAAGTTCCGGGTTATTTATGCAATAATGAGCAGGGACTTTGTAGATATAATCATTGAAAATAACTTTTATATAATGTAACTTCCATCGTGGGGTTTGAACTCACATCCACAAGGTTAAGAGCTTTATGCTTTACCAACTGAGCTATGAAAGCTTCAATATAATGGATTAATACTTGTGTACCTTGAATTGTTTGATAAGAGCGACTGGTAGCCCCCAAGTTCCGGTTTAGCTACATTTAGAAGGTGAACCGGTACTTCCAGATGAAGCAAATGATCTTTCCATTGGCCCCCAAGTGTCAAGTAGACAACTTGCTTGTGTGCTTGAGACTTTTGTTTTTGAATTGCTGCTGTTTACTGCTTCAACTGCCCATTAGCCCCCAAGTGTCAAGTGGACAACTTGTTTGTGTGCTTGAGACTTGTGTATTTGATATAATCTCAATCTGAATAATGTAACCCCCAAGTGCCGGGTTGTAAGCCTGTGGCGACTCGGGACTTTTCCTTTGTAGAATAAATCACTTTCATTGATGAAATAATATCCATTGCGCTTTAAAGCGACTTTGAACACTTCAATCATGATATTGATAACCATAATAAGAATCCAGCCATGTTGGCTATTGAAGAATATAATCCGGTCTTGAAAACCGGTTCCAGTGATGTTTGATCACAATCAGGCCGGGTTAATGAACACCGGTCATCATCTTATCTCATACTGGCGACTTATAGTCAAAAGCCAGGCCGGTTTTAATAAACACCAGTCATTAAAACTGATCATGTACTGCCAATATGTATTTAAAAATAAAATACTTCATACCTATGATTAAATATGCTTGATATCCTTAATCCGGCGAAATTTGCAATTTCCTGAGGAGCCTTTGATAGACCCAATAATAATCCCGGGTTCGATAAAAGACACCGGTTTATATCATTCTGAAACTTTGCCCAGAAGTTTGTAGCTTGTTGCCTGATGGATGATCCGGGTTATAATGAACACCGGTTTATTCATGCTGGTATTCATGACCCAGACTTTTCACTTTATAGATATGTGGTCAGCTTCTGTAGCTGTTCCACTCCGGTTTAAAGAGTTATAAAACATAAACACCAAAAATGCGAATTTGCAAATAAAACCATGTAGTCAAGGCTTTTTAAGAGCTGCCAGGCTCAAAGCAAGGTTCAGCCAATCACTGGATGTGGATTATCCATCTTTCCAGAGGGCCTAGCCAATCACTGAATGTGGATTATCCATCTTTTCAGAGGGCCGGTGGATGTGGATTATCCATCTTTCCATATGAACCATAAGAAAAAATTTAGCCAATCACTGGATGTGGATTATCCATCTTTCCAGAGGGCCTAGCCAATCACTGAATGTGGATTATCCATCTTTTCAGAGGGCCGGTGGATGTGGATTATCCATCTTTCCACTTAATAAACAATTTAGCCAATCACTGGATGTGGATTATCCATCTTTTCAGAGGGCCTAGCCAATC
>LR738714.1:71291917-71386828 GCA_902687465.1 Secale cereale
AATGTGGATTATCCATCTTTTCAGAGGGCCGGTGGATGTGGATTATCCATCTTTCCACTTGAACCATCATAAACAATTTAGCCAATCACTGGATGTGGATTATCCATCTTTCCAGAGGGCCTAGCCAATCACTGAATGTGGATTATCCATCTTTTCAGAGGGCCGGTCGATGGATGCGGGTAAACCCGACTGTTCATATAGTTTTCCCTGGCTCCATGGAATCATTGGTAGATCTTGAAGCGTCCTCTCTTGAACCGGATGTGACCTCATGCTCTTCAGATAGATTTTATTGCTTCTGAGTATATATTTTCTGCACAACCAGATAAACTGATCAAAGCATCTTATTTTCTTAATGAAAAATGATATATAACAAGAGAAATAATACTGTAGATGGATATCACCTGAGTGAATTTGAACCGATATGTTGAATAGACTAGATCACAGGATGGACAGTAAAACGACCGCAGTATCAGAGGCGGCTCAGACAGTTAAACCTGTTGTGGGGTTGTAAACCGGTGCGGATGCGTGAACCGGCCGTCTGATTTGCTCAAAGAATAGACGGGTTGGCCGGCGCCGACGGGCTAGTTGTACTCCTCGTTATAAACCGGCGTAGTTGTGAAAGACGGACACGGGTTGCAAATCGGCGCGGTCGCAAGAGACGGCCAAGGCGTTGTAAACCGGTGCTTGAATCCGTAAAATAACGATGATCACTTGTGTCGAACAATGTTTAGCGTGCCTCCACCTCCGTGGGATAATATCATTTTATAATGAATAATTTTTCTGCATATAAAATACAGCAGGGCGAGGAATTTTTGCTCGGATGAATTAATATGTGTTAAAAATAAATAGGATAGATATCACCTGGTATTTTTCGTTGTATGCCGGTGCATGTGTCCGTTGAATGGCACCTTGCAGCTGGATACTTAGGCCACTTCCGACGTGTTGATGTAAACCGGACCGTAGGAACGGCGGGCTGCGCGTGCATCCACCAGGTCTCCCGTTGCGGACTGATATTGGCGCAATCTTCAGCGGGTGAGCTCACCGTTTGACGCGTGATAAATTCCCAACTGGTAGTTTTGCTCGCGTGCTGGCCGGGTAAGCAGATGCCAGTTTTGTTCTGGCTCCTTGGACTTCACGTATGGCCATCATTAGGCCTAGTGCTTGTCAAACCTTGATATCTGTGCCAATAAACAATGTGGTAGAATTATTCTTCCCTTCCCGTCTCCCATGCATGTGCTTGACCGAAGTGCTCTTTGTTTTCTTATTCCAACTGTGTCCATCAGCTAACTCAAAAGCAAAAACACGCGGGCCACGAGCGATTTGTCGGCTCGAAAGTGAGGGCACACGGCCCACTTGGCGGTGATTACGCCAAGGCAGCGGCTCGCTGGGATGAACAGCAGATGCCGGCGCGGTGGCTTGAGGCAGAACTGAGGACGGGAGTGGCTACCCAGCAGCCCATCACGGGCAGGTGAGGAAGTGGTGCTTGGACACACCAGAGGTGGCTCAGAGCGAAATAAACACCGTGGAGGTGAGTGGCGGAGGGCAGCTCGAAGTAGGACGGTGAGGTAGCGAGCCGACAGGGCCCGTTAGAGTCAACTGAAGCAGTGGCTCAGCGCGGCGCTACCCTGGCGGCCCAAGATCGAAGCAGCCAAGGTAGCTTGGTCAGGGCGGGCCGTGGCATCTCGCGGACAGCAGCAGCTCAGGCAGAGACTGCGGCGAGGGGCCGGCTTGATGCGAAACTGAGTTTGGATGCCAACGGCTGCGGGCATATCAACGAGCAGGGGTGGCTTGGTGTGGTCCGGCTATGGAGGCACGGCGGCTTGAGAATAAAGAGGCAGCCTGCTGGCAACGGAGGCTGAGGCAGACAGAAGCTCGCAGGGCTCGGCGACCGGCCACTCAACACGGTGGCTGGCGGGGGCTATCAAGGCGGAGGCGCACCGGCGGCTCCGGGCAGAAGCAGCTTGATGCGGCGCAGAGGCGGCAACTGGCGTGGTGGAGATGACTCGCGCTAGTCGCGAGGTGATTCGGTTGGGGGAGTCCGGGGCCAGCGGTGGCGGCTCGGAGACGGACCTTGCTTCGGCCAACGGATTCCCTTGAAATTCCGGTCGGTTGATCACTTCCCCGAAATTACACGGAGCCCCCAGGGAAGGAAACAGCCGTGGAGACGCAGGGCGGTGTCCCGGGCCATCGAGGGCGGACAGGAGACAGCTCGCCGGCGACCCAGGTATGGATCGGAGAACTCTTGAAGGTGAGGGCGCATCAGCAGCCTGCATCTACGGCGACTCGGGGCCGGCTCGTCGTTAGAACGGCGCGCACCGGCGGCTCGAAGAAGGAAGGGGAAGGCCCCGCGGCGCGAGAAGCACCGGCGAGTCGTGGTCCGGCGGCTCTGTTCGGAGTGGCCCAGAAACTCGCAGGCGTGGCCGTGGCGGAATATGAATCCAATCCACTTCCGGATCGGTTGCCGGTTCAGAGGCGGAGTCATACGGCAGGAGGGCGGAGCTTCTTGCGGTGGCAACGAAATTAAATCCGGGACGGCAACGAGCATCAAAGCAGGCTATCACAAAGGCCAGCGACCCGGTGCCGGCTTCGGCTGCGGAGGCAGGTGCAGCGTAATAATCCGGCGATTTAGTCAACGAAGCAATCAACAGTGGCCAAGGCGACTTGAAGGCGGAGACGCTGCCGCAGAACTGTGGCAATTTTGATCATGGAGGGGATTCACGAGGCGATGTAGGGCGATCCGAACTCGGATTCGGCAAGATCTGGCGGGTTTGAGTCCTCCGGGTCGTAGTCTTCTTTTTCTTCTCTTCTTTTTGCTGTTTCGACAGCTTTTGCTAATTCTCACGGAGAACTGGCGTGGCCCCGGCGGTTTACGGTGGAAACGTCTCCTAGTATAAACCAACATCGGATACAACCCACGGCGGCTGCTTGGAATAACTTGGCCTTGTGCATGTCGATGATTTGCACTCATCAGATTTCTGTGTACTAATACTGAACCAAACGAAACCTTTGGATTTTTTCAATAATCTTGCCAATCGTCCGGATCAACTCCATTAATCCTTAATCTCCGATTTTGATAAAAGCTGATGTAGATACTTTCAAAACTTCCTCAGGAAATTTACGAACTTCTCGATCCCTTGGAAAGATCCCTCCAAGAACTCAACACCACGGTGCGCAGGCCCCACGGTGGGCGCCAACTGTCGTGGAATTAACACGTCAGATGTCCGGTTTAGCGGACTTAGTGGTGAGGCCGCGCATCTATGTAGTAGCTTGAGAGGGGTTGAGCGGAATCGAGAGACGCGATGTAAGACACGGATTTAGACAGCTTCGGGCCCCGGGAAACATCATCCGGTGATAACCCTACGTGCTGTTTGAGGCTAGGTCTCATTATGATCCTCGTGGTATCGCCGGTAAACCGGCTCTTTGTGTCTAGCCCTAGAAACTTGTCTGCTTGTGGCTTGTCTAAACTTCTAACTTGTCTCTTTGGGGAGCCCTGCCCCTCCTTATATATGTTGAAGGGGCGGTTTACATGACTAGTCCTAGTAGGACTAGGATTGATCTATTACAAGGAGTCCTAGTCTTGCTTTCTATGTAGGAGAATATCCCTTATGCTTTTTTCATAAACCGGCCCACTATTAATATGAACCGGCCTTCTGGCCCTTGGGCCTTGTCATCCATGATCCGCCTGTCGGGTTACCAGTGAGTGGTATTATTCAGGCAGGTTGCTAGTAAATCATCAAGTGTAAAACGTCTCTCAAGTAAACCACCAAGTCCGGTCGGGTTATAATTCCGGCCGGTTCATATCGCGGGGTATATCCCCGACAGAACCATTCCCGACGCGCATCGTCACCTCGTCCTTTGCCAGTCTCCGCTTATTCCGTAGCTCCTGCTTTGAGTTACAAATGTGAGAAACTGCACCGGTATCGAATACCCAGGAGCTACTACGAGCACTAGTTAGGTACACATCAATAACATGTATATCATATATACCTTTGACGTTGCCGGCCTTCTTATCTGCTAAGTATTTGGGGCAGTTCCGCTTCTAGTGACCTATTCCCTTGCAATAAAAGCACTCAGTCTCTGGCTTGGGTCCATTCCTTGGCTTCTTCCCGGCAACTGGCTTACCGGGCGAGGCAACTCCTTTGTTGTCCTTCTTGAAGTTCTTCTTACCCTTGCCCTTCTTGAACTTAGTGGTTTTATTCACCATCAACACTTGATGCTCTTTCTTGATCTCCACCTCCGCTGATTTCAGCATTGGATACACCTCGGGAATGGACTTCTCCGTCCCTTGCATATTTAAGTTCAACATGAAGCTCTTGTAGCTAGGTGGGAGCGACTGAAGGATTCTGTCAACGACCGCTTCGTCTGGGAGATTCATACCCAACTGAGACAAGCGATTGTGCAACCCAGACAACTTGAGTATGTCCTCGCTGACAGAACTATTCTCCTCCATATTACAACTGTAGAATGCATTGGAGACATCATATCTCTCAACTCGGGCATGAGCTTGGAAAACCATTTTCAGCTCTTGGAACATCTCATATGCTCTGTGGTGCTCAAAACGCTTTTGGAGCCCCGATTCTAAGCTATAGAGCATGCCGCACTAAACCAGGGAGTAATCATCACAACGCGAGTGCCAAGCGTTCATAACATCTTGGTTTGCCGGGGCGGGAGCGTCACCTAGCGGTGCTTCTAGGACATAAGTTTTCTTGGCAGCTATGAGGATGATCCTCAGGTTACGGACCCAATCCGTATAGTTGCTACCATCATCTTTCAGCTTGGATTTCTCTAGGAACGCGTTGAAGTTGAGGGTGACATGAGCGTGGGCCATTTGATCTACAAGACATATTGTAAAGAATTTAGACTAAGTTCATGACAATTAAGTTCATCTAATCAAATTTAATGAACTCCCACTCAGATTGACATCTCTCTAGTCATCTAAGTGATACATGATCCGAATCGACTAACCCGTGTCCAATCATCACGTGAGACGGACTAGTCATCAACGGTGAACATCTTCATGTTGATCGTATCTTCTATACGACTCATGTTCGACCTTTTGGTCTTCCGTGTTCCGAGGCCATGTCTGTACATGCTAGGCTCGTCAAGTGAACCCTAAGTGTATTGCGTGTGTAAATCTGGCTTACACCCCTTGTATGCGAACGTTAGAGCCTATCACACCCGATCATCACGTGGTGCTTCGGAGCAACGATCCTTAGCAACGGTGCACAGTTAGGGGGAACACAATTCTTGAAATTTTAGTGAGAGATCATCTTATTTACTACCGTCGTTCTAAGCAAATAAGATGCATAAACATGATAAGCATCACATGCAATCAAATAAAGTGACATGATATGGCCAATATCATTTTGCTCCTTTGATCTTCATCTCTGGGGCACCATGATCATCCTTGTCACCGGCATGACACCATGATCTCCATCATCATGATCTTCATCATCGTGTCTTCATGAAGTCGTCTCGCCAAATATTACTTCTACTACTATGGCTAACGTTTAGTGTCAGGCCCAAGATGTGATTCTATCCCGATCACGTGACACTTACGTGATTGGGGCACAACCGCATTTCGGGCGCTTAGCAAGATGGATATCATTACATCGTACCATTACATACATACATGGGGGGATACAACAATACATACAAGTCACATGAATATAACATCAATACAAGGTATCCGACTACGGATACAAACATGAAAAGCACAATGACATCCATCTGCTATCCCAGGCTGCCGACCCAGAACCTAACCCAAGACTGAAGAAGAAGAAGAAGAAAGAACTCCAACAAAAGAACATCGCTCTCACGTCACAACATCGAAAACCTGCACCTGCAACTGTTGTTGTAGTATCTGTGAGCGACGAGGACTCAGCAATCCCATAACCATGGGTAACAAGACTATCAGAGCTTAATAGGAAGGAAGAGGTAAAGTGGTGAGGTTGCAGCAGCGGCTAAGCAAAATATGGTGGCTAACTTATGAGTACAAGAATAAGATGAGCATCTACGCAAAGGGTCGCAAACTAGTAGTGATCGCTAAAGATCCTGAACTACCTACGAGTCAAACATAACCCCACCGTGTTCTCTTCTCAAAGTGAAAAGAGACAGTCACGGTTACTCACACAGTTGTGTGTTTTACTTCGGATCCTCTGTCAAGTTTTCTGCAACCGGACATTAACAAATTCCAATCTGTCACATAACCGCGGGCACGGCTTTCGAAAGATCATAACCCTGCAGGGGTGTCCCAACTTAGCCCATCACAAGCTCTCACAATGAGCTGAAGTAATAATAATTATTACCCCTTATCTTAGGGACAATTCGATCAGGCTCGGTATCCCGGTGCACAAGACATTTCGACAATGGTAAAACAAGTCGAGCAAGACCTCCCGGCGTGCCGACACCCTGATAGTAGCCGCGCGTATCTCGTCTCAGGCCACGTCCGGATGAGCACTACGTACAGCAACCAAAGACCCCAGATAACTGGGTGGCATCACAAGTGGCTCTAGTTTGGGACCAACACAATCAGCACTGGCCCCCCCTGTTATGTAGAAGAATCCTCGGGGACATGACCCCCTATGCAAATTAATTAATTAGTTAAGTTGTTATTATGAGGCAAATTAAAACAAATGTTGGGCCTTGCTGGAGGAGTTTTATTCAAAGACGGACTGTCAAGGGGTCCCCATATACCCAACCGTGTAAGGAACGCAAAATCAAGGAACATAACGCCGGTTTATCGGCTCCTAAGGCGGCATGAGTGGAACAAAACACCGAGCAAAAGGCCAAGCCTTCCACCCATTGCCAAGTATATAGGTGTGTTAAGAAATATAAGATATATTGTGATATTCCCACAACATCAAGTTCCAACATGGAACAATCTTCATCTTCACCTGCAACTAACAACGCTATAAGAGGGGCTGAGCAAGCGGGTAACATAGCCAAACAACGGTTTGCTGGGAAGGTGTCAAAGGTTAGAGGTTTCATGGCAACAAGGAGAGGCTGACAACATAAGATAGGTAGCGCGACATATAACGATAGCATCGAGACTTCTAGCATGGCAATGATAGTAAAGGTATCCAAGGGGATGGTCATCTTGCCTGAGATCCCGGAAGGAAGAATAATGGATCCGTGAAGAAGATGGAGAAGAAGCCTTGAAGACGAACCATAGGTAGACGAACGAATCCTCACGATCGCACCGGAACAAGCACTAACGAGAAGAATCAAGCAATATGGTAAACACACAACACAAGAACATGACAATATGCTCAAGCAAGTATGATGCAAGACAAGTCTATATATGATGCAATACATGGCAAGGTAGGAAGCACAGAAAAACAACACAAGAACATGATAATATGCTCAAGCAAGTATGATGCAAGACAAGTCTATATATGATGCAATATATGGCAAGGTAGGAAGCACAGAAAAACAACACAAGAACATGACAATATGCTCAAGCAAGTATGATGCAATACAAGTCTATATATGATGCAATACATGGCAAGGTAGGAAGCACAGAAAAACAACACAAGAACATGACAATATGCTCAAGCAAGTATGATGCAATACATGGCAAGGTATGATTCATGTCCGGTTTAAATATGCATGGCATGGCAAGGTGCACAAACAATACTACACGCTAAGAGGAGCTCAATATGCAACGAGTTGCATATTGACGAAACACCACATTATATTTATTTAGTTGACTCTCGTTTATTTACAAGACAAGATTAAATGTTGTTAAACATGGCAAGAGGTGAAGCATAATAAAACTACCTATCTAGGCAAGTTGAAATGGGGCCGGAACAACAAACAACAATTCCGGAAAAAAAATCATGTGCATATTATGAATTGGTACTGTTCTGCCTATTACCACATTTTAAAGTTGTTAAACAGCAAAACAAAGTGCATCATGTTATTCTACACATTTTTCTACCACATTTACATATAAAGTTTATTAAAAACCGAGCTACGGTTATTTAGTTATGAAATAAAGCATTTTAGCAAGTTATTTACACAAATTAATGAAAACAGCAAGTTAAACATTTTTAACAGGGGTGAAAGTGGCATATTATGAATCTACACAAAATTCTAAGCATTTTTCATATATAACTTGTTTAATTCTGATGCACGGTTGTGAAGTTATTAAATGAACGAAGTAGAGGGACTATTCTGTAAAACTGCAGCAACTGGATTAATAGCTAAATTCGCAAAAGGAAAAAAAACGTCTACGGGCTGAAACTGGATCTGGCCCAACAAAAAGAAAAAAACGAAGGGCGCTTGGGGGTGGCTCACCCATGGGCCAAGGCCAAACTGTGGAGAGGGAGGGGAGGCTTGCTTGCTAGCCTCCGCACAAGATGTGGCCCAGGCTAGGGTCGCTCCCTGGATCGGGTCGAGGCAGAGTAAACGGGCACGGTCAGCGCTCAATCCAGGATGAGGTCGAGGCTGAGTCGCTCGCTCGACAGGAAGCAGCGGCGGCGCGAGACAGTAGAGACGCGGAGCAAACGAGCGGCGAGGCGGCGGGAACGACGAGGGACGCGCAGTCCTCCAGACCTGGCCGGCGCGAGCATGGACGGGGTGGCTGACGTCCTCGTCAGATCCGGCGGAGACGACAACGAAGCAGGGCGGCGGTGGAAGCTGCAGAACCATGGCGTTGTCTGTCCAAAGCAGAGAGAGTCCTGAGAAATGAAAGGGAGGAGGAAGAACGAGGAAGAAGCCGGGCATGGCGCTGGACCTGAGGCGGGTCGCTGCGGCGGCGTGCTGGAGAGGACCTTCGGCGGCCAAGAGACGGAGCTTGTCTTGGGGTGGCCATGGCAGGAACTTGGCGCTCGATGCAGGGACAAGGAAGACAAGGCAACGGGGTCCTGGTCCCGCGGATCGTCGAGATGCACCTGACGGCGACGATGGATGGCTCGCGGACGAACTCCGGCTCGACAAGCACCCACAGTGGGAGCGTAGAAGGGGAGAGAGGCGTGCTGGTTCGATCGGCGGAGGTGAGCTGCGGCTCGGGCCCATCGAGGGACTTGGTGGCGCGGGCGTGGAGGATTGGGGCGAGGCGTTGGTTGGCCCGGCGCTGAAGATGAGGGTGACGATCGGGGAGTATTTGATTTTTGAGCCGGGGAAGATCGCGAGGTGGAAGAGGGCTGGCGGCGGCGACTAGGAGGATGGGACAAGATCCCTGATTTCTAGGGTTCGGTCTGCTTAAATAGCGGGTAGGTTTTGGTTAGGGGCTAACTACACCCTCCGATTAAAATCGAACGGTCCAGGATAATTAGGTTAGGAAGCCCAAACAAAGAAACAATGATATTTTAGGGATGTTTGGGGATGATCCGGACACATCGGTAACGAAAACCCGGGTCGGGTTCTGGGCAGCTTCGGGCATGCAGTCGAGGGGTAAAAATGGGCTGTGTAGAATGTGAGGCTGAGAAGAGAGAGAGAGAGAGAGAGAGAGAGAGAGAGAGAGAGAGAGAGAGAGAGAGAGAGAGATGGCAGCCCGGCAACAGGTCTCAGAGTACTGAAACGTCCGACGTTTATCCGGCTATAGTGCCGCTATAAGTTTATCGGTTGGGCTATCAAACAAACTCCGAATGCGACGAAATTTGACAGGCGGTCTACCTATGCTATAATAAGACCGCACGCCAAGTTTCAACCCATTCCGAGAACATTTTCTGGCCACTTATAAAATAAATATTCGGAGGTGCCGCGGGCGCATGCGAGTGTGTCTGGACTCAGAACGGACAACGGAGAAAACTAGGGAGCCCGAACGAATGCAAGTTTTGAAAACATGCTAATGAAATGCACATGATGACATGACAAAGTGCAACACGCAAGCAAATGACATGGCAACAATGACGAATAATTGGCTGACACCTGGCGCATCGGTCTCGGGGCGTCACATTTAGTAAGTAAAGTAATTACATGGCGTTATTCAGTGACACGCGGGTCATACAATAAATAAGACAACTCCTATGGCTCCTGCCGGATGTCATTCTCATCGACATGCAAGTCGTGATTCCCTATTACAAGAACATGATCAATCTCATACATCACATATATCATTCATCACATCTTCTTGGCCATATCACATCACATAGCATATGCTGCAAGAACAAGTTAGACGTCCTCTAATTGTTGTTGCAAGTTTTTACGTGGCTGCTATAGGTTTCTAGCAAGAACATTTCTTACCTACGCCAAAACCACAACATGATATGTCAATTTCTATTTACCCTTCATAAGGACCCTTTTCATCGAATCCGATCCGATTAAAGTGGGAGAGACAGACACCCGCCAGCCACCTTATGCAACTAGTGCATGTCAGTCGGTGGAACCAGTCTCACGTAAGCGTACGTGTAAGGTCGGTCCGGGCCGCTTCATCCCACGATGCCGCCGAATCAAGATTGGACTAGTAGCGGCAAGAGAATTGAACAAAATCAACGGCCACAACTTGTTTCTGTTCTACTCGTGCAAGATGCTACGCAAAGACCTAGCTCAGATGCCACTATTGGGGAACGTAGCATAATTCAAAAAAATTCCTAAGCTTCACCCAGATCAATCTAAGGTGTCATCTAGCAACGAGCATAAAGGAGTGCATCTACATACACTTTTGTAGATCGCGAGCGGAAGCGTTCAAGAGAACGTGGATGATGGAGTCGTACTCGTGGTGATCCCTATCTCCGATGATCCCAGCGCCGAACGGACGGCACCTCCACGTTGAACACACGTACGGTGCAGCGACGTCTCCTCTTCTTGATCCAGCAAGGGGGGAGGAGAGGTTGATGGAGATCCAGCAGCACGACTGCGTGGTGGTGGATGCAACGGGAAAAGCTGCAGGGCTTCGCCAAGGACCTGCGGGAGGAGGGAGAGGTGTAACGTGGGGGGGAGGCGCCAGGGGCTGAGGTGCGGCTGCCCTCTCCCCCCACTATATATAGGGGCCAGGGGGGCGGCGGCCCTAGGAGATGGGATCTCCTAGGGGGGGCGGCGGCCACGGGGGTGGCATGCCCCCCAAGCCGGGGGGCGCCCCCCACCCCTAGGGTTTCCAACCCTAGGCGCAGGGGGAGGCCCAAGGGGGGTGCGCCAGCCCACTATGGGCTGGTTCCCCTCCCCCCACGGCCCATGGGACCCTCCGGGATGGGTGGCCCCACCCGGTGGACCCCCGGGACCCTTCTGGTGGTCCCGATACACTACCTGTGACCCCCGAAACTCTCCTGATGGACGAAACTGGACTTCATATATATAATTCTTTACCTCCGGACCATTTCGGAACTCCTCGTGACGTCCGGGATCTCATCCGGAACTCCGAACAACATTCGGGTTTCCGTGTGCATATATCTCTACAACCCTAGCGTCACCGAACCTTAAGTGTGTAGACCCTACGGGTTCGGGAGACACGTAGACATGACCGAGACGACTCTCCGGTCAATAACCAACAGCGGGATCTGGATACCCATGTTGGTTCCTATGTGTTCCTCAATGATCTCATCGGATGAACCACGATGTCAAGGATTCACTTAATCCCGTATGCAATTCCCTTTGTCTATCGGTATAGTACTTGCTCGAGATTCGATCGTCGGTATACCGATACCTTGTTCAATCTCATCATGGCAAGTCTCTTTTCTCGTTCTGTAATACATCAGCCCGTGACTAACTCCTTAGTCACATTGAGCTCATTATGATGATGTCTTACCGAGTGGGCCCAGAGATACCTCTCCGTCATACGGAGTGACAAATCCCAGTCTCGGTTCGTGCCAACCCAACAGACACTTTCAGAGATACCCGTTGCGTACCTTTATAGCCACCCAGTTACGTTGTGACGTTTGGCACACCCATAGTATTCCTACGGTATCCGGGAGTTGCACAACCTCATGGTCTAAGGAAAAGATACTTGACATTGAAAAGCTTTAGCATTACGAACTACAAGGATTTTGTGCTAGGCTTAGGAATGGGTCTTGTCCATCACATCATTCTCCTAATGATGTGATCCCGTTATCAATGAAATCCAATGTCCATGGTCAGGAAACCGTGACCATCTGTTGATCAACGAGCTAGTAACTAGAGGCTTACCAGGGACACGTTGTGGTCTATGTTTTCACACATGTATCACTGTTTCCGTATAATACAATTCAAGCATGAATAACAGAAAATTATCATGAACAAGGAAATATAATAATAACCATTTTATTATTGCCCCTAGGGCACATTTCCAACATCAACTTATAAGAATGATGCAAAATGGACGTATCACAACTTGAGAGCATGAAAACAACAAGCTACAGCAGACCATATATGCAAACAAGGGCATGGATGGATAGAGCATAACATGGACAACAATACATGATCATTGGGCATCTCAAAACGAGAATGGATTTGAGTGGGGCATCAAGCAAACATGGCATCAGGTTATAATAGTTTCACACTGCAGTTTTTATCAAGTCATAGAAAATAACAACAACGAGTAGGTCACTTTGCAAGCTTGTTGCAAACACCACAAGGCATATCATGAAAAGTGGATTGCACCACAACAAAGATGACATGATTGTGCTTCTAAAACATATTGACATGTAGCTCAAACAAAAATCACACATAAAGATATGAAGAAGACAAATCGGCATCTCATAACAAGTTTCAGCACTTAACAGCTGTCGGGAAAACTGATCCACGAGCACCTATGGGACCGGCGGACCGAGTCCCTTTCGGTTCGGCGGGGGGCGGAGATCGCACGAAGAGCAGATCGAGGCGAGGCACACGAGCAGTTTACCCAGGTTCGGGCCGCACGGATGCGTAAAACCCTACTCTTGCTTTGTGGTTTGTATTGAGTTCTTGCTCGGGAGCGCTGAGTGCTACAGTACACACCAGCAGCTAACAAGATCGAGCGTTAGAGTTCTTCTGCTTCGAACCCCCTCTCTACGTTGCGCATGGGCCTCCTTTTATATGCTCAAGGGGTCACCGACAGGTGGCAACGTAGACAAGGGTAAAAATGGAAAGGTGTTGTAGTTGGTACAACTACCTGTACAGTGCATCCTACCTAACCCTGACGGCAGGGGACAAGGGCATTAAATGCCCATCGGCGTCGCCCAAACAGTGTAAAAAGGGACCGTCAGGGACGCCACCGCTCGCCACGGCGGCGATCTTGTCAGCGCCGCTTGCCACCGCGTACCGCTGGCTGCACAGCCTCCTGCCACGTACGCCTGGGAGGGTCCCAGAGCGACACGTTGGTGGATGCGCTGGAGCGCGGGTACAGAGTGGTAGCTTGTCGCGGCAAGCGCCTTGCCGCGGTCGTTGTCTTGTCGCGTCCGGGAGCTTGCCGCTCACCGGGCCTTGCCGGGACGCGTGGCGCGTTGCGGCAAGTTCCTTGAGATGCCTTGGTTGGCCTTCCCGGCAAGCTCCTCTTGCCGGGGTCCTGTCTTCTTGGCTTAAATACTTTGTTCTTGAATGGCTCCAAAGGAACCACGGAGGACCTTGGCGGTCACCCGGCAAGCCTTGCAGCGGGGTGCTCCGACTGCCCGTGCACAAGTTCGGGATACTAGGGTACACCTACTCTAGTACACCGACAGGAGCCCCCGGGCCTGGGCCATACACGGTGCCGAGTGCTGTTGGGCCAGGCCCAAATCAGTGCACGGGCACGCGCGCCCTGGGTTATGTCGTATCTTTCTCCGTATCCACCGCGCCCTCCCCGAACGGCACGCGTTGATTGCAGCGTCGTGGGAGAGATCGTGGGCGGTTTCTTTATTCGGAAAGGCGGAACGTCCGCCCCTCCCTCCTTATAAGCAGGGGAAACAGGGGCAGTTCGTCCATCCGCCAGTTGCTACTTCAACCTCCAAAACCTCCGCCGCTCCCCTTCTTCCCAAAGCTGAAAGAGAGCAGCGCTCCGCCCCCCATCGCCACCAGCACCACCAACGCCGTCGACCTCCCTCACCACTTCCGCCATGGCTCCGAAAACCGACAAGGGGAAGGGCGCGAAGTCGGCCGAGGCACAGCGGCTCGTGGCGCTGCGAAAGGAGCGGGCTGTCTCCCCCCCCCCCCAAGCTTACCGCGAGGGAGCTGAGGGAGTGCTACTACCTCTTCTGGTCGGGGGAGACGCGGGCGCACCCGCGCACGAAGGTACTTCCAGCCATTGCTTGAAAAACGGCTCCAACTGGATACCCGTTCTTCGCCTTGTTCTTCTACTGCGGGCTCTGCCCGCCTTTCTCTGAATTTTTCTGCGACATTATGAACACCTACGGGTTCCGCCTCCTTGACTTCACCCCCAATGTTGTCCTGACCATGGCAGTTTTCGCACATCTCTGCGAATACTTTGTCGGAGTCTATCCAAATGTAGCCCTTTTCCGCCACTTCTTTATGCCCCGAGTTGAGAGAGGAGAGCCTTTATCCGGCGGAGTCTCCTGGATCTCGAGGGCCGGCAAGAAGGACACTTATCTGGAGGGAGAGCTCCGCAGCAAGTGGGAGGAGTGGAGAGCAAACTGGTGCTGGATCGTCGAGGAGAACCCGCAACCATTTACCGCCTGGCGCCAAGCCCCAGTAGTGCGCGGCAGCGACTAGAGCAACGTGGCCTCGGAAGACGATAGGCTGAAGATTGCCGTCGCCCGGATCCAACGCCTCAGGCTTGTCGGGCTCACTGTAGGCGCAGTTGGCGCAGATTTCCTTCGCCGCCGCATCGCAACCCTGCAGGAGAGGAAGAGACCCGCCTGGGAGTTTGAGAATGCGGTGGACATCATGAGGCTGCGCCCTGTCCTCAACTTCAACTTCATTGTCCTGGAGCTCAACGCGATGCTCCAGGAGCTGTTCAAGTATGACCCTCAGCGTCCCGAAGTGTTCAGGTTGTCGAGGGGTGTCGTTCCGCTGTGCAACAACTCCACGCTCAGCCGCATTCGCGCAATGATGTCGATGTGCGACTCTCATGGGATTGACCCAACTTGGCAAGAGCATGCAGATGACGCCGTGCAGGAGTTCTTTGACAGCTTGGAAGAAGTGCCGATTCACTCCGACGAGAAGAAAGGCCTCACCCGCGACACCACCGATACGGAGCTGAAGTGCATCGCCACTAGGCTGGAAGAGGCAGCCGCAGCCGCAGCCGCGGGTGAGTTCGGATTCACCGTGGAGGAGGCAGAGGCAGCAAAAGCGGCAAGCCTTGCCGAGCGAGAGGAGTTTGTCGGCGAGGAGAAGCTTGCCGGGCAAGACGTCGAGTCGAGCGAGCCCGCCGAGCAGGGCGTCTAGTCGAGCGAGCCCGCCGAGGATACGAGAGGCTCGTTGGAGATCGACTCCTCTTCCTCCTCATCTTCAGGCAGCTCGCCGCTAGCAGAGCCCCAGCTCCACCAAGAAGGCGTCTCCGCAAGGCCGGGGACGTAGCGGAGCGGCAGACGAGTCAACAGCCGCCACACCGCGCGACACGCTCCACCGCGGCAAGTAATGTTGTCGCGGGAGCACCTCGCGCTGCTGCGGCAACTGGAGCGGGGTCTTCCCGGACCACCGCTTCTGCTCCTGCCACTTCCCACGCCACGGCGGCAGCCGGAGCGGGGTCGTCTCAGACCACCACCACTGCTCCCGCCAAGCGGCCAAGGGAGCCTACTCCTCCGCCTCCTCGCGCCGGACGTGAGCTGGACTTCGACTTCTCCGCGCTCAGCTCCGACGAGGAAGAAGAAGAGTAAGATTCTCGTTGTACTTGTATTTCTTCAATTTTTTGCTGTTTTGTCTTGTATCTCATTTGCTTCATTCCGGACTTATTCCTTTTCAGGACTCTGGCCCAGAGAGCGGCAAAGAGAGCCAAGGTCCCGGCGAGTAGAGAGGAGGTCATCATCGTCGAGGATGAACCCATCGAGACCACCTTGCCAGACCCGGCAACTAATCTTCAGAGCAGCCCCCAGCGCAGCCCCCAGCGTAAGTATATGGTTCACTTTCCGCAGTTAGGCGCGCGTGGATGCTCTTTCTTTACTGATATCTGTTTGTTGGTTTGTGTAGGAGCAGAGCAGCCCCACCAGGAGCGCACGGAGGCCGCCCCCAACGAGCCATCTGTTTCGACTACGCGCCAAGGGAGAGTTCTCCGGCAAGGGTCTCTCCGGCAAGGGAGCGTTCTCCGCCAAGGGAGAGTCCTCCGGTAAGGGAGAGCTCTCCGGTAAAGGAGAGGACCAGCGGCCCCCCGCCGGCGGAGACTACGACTGCGCCGCCAAGTGAGAGCTCTCCGGCAAGGGAGCCTGCCGAGGACCCGGCTCGCGCAGGTAATCCCCTCGCTTCAAAACTTCCCCTGGGTTCTTCTTCTTTTGATCTTCTTTTTTGGATATTTGCTTGACTTTCTTTCCCTTTCCGGCCGTCAGATCCATCTGCTGCGGAGCCAATGGAGACGGAGGTTGCTGGCGAAGAGAACACGCACGGCAACACCGGCGACGCCAACGCCAACGAAGAAGCAGCCGGCGCCGACGATCCCGCCGGCGATGAGGCCGCCAAGGCTGCCGCCGCAGCAGCTGGCGAGGGGTCCGGCGATCGCACTGACGGCCCTGAGGCCGCAGGAGCGCCAGTTGCTACGCCGACTGCCGATCCCTCCGCCGCTGCCGCAGTGCCAGGCTCCGAAGGGCCCCAGCCAGGCGTCTACTTGAAGGCCGGCGATGGCGTCTTCATCAACCTCCCCTGGGCGTCAAGCTCCAGGGCGCCGGTCGAGGGAGAAATCTTTGATGGAGAGGTACTTGCCTCCGCTGGGCTGACGTTAGTTGACGCGCCGAGCAGCAGCAGCGGCGAGCCCGAGGAGGAGCGGCTGCTGCGGAAGCTGTTGTCGCTCTACCGCGCTCGGCAAGCCAAGCTGGAGTCCCGCGAGGCGCTTGCCGCGAAGGCGGGAGCTGACATTGAGAAACGCGCGGAGGAGCTCCGGGTTCTCAACCAGGCAGCTCTCCGGTCCCTGGCAGAGGAGCGGGAGCAACTTGCCGAGGAGCAGCAGGCCTTCTTCCTCGAGAAGGCTGAAGTCGAAGAACAGCAGCGGCTTGCCGCTGAGAAGCTGTCCGCGCGGGAGGGCGAGCTGGCGCAGCGGAAGGTCAATCTTGACAGCCACGAGGAGGAGCTTGCCGCGCGCGAGCAATCACTTGGCGGAGACCTCAAGCAAGCAGAGGATGCTGCCGCTGCTGCCGAGGCCGCCAAGAAGGAGCTGGAGACGAAGGTGGCGCAGCTGGAGGCCGATCTCAAGGCGAGCGGTGAGGAGATTGCCGCGCTCAAGCGTGAGCGGGAGAAGGACGCCCACAGCAACTCGGAGCTGCAGGTTCGCCTCGCCGAGAAGGGCAAGGAGCTTGCCGCCGCCAAGGAATCCAACGCGGATCTTGAGTTGAAGCTGACCACTTTGACCAAGACGCTGGACGGCGCCAGGGAGCGGGAGGCGGCCTTGAAGGAGGAGATCAAGGCCGAGAAGGCGTTGCTGGCTAGTGCTGCTGCCGTCCAGAACACTTTCAGGGAGATCGTCGAGCACTGGACGGAGGGTCTCGTGAACGCTGCCGCGGATATTGACAGGGAGCTGGCGCAGCTGGGGATGGAGGATCTCGGGTATCCCTCCGATGAGAGCCTCCAGCCCAGCGCCAAGCTCACCCTGTTCTTCAAAGGCGTGGCGACGGCCCTCCAGCGACTTCGGAAGAGGATCCCAAAGCAGATGGCCGACGAGTCGCGCAAGCTCTGCGCGGGAGCTCTTCAAAAGGCGTTGGTGAAGGTGGCCTTCCGCAACCCGGGCCTCAACCTCACCAACATCCTCAAGTCCCTGCCGCAGGATGCTGATCTGGAGGTGCTCAAGGCCCTTGTCGCACCCATTGTGGACAAGGTGAGCGGGATCAAGAGGGTTGAGGGTGATCGCGTAGATTAGGCCGCCCGTTTTCTTCTTCTCTTGTCGCTGCTAGTCATGTTATGAGAACAATCTATTAGAGCTGCGACAAGCTACTTTGTAATATAACTCTATTTTGGGTAGTGATTGCTATGTAATTTCCTTTACTTGATTCCTTCCTTTGTATGTTTTTGCCCTACGCTTTTAGGGAACTTGCCGGTGCAGGCACCTTAGCTGCGAGCGCTGAGTGTGGAACGTCAGCAGCCTGCTGGCGGTGCCGCTACCGACAAGAAACCTTGTCGCAACTAGTCGCAGCTCATTTAAGTTGTTGAGCGAACTCGAAACAAAGTTGTTGAGCGGAATCGAAACAAAGTTGTTGAGCGGGCTCGAAACAAAGTTAAGGGCGCAACTAGCTACGAGTTGGTTCCTCCGCGCACAGGTTTTCCATACAAAGCACGATCTTTCAAGGAAGATAACTTAAAATTTTAAAAATCTGATTGCTCAAGCTTTGGCAACTTAGCTTTTCTGTTGTTTGCTTCCCGGCAAGGCGAAACTTTCTTGAACAACGCCTGGTCCATACCACTATCTTCTCCCCCCCCCGGCAAACTTGTGGGCGAGGGAACCTTCCTTTCCTTGAGAAAAAGAAAGAAGAGAAAACAACGATATGGAGCCTTATGGCTCGTTATTGCTTACCGGGGGTAGGTGCTGCACAAAGTGTCAGATAACACATGAAAAAAATAAAAAGCATGAAATTGACAAGATGTGCGGAGCACATGAGCTTTACTTATGCACGGGGTCTGCGCCCGGCTTTGTACAAAGGATTACATGCAACAGCGGCAAGACTTGTACAAAAGGTGGTTGCCGGAACGGGTTCCGGCAACCGCGCCTTATGGGTAAAACTTACGAAGATGCTCAATGTTCCAGGAGTTGCTCACCGGAATGCCATCTTCGGTCTCAAGGAGGACAGCGCCAGGCCTAGTGACTCGTTTCACCCGGTAAGGGCCTTCCCACTTCGGCGTGAACTTGTTGGAATTCTTGGCGGACTGAACGCGCCGAAGAACAAGGTCACCTTCCTCGAGACTTCTGCCGTTAACTTTGCGGCTATGGTAGCGGCGCAAAGCTTGTTGGTAGCGAGCAGCTCGTACAGCAGCCTGAAGACGGTCTTCCTCAAGGAGCAGCGCGTCATCTTGTCGCAGCTGCTCTTGCTCAAGCTCATCATAAGCGAGCACTACAGGTGACCCGTATACGAGTTCCGTGGGGAGAACTGCCTCTGCTCCATAGACTAGAGCAAAAGGTGTCTGTCCAGTGGCTCGATTTGGCGTCGTCCTGATCGACCAAAGAACCACCGGCAGCTCCTCAATCCAGTTTCTTCCGCACTTGTGCAGCCTGTCGAAAGTCCTGGTCTTGATCCCGCGCAGCACTTCAGCATTTGCCCTCTCCGCTTGACCGTTGCTTCTCGGGTGAGCAACAGAAGCGAAGCAGACCTTGGCGCCAAGATCTTGGACGTACTGCATGAAGGTGCGGCTTGTGAATTGCGTGCCGTTGTCGGTGATGATCCTGTTAGGGATCCCGAAGCGGCAAACAATCGACCTGAAGAACTTGACTGCTGACTGTGCTGTCACCTTCCTCACTGCTTCCACTTCCGGCCACTTTGTGAACTTGTCGATTGCCACGTACAAGTACTCAAATCCCCGACTGCTCGGGGGAAATGGGCCGAGGATGTCGAGCCCCCAGACCAAAAATGGCCAGGCACCAAAGATGTCGGGGACACTGATCCACGAGCACCTATGGGACCGGCGGACCGAGTCCCTTTCGGTTCGGTGGGGGGCGGAGATCGCACGAAGAGCAGATCGAGGCGAGGCACACGAGCAGTTTACCCAGGTTCGGGCCGCACGGATGCGTAAAACCCTACTCCTGCTTTGTGGTTTGTATTGAGTTCTTGCTCGGGAGCGCTGAGTGCTACAGTATGCACCAGCAGCTAACGAGACTGAGCGTGAGAGTTCTTCTGCCTCGAACCCCCTCTCTACGTTGCGCATGGGCCTCCTTTTATATGCTCAAGGGGTCACCGACAGGTGGCAACGTAGACAAGGGTAAAAATGGACAGGTGTTGTAGTTGGTACAACTACCTGTACAGTGCATCCTACCTAACCCTGACGGCAGGGGACAAGGGCATTAAATGCCCATCAGTGTCGCCCAAACAGTGTAAAAGGGGACCGTCAGGGACGCCACCGCTCGCCACGGCGGCGATCTTGTCAGCGCTGCTTGCCACCGCGTACCGCTGGCTGCACAGCCTCCCGCCACGTACGGCTGGGAGGGTCCCAGAGCGACACGTTGGTGGATGCGCTGGAGCGCGGGTACAGAGTGGTAGCTTGTCGCGGCAAGAGCCTTGCCGTGGTCGTTGTCTTGTCGCGTCCGGGAGCTTGCAGCTGTAGGATCGAAAGTATGTCTAGAGGGGGGGTGATTAGACTACTTGACAATATAAAAGTTCCGCCTTTTGATCATGAACAGTTTTTTGGCAGTTTCACAATTATGATCAATTCAAGTATCACCCTACACATGCAATTCTAGAGTATAAGCAGCGGAAAGTAAATTGCACATGTAGTAAAGAGAGGTGGAGAAGATCAAACGCAATTTGGAGACACGGAGATTTTTCTCGTGGTTCCGATAGGTGGTGCTATCGTACATCCACGTTGATGGAGACTTCAACCCACGGAGGGTAACGGCTGCGCGAGTCCACGGAGGGCTCCACCCACGAAGGGTCCACGAAGAAGCAACCTTGTCTATTCCATCATGGCCTACGCCCACGGAGGACTAGCCTTACTCGGGGTAGATCTTCAGGAAGTAGGCGATCTCCTTGCCCTTACAAACTTCTTGGTTCAACTCCACATCTCAGAGACGGAGGCTCCCAAACGACACCTAAGCAATCTAGGAGGCACCACCCTCCAAAAGGTAATAGATGTTGTTGATGATGATGAACTCCTTGCTCTTGTGCTTCAAATGATAATCTCCCCAACACTCAACTCTCCTCACTGATATGGCTGTGGTGGAAGAAAGGATTGAGTGGAAAGCAACTTGGGAAGGCTAGAAATCAAGTTTCATATGGTAGGAATGGAATAACTTGATCTCAACACAAGGGTAGGTGGTTCTCTTCTCAGAAAGTGTAAGGTAGAAGTGGTAGTACTTTCTGATGGCTCTCTCCACGAATGAAGAGGGGGTGGAGGGGTATATATAGCCTCCACACAAAATCCAACCGTTACACACATAATTGAGCAATCTCGGTGAGACCGAAGTGAAAACTCGGTCAGACCGAAAGTTCAAATATAGTGAACGTTGGGGTTTTCGGTGGGACCGAAAATACCATCTCGGTGTGTCCGATATGAGTCAAAGGTAGGAACTTGCCAGAATCGATGGGACCGAAATCAACAACTCGGATATTCCGAAATGATGACAAACGGTTACAGAAGGTTGGCAGTCCAGTTTCGGTGAGACCGAACTCAAAATCGGATGGACCGAAATTTCTAGGGTTTGGAAAATAGCTGAGGTGGTTCATCTCGGTGAGACTGAATTGGAAGAATCGGTTTGTCCGAGATTACTTATGAGTGTGTTAAGTAGTGAAAATTGCTGATAGTTGAAGGAGCTAAATCACTAAGCACTTGAGCAACCAGATCATCAACACAACCTCATCCCCTTTTAATAGTATTGGCTTTTCCTATGGACTCAATGTGATCTTCGATCACTAAACCAAAAATGGAGTCTTGAGTTTTCGCCAATGCTTGTCTTAGCATTTTGAGGGGTCCACTTCTTCAGACATTTCCATACCCATATCACTGAACTTCTCTGAAATGATTCTCAAGTAGCTATTAGTTCAATGATATATATGTTGTTATTAATTAGCAAAACCACCCGGGGATTAGTTGCACTTTCAATCTCCCCCTTTTTGGTAATTGATGACAACATATAGATCAAAGCTTCGACAAGAGATATAATCAATGAATAATATCGTCGCTTTGAGAAGTATGTGATAAACAAGAGCTCCCCCTAAATTTGTGCATTATTTAAAATTTGCGTTTGAATGCAAATGCACAATCGATTAGGATTATGGGTCACTCTTCCATGTCACATACATCTTGGTGGAGCGCACAAAATGATAAGAATGAATAACATGCACCCAATCACCAAGACAAGAGTAAATGATCATACAAGAAGGAATAGCATATGATAAGCATTAAGCACACATTAAAGCATAGTATGACCAAGCACTCATTAAGGTAGCATCAAACGTAGTAGCAAGCACACTGAAAGTATCAAGAACCAAAAGAACCAAATGTATCTCAAAGAAAACCGGCAAAAGAACGAAAGAGCACTCTCTCTCTCGAAGCCCTATGATCTACACAATTTCTCCCCCTTTGGCAACAAGTTACCAAAAAGTTCGAAAAAGCATAGAACTAAGCGTCACTGTGGGCTCTGCTGGCGGCTCCCGTCTGGGTAGATGTCGGAGTAGAAATGACGGCATCGGCGAAGACTTCTGCTGATGTCTGCGCTGGAGGAGTGGATGCTGGAGCTGGAGCTGGAGTAACTGCTGGAGCTGTAGCTGGTGCTGAAGTGGTAGCCCTGGAGTCAGTCACTGGGATAGCTGCAGATCGGGATCCTCTGGGAACCTGAGCAGTCTGGCGATGAGAGTCCTGGACTAGATCATCCTGCATGAGCTCTGCTCTCTCCTGCCTTGCTTCCTCCATGTGTGCCTCAAGCTTGTTGACGGACACCTGAATCTCAGTCAGCTTCACGTCCAGAGCGTGGATCTTGTCCTCAACAATCCTCTCTAGGCTTTCCTGAGATTGTTCAATGCTGGCCAGGCGTTGTTCAATCCTTTGGGTAGCTTCAAGAATCTGCTCTCCGAAGCTCTTTGGTTTAGCTGCTGCTGCTGCTGCCTCTTTATCAGCTTTGGCTCTCTTCGCAGCTTCAATTTTGGCTTGACCTTCAACTGAGGTTGGATCCTCCTCATCCATCACAACAACGTTATCTTCATGCTCTGGCTGCAGTGGCAAGTGCTTCCTATCCAACATGAATTTGCCCGTGCCAAACTTGGCATTGATGAGCATCTGAATCTGCGGGGCAAATCCACACGACCTCTTCTGGTCAGCTGCAGTCCTCTTAATGGTCTCTACCATTAAGTCCATCACCTTGAAAGGTGCCTTCTCATCAAGAATGTGCAGCATGTTGATAGAATATCCTCGAATCATGCGGTGGTCTCCAGACTTGGGCATCAATGTATGCCTCAAAATAGTGTTTGTTGTGGTCAGACCTGCCTGGAGATAGTACACTGAGCCAAGCTTCCACCCTTCCAAATCAGCAGCGGGGATTTCCTTGTACATGTTCTTCATGGAATCATGGCTCTTCTTAGGAATCCCATAGACATCAATGTCGTCCTCTCTCTGCACTGGAGCATTCAGAAGTTCTGCCCATTCTTCAACAGACGAAGAAAACCTTTGACCTTCAGTCATCCAGGTGATCTTGCCATCAGGATAGAAGTGGGTTGTGGCGTAGAACTGCATGATCATCTCGTCATTCCAATCTGTTAGCTTCTGACCCACGAACTCATCAACTCCACATGCAGTGAAGCTCTCATGCACATGGGGAAAGAAGTCTCGGTGCTCTTCACTGTCAATGTACTTCCAGTCAACATACCTGGTGTCAGCAACAATAGGCTTCTTATCCATCAGCACGGTCTCATAGAAGTCCTGCTGCTCTCTGGTGTGGAATCTGGGGTCCACAGCAGTCCTTCTCCTCACGGCATATGGATCAGACTGTCTCCATAGCCTGAGACCTCTATCCTTCCTTGCCTTCATATCCTCGGCTTGAGGATGAGCATCGTTGTGGAGTGGCAATTTAGGACGGAGCTTCAGCAACACATGTTCTTCATCAGACTCAGACGGTGGCATCTCACCTTTGTTCTTCTCAGAATCTGGAATGTTCCTGGTTGTCCTCTTGGGCTTGGCTGGAGCTGCCTTGGCTTGAGCAGGCTTCTTGGGCTTAGAAGTGGCTTGAGCCCTAATAGCATCACCCATGAACTTAGCCTTCTAAGGAGGAGGCTGGGGTGCATCTTCTTCTTCTTCATCAGCAGCTGCATCAACATGAGGTTCAGCATATACTACCCTCTTCCTCTTGGAAGTTTTCTTCAGCTTACTTGGAGCTGGCTCTTCCAAGTTTAGCTTCTTTGCAACAGCTGACTGCTTGACCTTGCTGGTGCCTTTCTTCGACTGCTGCCCTTCATGCTCTTTGGCAACAACTTTTCTCTTGGGCTTGGAGGCTACTTCCTCAGTAACGAAGTCAGAGTCCTCATCATCAGAATTTCTCTTCTTTCTGATCTTGGTGGCTGCAGGAGGCAAACCACTAGGGGTGCTCCTCTCACCATCATCACTAGGACTACTAGCCTCAGGACTAGTATCTGCCTCAGGGATCTCTGCAAAAGGTGACTCAGACCTGTTCTGGCTGTCACTGACATCTGACATGGCTGACAACCTGTGAAAAGATAAGGTATAGGCAGAGTAGAAGAGTTATCACAACTGCAGAGGGTTTTGCAAAAAAAATGAGTTCAAATCTTAGTTTTGAGTTTTCACAGAATGCATTTCGGTCAAACCGATTTTCAGTTTCGGTGAATCCGAAGTGTATAACAGAAACCTACACACCACTTTCGGTCAGACCGAAATGGGTTTCGGTCCTACCGAAACACTAGGGTTTCACTGAGACTCTACATCGGTCACACCGATTTGCACGAATCGGTTAGACCGAACGGTGCAGTGCAATGGCCAGAGGCCAAATCGGTCATTCCGAGTTTTCAAAATCGGTTTCACCGAGATGTGTTCCGTGGAAACCTAAACCTAAGAATTTCGCTCGAAACTAAAAGGATCTGATCTGATGTTTAAGGAATATCTCAAACGTGGATAGATACATGGCAAACCAATCGTGCAAGAATCAGATGGGGAGCACGAGAGGGATCGGGACTCACCCTAACTTGGTGGAGTCCCTCTACGGCGGCAACGGCGCGGAGAAGAATACCGTTGACGGCGGCGGAGACCTGCGGCGAGGGCGCACAGGCGACGACGGCGACGATCCGAAGACCAGGGCAACGACAGCAGGGGACTTGGGGGCGAAACGGTTTGAAGAATTAATCGCGCGCTGCCCTCGGTATTTATATCCCCATACTGTCGGTGGGACCGAGTTGAAAAACTCGGTGACACCGAAATGGCTAACTGCTGTGCAGTTACACATATCGGTCACGCCGAGATTTTGAACTCGGTTTCACCGAGATGAAACCTAGATCAGTCTAAGTGTTTCGGTTGGACCGAGATGGAAAAGTTGGTCAGACCGAAATGGACTTAGAAGGTTTTGGAAGTCAGCCTTAGACGGATCGGTGGCTCCGAGTGCTCCTCACTCGAAGGGTCCGAAAATGACTTGTTCAAAGTTGTGATATGAGCATGAATAGAATTTGAGACAAGAAAGCATAGATAGCTAGGGAAGGTGCTTAGGCATTCTTGTCCATCCATTTGGCCAGAAAAGTCAAAACAATCAAAACAACAAATGGATGTCCTTGAATGGATGAAATCATGCATTCAACATGCTCACACAATAAGATAGTAACTGAAATATGTGTCAAACATGCACAACCAACACTCTAGCTACTAGCACACAATTTGTCGATGACTAGGTCATCTATATATGAGTATTTTGACTTAGGAGTCAAATGAGAACATTTGATCATAGGTCATACTCATCGTTTAAGCACAAGTGGGGTTACCACTTTTACATAAAGCATTTATGTGTTCACATCATTTGAAGATGCTTTAGCTCAATTTTTAGAGCAAAGCTCCCCCTAGATGTGAGAACCCCTTTTAAAGGGTCAAACTAACCTTGGGTTGTCGTAGAAGACTTCATGTAGATGTTGAAGATGTGGATGCTCAATGTTGATGTAGATCATCAAGAGTTGGGAGCTATCCTTTGGATTAGGGCACTTTCAATACCTACATGGGTTAGTCCCACAAGGAACAAACAAGGATATCCATAGACATAGATTGAAGTTCACAAAAAATGATGTCCATGAAAGCAATGATTACCTTGTCCCTTGACTTACCAACAAGAGGGTTTGTGACTCCGTGAACTAGTGCATGATGTGGAAGTTTATTGCACAAGTTCTTGCCAAAATGAATATGAGTGAAGTATGTTGGCGGAGTCACCCTCAAGAACCTTCTAGTTCTTCTTCTTTGGGATCCACATCATCTTGATGGGAATCCTTGGGGTTGTAGTTGAGCTTGACGAAGTAGAACTTGATGTGTCCTTGGGAACCCACTTGACCATGGCTTGAGGTGCTTCAATGAATGCATCAATCTCCTCTTGAAGCTTGTCCTTGGCCTTTAGCTTGTGGTCTTGTGGTGGAAGGTCATCTTGAGCTTGTTCCACATTGGAAGAAGTAGGATCATACTTCTCCTTTTGTGAAACAAACTGTGGAGTAGGGTATTGACCTTCTTCCCACTCAACACCTTCGGCGTTGAACTTTCGCTCAAAACCAATCCCTTGATTCTTCCGGTGCCTTCCTTGTTTGCGAACAACTTCCTCAAAGTTCTTGCTTCCGGCAAGACTCTTGTAGACACCTTTCTCTATGATTTCCTTCAATAAGCTATTTTCTTGCTCAAGTGTAACTTGGCTTGAAACATTGTTAGTGGAATCAAGAGAACTACTAGAAGTAACAACATTAGATTTGACATTGTTATTGTTACTACTAGAGGAAGAATTTTTCTTATGCTTGTCATGCTTAGTCTTAATAGGTGGCAAGAAATTAGACAAGAGAAGTCGTTTGGCAAGATATGAAGAACTCTTCTTTCGAAGATCGTCATTGATCGCTTTTAGAAACTCATGTTCTTGCTCTAGAGTGAGCTTCTCGAAGCGTAGCTTCTCATGAGATCTTAGGAGCTCTCTATGATCTTCTTGAGTTGTTTCATGAGCTAACTTAAGGGTGTTTAGTTCTTTAGTTAGACGCTCAATCTCCTTCATAGCATTGTCATCCGACTCTTCTCGACTATAAAGACTACTAGCATTTTCATCGTTACTAAGCTCACTAGATTTATCATGCAAGAGCTCATCTTCACCAAGCAAGTCATCCTCATCACTATCAAAGTCAATGAATTCAGGGTGTGTTACCTTGGGGCCTTTAGCCATGAAGCATCTTCCAATTCCCTCATTTGGTGAATCAAATAAGTCGTAGGAGTTGGAGTTGGAGGATACGAGTGCAAGTCCGGAACACCTTCATCTTGACTGTAGTCGGAGTCGGAATGATAGCTTCCATCGGATTGATTGTCAGAGTCGGAGCCGGAGACCCATTCACCTACATGAGCTTGATGTCTTCTTCGTGTGTAGCTCCTTGATGACTTGTCCTTCCTCTCCGAATCCTTGCTTCTCCGAGAGGGTCTTCGTTCATAACGATCATCTCTACTCCTCTCTCTCCGAGGTGACTCATCTCTTGCTCTTCTTCTTGGAGATTCTTCTCTTCTCTTGTGGGGAGCCGTACACTCATTTGAGAAGTGTCCGGGTCTTCCACAATTGTAGCAGTTTCGATCACGACTAGAAGATCTCTTTTCATCATATGATCTAGACTTTGAGCTTCTTTCTTTGCCTCTATTCTTGTAGAACTTGTTGAAGTTCTTAACCATTAGGCTTATCTCTTCATTGGAGATTAACTTGTCACTTGAGGTGGTGGGAGCATCACTTGTAGCTTTGTAAGCACCACTTGACTTGTTGTGAAGCTCTTCCTTATCCTTAAGTGTCATCTCATGAGCAACAATTCTTCCAATGACTTCAGTTGGCTTGAGAGTCTTGTAGTTTGGCATCATTTGGATCAAAGTGCACACGGTGTCATATTTTCCATCCAAAGCTCTTAGAATCTTCTTGATGATGAATCGGTCGGTCATTTCTTCGCTTCCTAAGCCAGCAATCTCATTTGTGATGAGAGCAAGCCTAGAGTACATTTCAGCGACTCCTTCACCATCCTTCATCTTGAACTTGTCAAGTTGACCTTGAAGAATATCTAGCTTTGATTCCTTCACAGATTCAGTACCTTCGTGCATTTCAACCAAAGTATCCCAAATCTATTTAGCATTCTCAAGACGGCTGATTTTGTTGAACTCCTCGGGACACAAAGCATTGAAGAGAATGTCACAAGCTTGAGCATTGTTTTGCAACATCCGCAACTCTTCCGGTGTAGCTTCGCGATCCGGAACTTTTCCTTCCTCGAAGAATTCACCTTGCATACCAACACAAATAATGCCCCATGCGGCTGGGTTATGACCAAGAATATGCATTTTCATTTTATGTTTCCAACTAGCAAAATTTGTACCATCAAAGTAAGGACCTCTACGATAATTACCCTCACTAGACGCCATACTCTCCTAGGTTGTGAAACCAAGCTTATGGAGTCCAATGCAATGGAAACCAAAACAATGGAGACCAAAGCTCTGATACCACTTGTAGGATCGAAAGTATGTCTAGAGGGGGGTGATTAGACTACTTGACAATATAAAAGTTCTGCCTTTTGATCATGAACAGTTTTTTGGCAGTTTCACAATTATGATCAATTCAAGTATCACCCTACACATGCAATTCTAGAGTATAAGCAGCGGAAAGTAAATTGCACATGTAGTAAAGAGAGGTGGAGAAGATCAAACGCAATTTGGAGACACGGAGATTTTTCTCGTGGTTCCGATAGGTGGTGCTATCGTACATCCACGTTGATGGAGACTTCAACCCACGGAGGGTAACGGCTGCGCGAGTCCACGGAGGGCTCCACCCACGAAGAGTCCACGAAGAAGCAACCTTGTCTATTCCATCATGGCCTACGCCCACGGAGGACTAGCCTTACTCGGGGTAGATCTTCACGAAGTAGGCGATCTCCTTGCCCTTACAAACTTCTTGGTTCAACTCCACATCTCGAAGACGGAGGCTCCCAAGCGACACCTAACCAATCTAGGAGGCACCACCCTCCAAAAGGTAATAGATGTTGTTGATGATGATGAACTCCTTGCTCTTGTGCTTCAAATGATAATCTCCCCAACACTCAACTCTCCTCACTGATATGGCTGTGGTGGAAGAAAGGATTGAGTGGAAAGCAACTTGGGAAGGCTAGAAATCAAGTTTCATATGGTAGGAATGGAATAACTTGATCTCAACACAAGGGTAGGTGGTTCTCTTCTCAGAAAGTGTAAGGTAGAAGTGGTAGTACTTTCTGATGGCTCTCTCCACGAATGAAGAGGGGGTGGAGGGGTATATATAGCCTCCACACAAAATCCAACCGTTACACACATAATTGAGCAATCTCGGTGAGACCAAAGTGAAAACTCGGTCAGACCGAAAGTTCAAATATAGTGAACGTTGGGGTTTTCGGTGGGACCGAAAATACCATCTCGGTGTGTCCGATATGAGTCAAAGGTAGGAACTTGCCAGAATCGGTGGGACCGAAATCAACAACTCGGATATTCCGAAATGATGACAAACGGTTACAGAAGGTTGGCAGTCCAGTTTCGGTGAGACCGAACTCAAAATCGGATGGACCGAAATTTCTAGGGTTTGGAAAATAGCTGAGGTGGTTCATCTCGGTGAGACTGAGTTGGAAGAATCGGTTTGTCCGAGATTACTTATGAGTGTGTTAAGTAGTGAAAACTGCTGATAGTTGAAGGAGCTAAATCACTAAGCACTTGAGCAACCAGATCATCAACACAACCTCATCCCCTTTTAATAGTATTGGCTTTTCCTATGGACTCAATGTGATCTTCGATCACTAAACCAAAAATGGAGTCTTGAGCTTTCGCCAATGCTTGTCTTAGCATTTTGAGGGGTCCACTTCTTCAGACATTTCCATACCCATATCACTGAACTTCTCTGAAATGATTCTCAAGTAGCTATTAGTTCAATGATATATATGTTGTTATTAATTACCAAAACCACCCGGGGATTAGTTGCACTTTCAGCAGCTCACCGGGTCTTGCTGGGACGCGTGGCGCGTCGCGGCAAGTTCCTTGAGATGCCTTGGTTGGCCTTCCCGGCAAGCTCCTCTTGCCGGGGTCCTGTCTTCTTGGCTTAAATACTTTGTTCTTGAATGGCTCCAAAGGAACCACGGAGGACCTTGGCGGTCACCCGGCAAGCCTTGCCGCGGGGTGCTGCGACTGCCCGTGCACAAGTCTGGGATACTAGGGTACCCCTACTCTAGTACACCGACAACAGCCACATGCACTTTTGCAACAGAGATAAACATGGCAATATGGCACCTAACATGAATGCTACAACAACCATCATGTAGAGACTTCACAATGAACAATTTGACATATCATACACTCCATTTGGACCAACATGCACAAATATGTGACCTCACAAATATGCTAACATATTGTTGACAGACAACAAGGACTTGACACTAACATCACATAGCAGTTTTGCAACGAAGATTAAGACATCAAGATGAACATTAACATGCATGCAAATGCAACTAACATGTAGAGCATATCACAACAGACATTTGGACATATCATTTGCTCAATTTGGATCACCGATCACAAAGTTACAGCCACACAAAGATGCATACATAATAACAATTTTTAGGGACTTAGTGAAAAAAACAGACGAAGCAAGCGCAAGATAGATACATGTCGCTTAGGGCGTCGGTTAGAATGGGGCGCTCACCTAGGGCCTACTAGGCCGGCCTGGCAGTGCGGCTGGGCCGCGAGCGAGGAGGACGGCCGGCCCAGGCAGTGGCTGAGGCCCACGCGGGCGCGCGGTGGTGTCGGCCTCCCTCGACGGCGAGGCAGAGGCCAAGTGCGGCGGCGACGACAAGAGGAGGCAGGGGACGGCGGGGCAGGTCCGGACTGACCGGATCCGGTAGAGGCTGGCCGGATCTAGTGACTAACAGCAGCGGACTGCGATCCCCGAGCATGGTAGCGCGCTGGGAGCTCGGTTCCATGGCAGAGAGAGCAGAGGGGAAGACGGGGCAGGGCAGAGGCGCTCTCATCAGGGCGGTGGTGGCGCTCGTCGGCGAAGGGCGGCAGCTCGGGGCAGAGGGCTCGGGGTCGAGGGGCTCCTCCCCTCGAACCACATCGGGAGCACGCGGGGGCGACACACGGAACGCGGGCGGCGGCGCAGTGCTTCAGCGGCGAGATCCGGGCGGATCGGGCCCTGGCGGGCCTGTGCGCGGGCCAGGCGGGCTGGCGGCGATGGGGGAGGGGTTGGGCAACGTGGCTACCTAGGAGAGGACGAGAGCGGCGGCTGGCCACTCAGGTGGCGCCTAGTGGCGGCGCTAGGGTGGCGGGCGTCGGATTTGGAGGAGAGAGGTGGTGGGAGGTGGCTGGAGCTGGCTGGTGGTGCGGATTCCGAGGTGGAGGGAGCTTAGGGGTAGGGGAAGATGTAGGGGAGGCCAAAACGGCATGAGGGTGTGTTTATATAGGGCAGGGCTTGGTTTAGGGGGGTTTGGAGGGGATTCAGAGCCCTTCGGTCATAATCGGACGGCTTCGGACGCAAGGAGGGGTAGGATGGTCCATGTGGGCTGTGAAGAGAGGTCGTGGGCTGCGGGGAGAGAAGAGAGTGTGGCCCGACGGCAAGTTTCGGATACCGAAACGTCCGACGAATAACCAGGCAACGGTGCCGCTCTAGTTAACGGTTGGGCTATCAAACGAACTACGAATGCGATGAAATTTGACAGGCGGTCTACCTATGCTATAATAAGACTACACGCCAAGTTTCACCCCATTCCGAGAACATTTTACGGCCACTCATAAAATAAATATCCGGAGGTGCCACGGGCGTGTGCGAGTGTGTCTGGGCTCAGAATGGACAGCGGAAAGGACAAGGGGGTTCGGCCGGATGCAAGTTTTTGAAAACATGATGATGCAATGCACACGATGACATGGAAAAATGCAACACGCAAGTAGATGACATGGCAACAGCAGCGAATAACTGGCTCACACCTGGCGCATCGGTCTCGGGGTGTCACAACACTCCCCTACTAATAAGAGATCTCGTCCCGAGATCTTAGGAATGAGACAGAAGGTAAAAAGGAAGAAGGAGGTGAAGCCACATAATGTTGAGAGGTTGAACAACTCGAAAGAAAGAACACAACGAAGATGAACGAGACTGAGAAGCTCCGGTGAAATGAGGAAACAAGGCATACGACGAGAATCAAGAGCTTAAATAACAAGAGGGACAATGAAAGCACTCCGGTTAGTAAGAAGTAGAAAGGAATTCGAACGAAGGTATCCGGGCAGGACTCCTGCTGAAAATGGAAGGAATAGAACATGAAGTTCAGAATATGGAACGATACTTGACGAGATGAACAACACGATGCCTCCGGAAGAATTGAAATAATGGAATTAAAAGAACGGAGAAGAAGATGACAACTTTGAGCACGAGTGACATGAACGAGAATTTATAAGAGAAATACTTGAATGGAGTTGTTGAGATGATCAACAACAAAAGAATAAACTTGTTGTGGGCTTATTTAAACATCTCAAGACTTGAGATGAATTATGCCGCAACCAATATATTGAATAGATGAGATGAAGAACGAAATGCAAAACTCCAGTTCAAAAGAATACGCAGGATTATTTGCACTTCAAGACGCGAGAAGAAGAATACTTGAGCTGCTCCAAAAGAATTTTGCAGAACACTTGAAGAATGAATTATCTCATGAAGAACCACCAAGAGGAACTCGGGTAACCAGAAGGATGATGATATAGAAATGACGAATGAAAATAATAAGATTAAAGCCTTGCGATGATTTATACGGGGGTTCCAACGAGATAGCCGAGAAAACTTTGAACTCCGGGGAAGAAAAGATTAAAGCACTTGGGACTAGAATTTATTCATCAAGAATAAACTCCAAAGGAAGGGATTGATCAACTTGACGAGAATGAATAAGAATTATGGTATGCTCATCCTTCATTTATTAAATTGATGAAAGCAATGGATTCACATACTACTTATTCTCGTTGAAATGATTAAAGAGGGATATATCACGAACTTGAGAAAATCTTCATGAAACACCGGCAGGATTGGAATAAAAATGAATGGATTGATATGATAACACCGGAAAAGAACCCTTGAGAGAACCACCGTAAGAATTGAAGCCAAGTGAAGAAAAGGAACGAACCACCGTAAGAATTAAAGTCGAGTGATGAAAGAGAATAAACCACCATGAAGAATTGAAATTGAGTGAATACAAGAGAATGAATCGCCGAGAAGAATAAAGCACTTGGGGAATTTAGATACAAGAAAATGAAGAGATCGCGAACTGATTAGAGAATACTTGAACGAAGCATTGGACGAATGTGAGACGAACGAAGAGGCATCAATGAAGAATATTTGGAGGACGAGGTTGAAAACTGAGAACGAAGAAATCTTCTGAAATGATGGCCTTCGGAGAAACACAAAGAAAAGAATTCGTGAAATACTCTGGAAGAATGAAAAGAAGAAAGGTTGAACCAATGATGAAAAGAATTAAAAGCAATCTTGGAGAAGGCACATGACGGATGGAATCCATACTTATGTCACAGTTGAAAAGAACTTCGGAACACTCCGGGTAATAAGAAGAGTTAGGTAAGATCCTGGGAATAAACCTGTGGGTTATGAGCCCACCGAAGAGAAAACACCATTGAAAAGGATTATTCGAGTGAGAAACGATGCACCGGAATGTTTGAAAGACTCGAATGAGGTGACAACCTCGAATAAATTTGAAGGCAAATACGAATCTCGTGAGATATCTTTGGACTCCAGAATAATTAAATGGCGAGAAGCGAACGAGTAAGGGGAAACATTTGAGCCGAGGAAAAGAATAAGAACAACACCGAGAAATTGGAATTGAATCCACCGAAACGAAGAAGTGATGAAGAATGTCGAACTAGACGAGAATTCACAAGTTGAATAATTGAGGAAAGAACGCAAATGATTCGCACGAGTAGGATGGATACTCAATTTAGGACTCCGGCTCCGAGAAGAAAAAGGGTGGGCGGATGGGAAAAAGAAAGACCAAACGGCAATGGTTGGAAAGAACTGAGGACTAACCTTGCAAAAGACAAAGAGGGTCGAATCAACTCGAGGAGAAGTGCGCCGGATGACAAGAGCTGACAACGCAACAAACAAAACTAATCGCATGATCCTAAAAAAATTGAAAGGGAAGAGAAGTAATTCAAAACACCTACGTCAAGATTCCTCACCAGAGCGACGAAGGGACTGAGGAGTAAAAATAATTCCTACTCTCCGATATAACTAGACTCCAAAATAATTTTCTTCTAGACTCGACAACGGCCAAACTATGATCAATCAAGGGGGCTCCTATGGTCGGTCGAGGCTCGGATACCAACTTATCACACCCAAGATGCGATTCTATCTCGATCACTAGATCATATCGTGTGATTGAGGCACAACCGCATTTCAGGCGCTTAGCAAGATGGATATCATTACATCATAACATTACATACATACATGGGGATACAACAATTCATACAAGTCACATGAATACAACATCAATACAAGACATCCGACTACAGATACAAACATGAAAAGCACAACGACATCCATCCTGCTATCCCAGGCTGCCGACCAGGAACCTAACCCAAGACTAACGAAGCAGAAGAAGAAAGAACTCCAACACAAGTACATCGCTCTCACGTCAAGTCATCGGTAACCTGCACCTGCAACTGTTGTTGTAGTATCTGTGAGCCATGAGGACTCAGCAATCCCATAACTATGGGTATCAAGACTAGCAAAGCTTTATTGGTAAAGGGAAGGATAGTGGTGAGGCTGCAACAGCGGCTAAGCAAAAGTATGATGGCTAACTTACGAGTACTAGAATAAGATGAGCCTCTACGCAAATGGTCGCAAACTAGTAATGATCGCTAGAGATCCTGAACTACCCGCGAGTCAAACATAACCCCACCGTGTTCTCTTCTCAAAGTGAAAAGAGACAGTCACGGTTACTCACGCGGTTGTGTATTTTATTTCGGATCCTGTGTCAAGTTTTCTACAATCGGACATTAACAAATTCCCATCTGCCACATAACCGTGGGCACGGCTTTCGGAAGATCATAACCCTGCAGGGGTGTCCTAACTTAGCCCACCACAAGCTCACGGTCTGCAGAGTCGCAACTCCATGTTGGGAAGACCCGGGTATTCTCGGAATCCCGTGCTCAAGATATTTCGAGAAAGGTAAAACTAATCTAGCAAAACCTCCCGGCGTGCCGACACCCTGATAGGAGCCGCGCGTATCTCGTCTCTGGCCATGACCGGATTGTCCAAACTTCCGGTAGACCAAAATACCAGAGTTGCCCTTGGCGGTCACCGGTGGTTGACAGGTTTGGACCAACACTCATGAGGAGCACTGGCCCGGGGGTTGATTAAGAGTCCTCGGGTGCTAGCCGGTCCCTATGCAAGTTTTTAGTTATTAGGCAAATGTAGTACCAAAGTTGGGTCTTGCTGGAAAAGCTTTAAGCAGTGCGAATTATCAAGGGGGCCCATAAACCCCAACCATGTTAGGAACGCAAAATCAAGGAACATAACACCGGTTTATCGGTTCTTAAGGCAGCATGAGTGCAACAAAACACCGAGCAATCCTTCCACCCATTGCCAAATATATATGTGCATTAATTAAATTAAAAGATATTGTGATATTCCAACAACATCGAGCTCCAACATGGAGCAATCTTCATCTTCACCTGCAACTAACAATGCTATAAGAGGGGCTGAGCAAGCAGGTAACATAGCCAAACAACGTTTTGATGGGATGGTGTCAAAGGTTAGAGGTTTCATGGCAACAAGGAGAGGCTGACAACAAAAGATAGGTAGCACGACATATAGCGGTAGCATCGAGACAACTAGCATGGCAATGATAGTAAAGGTATCCAAGGTGACGGTCATCTTGCCTGAGATCCCTCAAGAAGAAGCATGAGTCCATGAAGAAGACGAAGATGAAGCCACGAAGACGAACCGAGCGTGGTCGAACGAATCCTCACGATCGCAACAAAACAAGCACTAACGAGAAGAAGCAAGCAACACAGTAAACACACCACACAAGAACACGACATAATGGTCAACTAAGTATGATGCAAGACAAGTCTATATGATGCAAAACATGGCAAGGGATGACGCATGCAAGAACATCACACAAAGCAAGTTTAAATGAGGCCGGAAACAACATATAACAACTCCGGTAAGTCCTCATATGCAAATTTCGAAATTGGTCCAGAACTGAACAAACCTTAAGTTAACGTTGTTAAATAGCAAGTTAACATGCACCATGACGATCTATTCAAAATTCTAGTCAAGTTTCATATAAAGTTTATTTAATTCGGAGCTACGGCCTAGAAGATTTGAGCAAAACAAGACAAGCATGACATTGATGCAAGACGCATCCAAACATCAAGCAAACATACTCCAAATAGGTATTCAACATGTTATTATGCATCTACATGCAAAAACACATAAGTTTCATATAGAGCACGCTCAAAACGGAGCAACGGTTCATCACATACACATGAAACAAGATATAACAACAACCAGCCCAAAACAGCAAGTAGGCATATAGTTGACATCAAAACAACATGATACAATAACATTTCATGGCAACAAAGGGCATGGAACGTATGTACATGTCCAGCACTACAGGCATGACCAATGAGCTACTACAAAACACAACTAGAACATGCTCAAAACATCATGGCAATATTGCAAAAGATAACAGTTTCACAGACTTAGTGAAAATAAACTAAACATGGCAGTAACAACGACGAGTAGGCATGTTTGCAAGCTTGTGCAACTCATCTCAGAGCATATCATGGCAAGTGAATAACCAACAGCAAGAAGACATGTTTATGAAGCTACTCATGGCAAGAACATGGTCATAGGATGCATAGAACACTAGCTATTCACATGGCAAAACTGAACTTGCTGATAACAGGCTGACAGAAACTTTTTATAGCAACTTGAGAGCATGAAAACAACAAGCTACAGCATACCATATATGCAAACAAGGGCATGGATGGATAGATCATAACATGGACAACAAGATATGATCATTGGGCATCTCAAAACAAGCATGGATTTGAGTGGGGCATCAAACAAACATGGCATCAGGTTATAACAGTTTCAGACTTGGCAGTTTTTAACAAGTCATAGAAAATAACAACAGCGAGTAGGTCACTTTTCAAGCTTGTTGCAAACACCACAAGGCATATCATGAAAAGTGGATTGCACCACAACAAAGATGACATGATTGTGCTTCTAAAACATATTGACATGTAGATGAAACAAAAATCACACATAAAGATATGAAAAAGACAAATCAGCATCTCATAATAAGTTTCAACACTTAACACACATGCACATAAAGATATGAAAAAGACAAATCACACATAAATCAGCATCTCATAATAAGTTTCAGCACTTAACAGCCACATGCACTTTTGCAACAGAGATAAACATGGCAATATGGCACCTAACATGAATGCTACAGCAACCATCATGTAGAACACCTCACAATGAACAATTTGACATATCATACACTCCATTTGGACCAACATGCACAAAGATGTGACATCGCAAACATGCTAACATATTGTTGACAAACAACAAGGACTTGACACTAACATCACATAGCAGTTTTGCAACGAAGATTAAGACATCAAGATGAACATTAACATGCATGCAAATGCAACTAACATGTAGAGCATATCACTACGAACATTTGGACATATCATTTGCTCAATTTGGATCATCGAGCACAAAGTTACAGCCACACAAAGATGCATACATAATAACAGTTTTTAGGGACTTAGTGAAAAAAACAGACGAAGCAAGCGCAAGATAGGTACAAGTCGCTTAGGGTGTCAGTTAGAACGGGGCGCTCACCTAGGGCCCAGCAGGCCGACCTGGCAGTGCAGCTGGGCCGCGGGCGAGTAGGACGGCTGGCCCAGGCAGTGGCTGAGGCCCACGCGGTCGCGCGATGGTGTCGGCCTCCCTCGACGGCGAGGCAGAGGCCAAGTGCGGCGACGACGGCAAGAGGAGGCAGGGGACGGCGGGGCAGGTCCGGTCTGACCGGATCCGGCACAGGCTGGCCGAATCTGGTGACTAACGGCGGCGGATGGCGATCCCCGAGGACGGCAGCGCACTGGGAGCTCGGTTCCATGGCAGAGAGAGAGATCAGTGTGTGTGTGTGTGTGTGAGAGAGAGAGAGAGAGAGCAGAGGGGAAGACGGGGCAGGGCGGAGGCGCGCTCACCAGGGCGGCGGCGGCGCTCGTTGACGAAGGGCGGCAACTCGGGGCAGAGGGCTCGGGGTCAAGGGGCTCCTCCCCTCGAACCATATCGGGAGCACGCGGGGGCGACGCACGGGACGCTGGCGGCGGCACAGCGCTTCGGCAACGAGATCCGGGCGGATCGGGCCTTGGCGGGCTTGCGCCCAGGCCAGGCGGGCTGTCGGCGGTGGGAGAGGGGCTAGGCGACGTGGCTGCCTAGGAGAGGACGAGAGCGGCTGCTGGCCACTCAGGTGGCGCCAAGTGGCGGCGCTAGGGTGGTGGGAGCCGGATTTGGAGGAGAGAGGTGGTGGGAGGTGGCTGGACCTGACTGGTGGCACGGATTCCGAGGTGGAGGGAGGTTTGGGGTAGGGGAAGATGTAGGGGAGGCCAAAAATGGCATGAGAGTGTGTTTATATACGGTAGGGCTAGGTTTAGGGGGGTTTGGAGGGGATTGAGAGCCCTCCGATCACAATCGGACGGCTTCAGATGCGAGGAGGGGTAGGATGGGCCATGTGGGCTGTGAAGAGAGGTCGTGGGCTGCGGGAAGAGAAGAGAGAGAGGCCCGACGGCAAGTTTTGGAGACCGAAACGTCCGACGAATAACCCGGCAACGGTGCCGCTCTAGTTAACGGTTGGACTATCAAACAAACTTCGAATGCGACGAAATTAGACATGGGGTCTACCTATGCTATAATAAGACCACACGCCAAGTTTCACCCCATTCCGAGAACATTTTTGGCCACTCATAAAATAAATATTCGGAGGTGCCACGGGCGCGAGCGACTGTGTCCGGGCTCAGAACGGACAACGGAAAGGACGAGGGGGTTCGGTCGGATGGAAGTTTTTGAAAACATGATGATGCAATGCACACGATGACATGGAAAAATGCAACACGCAAGCAGATGACATGGCAATGGCGGCGAATAATTGGCTGACACCTGCCGCATCGGTCTCGGGGTGTCACAATAAGATCTAAATTTATCACAAGCAAACACCACTGCTAAGAAGTCTTTTCAGTTGTAGCATAATTTCTTTGAGCACTATCTAGAGTTTTACTAGCATAATGAATAACATTCAATTTCTTATCAACTCTTTGTCCTAGAACAGCACCAACAGCATAATCACTAGCATCACACATAATTTCAAAAGGCAAGTTCCAATCAGGTGGTTGAACAATAGGTGCAGAGATTAAGGCTTTCTTGAGTGTTTCAAAGGCTTCTAAACATTCATCATCAAAAACAAACGGAATATCCCTTTGCAAAAGATTAGTGAGAGCCCTAGAAATGTTAGAGAAGTCTTTAATAAACCTCCTATAGAAACCAGCATGGCCTAGGAAACTACGAATACCTTTTATGTCCTTGGGACATGGCATTTTCTCAATAGCATCAACCTTAGCTTGGTCCACTTCAATACCTCTTTCATAAATTTTATGACCCAAGACAATGCCTTCATTAACCATAAAGTGGCACTTCTCCCAATTCAAGACAAGATTTGTTTGTTCACATCTCTGCAAAACTCGCTCAAGATTGCTTAAACAATCATCAAAAGACTTCCCATAAACAAAGAAGTCATCCATAAAAACCTCAACAATATTTTCACAAAAATCAGAGAATATAGATGCATCTTTGAAAGGTAGCAGGTGCATTACATAACCCAAAAGGCATACGTCTATACGCATAAGTTCCAAATGGACAAGTAAAAGTGGTCTTTTCTTGATCAGGTTGAGAAACAAGTATTTGTGAAAAGCCAGAATATCCATCAAGGAAACAAAAGTGTGTGTGCTTAGATAATCTTTCAAGCATTTGATCAATAAAAGGCAAAGGGTAATGATCTTTTCTAGTAGCTTTATTTAATTTTCTGAAATCAATTACCATTCCATAGCCTGTAACAATTCTTTGTGGAATAAGTTCATTCTTATCATTAGGAACAACAGTTATACCTCCTTTCTTATGGACACAATGAACATGACTTACCCATCTACTATCAGCTATGGGATAGATTATACATGCTTCCTGAAGTTTTAATATTTCCGTTCTTACCACTTCTTTCATCTTCGGATTTAACCGACGTTGGTGATCAACAACTGATTTAGCATCAGGTTCCATATTAATTTTGTATTGACATGGAGTGGGACTAGTGCCCTTTAAATCATCAACAGTATATCCAATAGCAGCCCGGTACTTCCTTAGAACTTTCAATAATCTTTCTTCCTCATGTTCTGAAAGGTTAGCACTAATAATGACATGATATATTTTCTTTTCATCAAGATAAGCATATTTCAAAGTGTCTGTCAATTGTTTAATTCAAACACATGATCACCTTTAGGTGGAGGAGGACCTCCAAGAGTTTCAATAGGTAAACTGTGTTTAAGCAGAGGACGTTGTTCAAAGAAAATCTTATCTATTTAATTTCTTTCATGCATATGTAAATCATTCTCATTGTCTAGCAAGTATTGTTCTAAAGGATCAGTAGGTGGCACAACAATAGAATCAAGACCAATTAATTCATCCTTACTAGGTAATTCTTTTTCACGATGATTTCTACTAAACTTGGAAAAAATAAACTCATGAGACTCATCACCAAAGCTAACACCAACAGTTTGCTTCTTACAATCTATCCTAGCATTAACTGTATTCAAGAAAGGTCTACCGAAGATTATGGGACATAGGTCATCTTGCGGGGAACCAAGAACAAGAAAATCAGTAGGGTATTTTATTTTCCCACATAAGACTTCAACATCTCTAACAATCCCAATTTTTGATATAGTATCTCTATTAGCAAGTTTAATAGTGACATCAATGTCTTCTATTTCTGCAGGTGCTATGTCATTCATAATTTCTTGGTATAAAGAGTAGGGAATAGCACTCACACTAGCACCTATGTCACATAAACCATGATAGCAATGATATCCTATTCTAACTGAAATATCAGGCATGCCCACAACGGGTCTATGTTTATCTTTTCTATCAGGTTTGGCAATTCTAGCAGCCTCTTCATTAAAGCAAATAACATGCCCATCTACATTTTCTTCCAATAGATCCTTTACCATAGCAATATTAGGTTCTACTTAATTTGCTCATCTGGCTTAGGTGTTCTAATATAACTTTGGGTTTTTATCAGTTGTACTACACTACTCAGTTCTACCACTAATTTTTTTTCACTGCTCAGAAATGCCACTGTTTCATTAGGTGCATCCTCAAAATAGCCATTTTTTCACGGTTACCGATAGGTCAATGGACGTTGACCATGTTATATGACTATAATGCCCCTAGTCTCATTTGCAACAACTCTCTCCATGGTGTGGGCCCAACTTGTCAAGGAGTAGGAAAATAAATTACGAGGAAAAAGAGCGACCAGGTGGATCGAACCAGAGACCGGAGTGTGGTGAGCGGGCAAGCTAACCACGACATCCAATGAAAGCATTTGTTTGAGGAACCTGCTTGTATTACTTTCCCTAGCCGCCACCTGCCGATCCTCAACAGCAACCGTCGGTCGCCAGGATGCCCGCCCAGCTCCGGCGTGCCTCCACTCGCCGCAGCCATCGCGCTGCCCACCCAATGCCGCCTCTTTCGCGGCTTCGGCGTTGCCTCCCACCCAGCACCGCCAATCGAGGCAGGCAGCTCCAGTGCTCTCCCGCCTGACTCCGCAACTCCTCCCGAGTCCAGCTCCGCCACCTCCCGTGACGCCTTGAAGTGATTTGTTCCATGGCGATGGCAACGGACAACAGTCCTAAATCAGAGAGGTGCGTCGGCCACCAGACATCCCAGCATGTTGTAGCCTCTGAAATTCCAGCAGGGTGAGTGTCAGGGATATTACTAGCAGGTATGAACCGGCTAGTGTAAACCGGCTTATTATAATATGTTTGTATGATTGTAATATTTAGTAAAGGCTACGGCCCATGAGATCTTAGGCCCATGTATAGAGTTGTGGTTTGTAAACCGCCCGATGATGTAACTTGAGAGATAAGGAAAAAAGAGCAGAGACCGAGGCAGACACAAGTATGAGCCGGCCTCGGGACTCTGTAAACCGGACCAGGCGTCACCTCTATATAAAGGGACGACCCGGCGATGGTTCAGGGACAGGCAAGAAACAACCCGTCGAGATAGGCAAGCAAATCGCTCCCTGTTCATCGACGCCCAAGCAATACCAAACCAAACTAGACGTAGGCTTTTACCTTCATCGAAGGGGCCGAACTAGTATAAACCCTCTGTGTCCTTTGTGTGCTTTTAACCCCTTCAAGCTAACCTGTGCGATGGTTCCATCATCAAGTCTGCTAAACCGGACATCTGCCGTGTTAATTCCACGACAGTTGGCGCCCACTATGGGGCATCCGCACGATGGTTTCAAGTTCTTGAAGGGCAGCTTTGAAGGGCTCAAGGGCTACGTTGCCGGCCGGATGACCAAGAGTCGCCGTGGCCGGATCTACATCGACGACGCGGGTTGGGGACCGGAGGCCGATTCAATCGAATACGGGTACCGGGTTCCCTTCGGTGGCATCCATGTCTTCATCGGCAAGATCGGCAAACCGGGACCTGAGCCGGACATCTTCTCCAACATCATCGAGCCGGCTCAGCGTGCGAGATCGGCCCGGATTCAGCCCGCCGTGAAGCACGTTTTCGTTGGAGCAGTTCACGGGGTCCAAACCGAGGGCGGATCGGAATCCGGCGGTGAAACAGTTGTCTACTCCGACGACGGATCCTCATCCGGTGAGACTGAATCTTTGTATCAGTTGCGGGACGGCCGGTCTGAGGGTGAGTCCGACGGAGACAGTATTCCGGACCCCTTTGACCCGCCAAACCGGGTGGCTGTCTTTATGGCCGGTTCACAATTTACGCCGCAACCCACGGTGAACGGGGCGACAGCAGAAGCTGGTGTAGGGGGGAGCGGCCCGACCCTCTCACCTACTGACGTTCTATCCACCTTAGTCGAGGAGTTCACGGCCAAAGCTGTGGCAGAGGTAGCTCCAGCAGACAAGGCGCAGCATGATGTAGAGCTCCTTCAGCTAAAGGGCCGGATTGATCAAGCAAGGGATGTTCTAAAAGCAGAGAAGGCTATGATAGCGATAAGGCAAGCGGAATTGAATGATCAGGCTTTTCACCTAAGGATGGAGCAGGCCTCTACGCAGGGAGTAAGGAGTCGGAAGTACCAATCCCGTCTACCGCCGGTTTATGAAGCGACGGATCTGTTCAGGACGCCAGGGGCAGGAACTAGCAACAATCCAGCTTTAAACCGGAGGACACCCCCAGCAAGGGATGAGCCGGTTCAGCAGCCTACTGCAGAGCAGGATCGACGGATCACATCTACACCTCACGTTCCTACCCCTCCGGGTCATTACTCGAATCCTTTGGACAATATCGTTGCAGCTGCTTCACGTTTGGCCGCTTTACCTATTGAGGGGACGTCTCCGGTGGCATTGGAAGCACGCAGGGTCAAGGATCTACTCGACACAGCATTGATACAACAGCAAGCATATTCTCATAGCAGGGAGAGGTTACATTCAACACCACGTCCCAGCCGGAGTTACACTAGGCATTGGGAGGAACCAGAAGTGTCTAGTAGTGAACGCAGGCGGCATCGGCACAGACAGGATAATCCGGCAGGCGCAGCTGCACAAGCTCAGGATGTAAACCGGGTTAGGTCGGTAGCCCGGGAGGAAATCCGTCAGACGACGCCGGTTCACACGACCATGGCGGAGACAGGAGTCACAACGAGTTCCTTTGGGGTACAGTGTCTTATCCCCGCTTTACGGAGCGTGAAGCTGCCCAAGGATTTCAAAGGGCCACGTAAGGTGCCTAATTACACCGTAGATTTGGCTCCTGAAGCTTGGGTTGAGAGTTACGAGATGGCCATGGAGATGCTGGATGTAGATGAAGTGGCTTGTGCAAAGTACTTTACTATTATGCTTGAAGGTACAGCCCGGACCTGGCTAAAGGGTTTACCCCCAAATTCCATCGGGTCATGGGGAGAGCTACGTCGCCAGTTTATCAAAAATTTCAAGGATACATGCAAGCAGCTGATGTCAATAGTGGATCTAGCAGCATGTGTGCAAGGAGAGCAGGAATCTACAAGTGCATGGGTGCGGCGAGTATCAGAGATCTTGCATTCTTTAAATAGTATCAATCCCAGTACGGCAATAGTGACTTTAGAGAACAATTGCCGGTTTGAGTCTCTAAAGCTAAAACTGGGACGGCTTAAACGAGATTGTAACGATATGGGAACTCTCATGAGTGCTCTGGTGAAGTATGGGGACTCGGACAACACTAAGTACCCAGAAGCAGAGGGAGACAAAGCAGGGAAAGTTAACAAACTCGGTAAACCGGCGCAGGGTAATCCGGCTACAACAAGCTTCTTAGGCAAGCGAAAGGCGGAGGGTGGCTCTGATTTCGTGGCCAATACCCAAGTTCAAGAGGGTTTCCAGCGCAATAGGGGGAAACCACCCGCACAAACCGGCGGAGGAAATGTTAGTTGGGACCAGGAGTTAAATCAGCCTTGTCCGAAACATGGCACAAGAGGACGACCAGCGAAACACACTATAGGAGAATGCAGGCCCTTGATGGAAGCCATAGCGGGCCGCTTCAATTCTAATGACAGGCCTCCGAATGGTGGTTCAGGCTCAGGGTTCTATGGTCCGGGTCATCAGGGAAACAACTCCGGATCAGGATATCAGGGCAATGGCAATGGTTATCATGGCCGGGCTAATAACCAATATGGTCAAGGTGGTTATAATAACCAGGGTAATCCGCCGCATGGTCAGGGTGGTTACAATAACCAAGGCAGCCAACAGCAGGGCCAAGGTAATCACAATAACCAGGGTAATCAGCAGCGTCAGCAACAGCAGCCGCAATCCGGATATCAGAGTAATCTGAAGGAGTTGAGCAGTGGGCAATATCATGTGTTCACCACGAGTCTGTGTAAACGAGATCAGAAGGTTCTAAAGCGGGCAGTCCACGCGGTTGAACTGGCGACACCGCAATTCCTGCGCTGGTCAGAGCAGCCCATTGTATGGAGCAGGGAGGATCACCCGATGCGGGTAGATAATCCGGGCCATTTGGCCTTGGTGGTGGCACCACAGGTGGGAGGTTATAAGTTCACTAAAGTTCTTATGGACGGCGGCATCAGCATCAATATCTTGTATTACGAGACCTTCCGTCGAATGGGCTTGACGGATAAGAAGCTGAGACAGTCAAACACGGTGTTCCATGGGGTGGTTCTAGGTAAGTCAGCTTATCCAGTTGGGAAAATTGACTTAGAAGTTACCTTTGGAGATGAGCATGATTCCAGGTCAGAGATGATAACTTTCGAAGTCGTCAAGATCCGGAGCCCTTATCACGCTCTGTTCAGGAGCACGGTTTATGCCAAGTTTATGGCCAGACCGTGTTATGTTTACCTGCAGCTCAAGATGCCGGGTCACAAGGGCACAATCACGGTTCATGGAAGTCGCAAGGTTGCGTTGGAGTGTGAAGAGGGAGACGCTGCTTACGCGGAGGCAGTATGTGCTACCGAGGAGTTAAAATTTTATAAGGATAATGTTGATCCGGCAGATATGACCCCGTTGAAGAAGCCGACTACGGAACATGATCCGGCACTGAAATTTAAATCGGTAGAGGAGACCAAGCAAGTTGATTTTGTACCGGGCGATTCATCCAAGCAGTTCACGATCAGCGCTAACCTTGATCCCAAATAGGAAAGCTCGCTCATCGAGTTCATCCGTGAGAACCGGGATATCTTTGCATGGAAACCTTCTGACATGCCAGGTATACCGAGGGAACTCGCTAAGCACAGTCTTAATATTGATCCGAAGTTTAAACCGTTCAAGCAATATCTGCGCCGCTTCAACGAAGAGAGGCGCAAGGCTATAGGAGAGGAAGTGGCCAAACTTTTGGCTGCAGGGTTCATAGTGGAAGTTTTTCACCCAGAGTGGTTGGCTAATCCGGTGCTGGTGCTAAAGAAGAATGGAAAGTGGAGAATGTGTGTGAACTACACAGACCTCAACGAAGCTTGTCCAACCGATCCTTTTGCTCTCCCTCGCATTGATCAGATTATCGATGCTACAGCGGGATGTGAGCGGCTAAGTTTTTTGGATGCATACTCAGGATATCACCAGATCAAGATGGCAGTTAAAGACCAGGAGAAGACAGCTTTCATAACTCCTTTTGGTGCTTTTTGCTATGTATCTATGCCTTTTGGGCTCAAGAGTGCCCAAGCAACTTATCAGCGTTGCGTTCAGAACTGTCTTAAGGGGCAGATAGGAAGAAATGTTCATGCCTATGTGGATGATATTGTGGTGAAGTCAAGGAAGGAAGAGACACTGATAGAGGACCTCAAGGAGACCTTCGACAATCTTCGGGCCTATAAGATGATGCTTAATCCGGAGAAGTGTGCTTTTGGTGTTCCGGCAGGCAAGCTCCTTGGGTTTTTGGTGTCAAACAGAGGAATCGAAGCTAATCCGGAGAAAATCAAGGCAATCACATCTTTAACAAATCCGGTTTGCATTAATGATGTTCAGCGTATCGCTGGCCGGATCACAGCATTGAGCCGGTTTATTAGCCGTTTGGGGGAGAAGGCGATTCCGCTTTATCAGATGCTGCGAAAGACGGATCGGTTTATATGGAGTGATGAGGCAAATACTGCGTTTGAGGATTTGAAGCGACAGCTGGCTAGGCCCCCAGTCCTAGCTGCCCCTGTTGATAATGAGCCTTTGTTGTTATATGTCGCCGCCAATGCACGGGCAGTTAGTGTGGCAATTGTGGTTGAACACAAAGAAGCAGGAAATGAATACCCGGTTCAGCGTCCGGTTTATTACGTGAGTGAAGTACTCATTGAGTCTAAGCAGATGTACCCACATTGGCAGAAGCTGGTGTATGGTGTGTTCATGGCGAACCGGAAATTGAAGCACTATTTCCAGGGTCATCCAATAACTGTGGATAGCTCAGCACCATTGGGGGATATCATCCAGAACAGAGAAGCAACAGGTAGAGTGGCGAAGTGGGCCATTGAGCTCAGCCCACATGAGTTGAAATATGTGCCACGCACCGCTATAAAGTCTCAGGCATTGGTGGATTTCATCAATGATTGGATAGAATTACAAACACCTGAGGAAAAGCCGGATCTTACATACTGGACGATTCACTTTGACGGTTCAAGGCAGTTAGAAGGCTCGGGGCTGGAGTTGTTTTGACTTCCCCGCGAGGTGATAAGTTTTTTTACGTCCTCTGTTTATTGTTTCCTTGTACTAATAATGCAGCAGAGTATGAAGCATTACTTCATGGCTTGCGGATGGCAAAGGAGATGAACTTAAGCCGGGTTAAATGCTTCGGCGATTCAGATTTGGTGGCACAGCAAGTTTCAGGCAAGTGGGATTCAAGGGATCCCCTCATGGCGGCTTACAGACGAGAAGTGGAAGCAGTTGCTGGATATTTCAAAGGGTATCAAGTGGACCACATAGACCGGCGAAGGAACGAAGCGGCTGATGCTTTAAGCCAGTTGGGTTCTCAACGTAAACCGATGCCACCAAATACTTTTTTGGATGAGCTGCACAGTCCATCAGTACAAGTACCATCGGAGGAAGACCTAGCTGTTCCTGATCCGGAGGCACAGTTAGTTGCATCACTTCATGTTATTCCGGATTGGACGCTGCCTTATTTGGCATATCTGAGCCGAGGAGAGCTACCGGACGATGAAATAGAAGCACGGCAGATAGTCCGGCGTTCTAAATCCATGACAATTGCAAACGGGGAACTTCATCATCGCAGCGTTTCTGGAGCGTTTCAGCGGTGTGTGTCAGCTGAGGAAGGTTGCGAGATTCTTCGAGAGATCCATGAAGGGGATTATGGTCATCACGCCGGTTCAAAATCATTGGTGGCTAAAGCTTTTCGACATGGTTTCTATTGGTTAACAGCTCATGCTGATGCAGCGGATCTAGTCCGGAAGTGTGATGCTTGTCAGAAGTTTTCACGACGTGCTCTTGTTCCGGCACAGGAGCTCCGGATGATACCAATAACCTGGCTGTTTGCGACTTGGGGGCTTGATATGGTTGGACCTTTTAAGCGATCCCAAGATCAGAAAACTCATCTACTTGTGGCGGTGGATAAGTTTACAAAGTGGATTGAAGCAGAACCTGTGAGCAAGTGTGATGCAGTCACAGCGGTCAAATTCATCAAAAAGGTAATTTTCCGGTTTGGCTTTCCACACAGCATCATCACAGACAACGGCACCAATTTATCTAAGGGTGAGATGGAAGCATTTTGTCAACGAGAACATATTCGCCTAGATGCATCTTCTGTGGCCCACCCTCAAACCAATGGTCAAGCTGAAAGAGCAAACCAGGAGATTTTGCGAGGTATCAAGCCCCGGCTTATGACTCCCTTGCGACGAACCCCGGGATGTTGGGTTGAGGAGTTACCATCTGTCCTTTGGAGTATCAACACTACGCCAAACCGGTCCACGGGTTATACGCCTTTCTTTATGGTGTATGGTGCTGAAGCGGTCCTTCCAAGTGATATCCGTCATGATTCACCAAGGGTGACAGCATATGTTGAAGCGGCTAACGAACAGGCAAGACAAGATAGTTTGGACCGGCTGGATGAAGAGCGTGATATAGCAGCTGCACGGTCTGCGATTTATCAACAAGACTTGCGCAGATATCACAGCCGCCGGATTAAGAGCAAAACATTCCAGGAGGGAGACTTAGTACTCCGGCTCATCCAGGACCAAATAGATATGCACAAGCTATCCCCACCTTGGGAAGGGCCCTTTGTGGTCAGCAAGAATCTGCACAACGGTTCATATTACCTAGTGGACGTTCGAGAACACAAGGACTCACGGACATCGGAAGAGGAGACAAAGAGGCCATGGAACATCGCCCTCTTACGGCCCTATTATACCTGAGCCATGAGCTCCACTGTATCCTATGTATATATTATGATTAATGAATAAACTGGCACCCTCGGTAAACCGGGGGTGAGGGATCGAAGAAGGTGAGAGTGTCTAGAGGGGGGGGATTAGACTACTCGACAAGATAAAAATTCTGTCTTTTATCAAGGACAGATTTTGGCAGATTTTGCATAACACACAAGTCAAGTAGCACACTACACATGCAATTCTAGAGTATGGGCAGCGGAAAGTAAATTGCACAAGTAGTAAAGAGAAGTGGAGAAGATCAAACGCAAATTGGAGACGCAATGATTTTTCCCGTGGTTCCGATAGGTGGTGCTATCGTACATCCACGTTGATGGAGACTTCAACCCACGGAGGGTAACGGTTGCGCGAGTCCACGGAGGGCTCCACCCACGAAGGGTCCACGAAGAAGCAACCTTGTCTATTCCATCATGGCCTACGCCCACGGAGGGCTAGCCTTACTCGGGGTAGATCTTCACGAAGTAGGCGATCTCCTTGCCCTTACAAACTTCTTGGTTCAACTCCACATCTCGATGACGGAGGCTCCCAAGCGACACCTAACCAATCTAGGAGGCACCACCCTCCAAAAGGTAATAGATGTTGTAGATGATGATGAACTCCTTGCTCTTGTGCTTCAAATGATAATCTCCCCAACACTCAACTCTCCTCACTGATTTGGCTGTGGTGGAAGAAAGGATTGAGTGGAAAGTAACTTGCACATGTAGTAAAGAGAGGTGGAGAAGAGCAAACGCAATTTTGGAGACGCGGTGATTTTTCCCGTGGTTCCGATAGGTGGTGCTATCGTACATCCACGTTGATGGAGACTTCAACCCACGGAGGGTAACGGCTGCGCGAGTCCACGGAGGGCTCCACCCACGAAGGGTCCACGAAGAAGCAACCTTGTCTATTCCATCATGGCCTACGCCCACGGAGGGCTAGCCTTACTCGGGGTAGATCTTCACGAAGTAGGCGATCTCCTTGCCCTTACAAACTTCTTGGTTCAACTCCACATCTCGATGACGGAGGCTCCCAAGCGACACCTAACCAATCTAGGAGGCACCACCCTCCAAAAGGTAATAGATGTAGTAGATGATGATGAACTCCTTGCTCTTGTGCTTCAAATGATAATCTCCCCAACACTCAACTCTCCTCACTGATTTGGCTGTGGTGGAAGAAAGGATTGAGTGGAAAGCAACTTGGGAAGGTTAGAGATCAAGTTTCATATGGTGGGAGTGGAGCAACTTGATCTCAACACAAGGGTAGGTAGTTCTCTTCTCAGAAATGTAAGGTAGGAGTGGTAGTTCTTTCTGATGGCTCTCTCCACGAATGAAGAGGGGGTGGAGGGGTATAAATAGCCTCCACACAAAATCCAACCGTTACACACATTTGAGCAAACTCGGTGGGACCGAAGTGGACAACTCGGTGAGACCGAAAGTTCAAATAATGTGAACGTTGGGGTTTTCGGTGGGACCGAAAATACAATCTCGGTTAGTCCGATTCGTGCAATGACAAGAGCATACCAGTTTCGGTGGGACCGACTTCATCATCTCGGTGACACCGATTTGATGACAGAAGGTTACAGAACCTTGGCAACTCATGTTTTGGTGAAACCGATTTCAGAATTGGAATATCCAAGATTACTAGGGTTTGGCTTATGGCTGAGGTGGTTCATCTCGGTGTGACTGAGTTGGGAATATCGGTGGGACCGAGATTACTTATGAGTGTATATGGCAGTGAAAGTTGCTGATAGTTTAGGAGATGTATTACTAAGCACTTGAGCAACGAGATCATCATCATAACCTCATCCCCTTTTAATAGTATTGGCTTTTCCTATGGACTCAATGTGATCTTGGATCACTAAACCAAAAATGGAGTCTTGAGCTTTTGCCAATGCTTGCCTTAGCATTTTGAGGGGTCCACTTCTTTAGTTCTTTTGCCATGCCAATGTGATTGAATTTCCTGAAACATACTTGATAAAAGCATTAGTCCAACCACAAAGTATGTTGTCATTAATTACCAAAACCACCCGGGGAGCAAATGTGCTTTCAATCTCCCCCTTTTTGGTAATTGATGGCAACACACTAAAATCACACTAAACAAGACATCAAAGCTTATTGAAAGAAAGACAGAATTATCACGAAAGCTTTGACAAACATGTAGTACACAGGCTCCCCCTACAGGTGTGCAAGATTTTCATAAATTACGGTTTTGGAATACCACAAGCACACAAGAGAGATAAGCAAGATGTGCTACATGCAGCTTGGCTATATGCATCAGAGCAGATGAAAAGAAGTGAGTGATAATGCATATGTGCATGGTGATTTCTTGCAAACAAGTATTCACAAGCAAGTCACCATCATGCACATTCTGCAAAGTGCATATACTTACCTTGAGGTTCCTTGGCATTGTACCTGAAGAGATAAACTTGGGAAAACAAGGTTAGATAACACAAGAGTATTTCTTCAACCAACTGCAAGAACATCAAGAGTACCAAGCCAGGGATGACATGTATAAAGAGTGTCTCATATTGAGCACAAGCTTGAATCAGCAAACATGTCTCCGAAACTAAAAGATTTTCAATGAACTCTGAGAGATTTTGCTTTCCATAAGATATCAATTGTGAAGATTCCTCTCCCTTTGAGTTCTCTCAGATCAAGGGGTTTGATGGAAAGAGCAAAATCAAAAGAATGATGCCAAATGTAATGTCCAATGTGAAACACGGCAAAGCTTTGATGTGATTCTCTCCCCCTTAAGGTAAGATTGCTCTTCTTCTCCCCCTAAATCTTCTCTTCTCCCCCTAAGTCTTCTCCCCCTTTGACATCAAGTGCCGAAAAGGACAGCAAACTAGGAAGGTCAGGGAAGATGGAAAGAAAGAAGTGGGATCCTTAAGAATCACAACAGGGCAAATAGGAACATGCATAGAGAATCATCGAGTGGAGCTGCAGAAGATGATGTCCTGGAAGAAATAAATCGATGACACCGAATTGAGATGGATCGGTGGGTCCGAAAGTCAGGGACTTAGGGAAGATCCTTTTCGGTTAAACCGAAATATTTAAATCGGTGACGCCGAGTTTAATTCCAAGGAGATACAGAAATAATTCAGCTCACTTTGCGAGGAATGTTTCAAAGGATTTGTAATGAATGTGTGAAAGAGTTTCGAGGAATTGATCAGAGCCAGAAGGATATTCACAAAGACAGAAGAATAGAAATGAAAAAGATTCCTAGATGAAGTTTTTTTTTTGAATGAAAACTCAATGAGAGAATCATAAGAGAAAATAGAAAGACTCCAAAACATATGTACTTCATCTAGATAAAGGTCGGCGACAAGGTCACCTATGTTTGAGTATATTGACTTAGGAGTCAAATGAGGACATTTGATCATAGGTCATACTCATCATTTAAGCTCAAAATGGGGTTGCCATTTTTCGATTAAGCATTCGATGTGATCACATCTTATGAAGCTGCTTGTACTCATGACTTTGAGCAAAGCTCCTTAAAGATGTGAAGAACATACCTTGGGCTTGTTGTTGCTTTACTCATGTAGGTAAACTTGATGTAGGTGCTCATTGAATGTGAAGTTGGAGCGCCATTTCTACTTGTGTAGTTCATCTTCCTACATGGGTTAGGCAAGCAAGGAAATACTCGAGGATATCCAAGATGACAAGAGTGAAATACTAGATGTATATGATGTCAAAAGGATATGTGAAATTTTGTTCCTTGAACTCAACATCCCAAAGGGCTAGATACTTGGTCAATGACAAGATTACTCATGATTTGAGTGAGTGGTAATCTTGTGGAATGTAGATCATCCAAGTACCTGCAAGGAGTTAGATGCAATACAAGGAGGCAAATGTGTCCAAGACATATGATCATCATCATAAGAGAAATATCAAGGATTAGTCAAGTGGGCTCATGCCTTGCATGCATCAATGGAGTTCTCACTCCAAGTTTGAAGCATCAATGATGTTCAACTCACTCCTTAAGCGACAAAACACCTTCTCATCAAGAGGTTTTGTAAAGATATCAGCGAGTTGTTTGTCAGTACGAACATGCTTAAGATTGATGTCACCCTTGGCAATATGATCACGAATGAAATGGTGACGAACTTCAATATGCTTTGTTCGAGAGTGTTGCACGGGATTGTGTCCAATTTTAATCGCACTCTCATTGTCACAAAGCAAGGGAACATGTCTCACATGTATCCCATAATCCTTAAGCGTTTGTGTCATCCATAGCAATTGAGCACAACACGAACCGGCAGCAATATATTCCGCTTCGACAGTGGATAATGATACCGAATTTTGTTTCTTGGAGGACCAAGATACAAGGGATCGACCAAGGAATTGACACGTACCCGAAGTTGACTTTCTATCAACCTTGTCACCGGCATAGTCCGAGTCGGAATAGCCAACAAGGTCGAAAGAGGCCCTCTTAGGATACCAAATGCCAAAGTTTGGTGTGTGTATCAAGTATCTCACAATCCTTTTAACGGCTTTAAGATGACATTCTTTAGGGGCTGCTTGATATCGCGCACACATGCATACACTCAACATTATGTCAGGACAAGAAGCACAAAGATATAGTAGAGAACCAATCATAGATCGGTAGACCCTTTGATCAACGGGTTCTCCATCTTTTGTCAAGTCATTATGTCCACTTGTAGGCATGGGGGTACTCATACCTTTGCTTTCTTGCATGTTGAACTTCTTAAAGAGATCCTTGGTGTACTTTGTTTGTGAGGCAAAGGTACCCTCCTTAGATTGCTTGATTTGCAACCCAAGGAATAATTTGAGTTCACTCATCATGGACATCTCATACTTCTCCGACATGAGCTGTCCAAACTTCTTGCTAAAATGAGGGTTAGTTGAACCAAAGATAATATCATCAACATATATTTGGCACACAAATAGTTCACCATTAACCCTTTTCGTGAACAGCGTTGAGTCTATCTTTCCAATCTCAAAGCCTTTTTCAATAAGAAAGCTAGTCAAGCATTTGTACCAAGCTCTAGGAGCTTGTTTAAGACCATAAAGAGCTTTGTGCAACTTGTAAACATGATTAGGCTTTTTGGGATTCACAAATCCGGGAGGTTGTTTCACAAATACTTCCTCCTCAATTTCACCATTTAGGAAAGCACTTTTGATATCCATTCGATAGAGAGTAATATCATGGTGATTGGCATGAGCAAGAAGAATGCGAATGGACTCAAGTCTAGCAATGGGGGCATAGGTCTCACCATAGTCCATACCTTCGACTTGTGTGTAACCTTGAGCTACGAGACGAGCCTTGTTGCGGATGACTTGTCCATCTTCATCTTGCTTGTTCCGAAACACCCATTTGGTTCCAATGATGTTTTGATCATCCTTGGGCTTCTCTACCAAAGTCCATACCTTGTTCCTCTCGAAGTTGTGTAGTTCTTCGTGCATAGCGTTCACCCAATCCGGGTCTTCAAGTGCTTCTTCTACCTTCATAGGTTCAATACTAGAGATAAATGAGTAATGCTCACAAAAGTTAGCTAAGCGAGTTTTAGAGCGAGTAATTCTCCCGGAGTTGATGTCGTTCATCATTGTTCCACGGGATGATTTTTCTTGACTCTTGCTCGGACTCGGGATAGCTTTTGTTGAGGTTGTCGTTGAGCTTCCTCATCATCTTCATCTTCCTCTTCTTCTTCTTCATTGTTGTTGGTGTTGTCTTGAGGTGGTGGAGAAGGAGGTTGTGGTGGATCTTCTTGTTGCACTTCCTCATCTTGGTGAGTTCCACTTGTGGAGGCCTCCATGTTTCCTTGAGGTTCATCTCGCCGTGAGGTAGGGGGCTCCACATATGTAGATGAGGTACTCTCCTTCACTTCCATGGGACGGATCTTTCCAATAGATAAATCTTGGATAGCTTCCGATGGGTCCTTGTCTCCTACATCAATAGGCATTTGCTCTACTTGCGAGCCATTAGATTCATCAAACTTCACGTCTACCGTCTCTTCAACCTTTCGGGTGAAATTATTGTAGACACGGTAGGTGTGGGAGTTTGATCCATAACCAAGAAGAAAGCCTTCATGAGACTTAGGAGCAAATTTAGACCGACGATGCTTATCAAGGATATAACATTTTGAACCAAAGACACGAAAGTATCCCACTTGGGGTTTGTTACCGGTGAGGAGCTCGTATGATGTCTTGCCGAGGAGCTTATGAAGATAAAGTCTGTTGATAGCATGACAAGCTGTCTCGACCGCTTCTCCCCAAAAATGCTTCGGTGTCTTGTATTCATCAAGCATCGTTCTCGCCATCTCTATGAGCGTTCGGTTCTTCCTCTCAACAACTCCATTTTGTTGAGGAGTGTACGTAGCTGAGAACTCATGTAGAATCCCTTCCTCATCGAGAAAAGAGTCTACATTGGCGTTCTTGAACTCCGTTCCATTGTCACTCCGAACTTTCTTGATCTTCACCTCAAATTGATTTTGGGCCTTTTTGGCAAAGGTTTTGAAGATTCTCTGAACCTGCGATTTGTCATCAAGGAAAAATACCCACGTAAATCTGGAATAATCATCAACTATAACTAGACCAAAGGAGTTACCACCAAGGCTTTTGTAAGCGTTGGGACCGAAGAGATCCATATGAAGAAGCTCAAGCGGTCTCCTTGTGGTCATGATGTTCTTCACGGGATGACTTCCACCTACTTGTTTTCCTGCTTGACAAGCACTACAAAGTCTATCTTTGTCAAAGAAAACATCTTTAACACCAAGAATATGATCACCTTTGATCAGCTTGTCTAGATTACGCATACCAACATGTCCAAGCCTTCTATGCCATAACCAACCTTTAGAGGATTTAGCAATGAAGCAAGCTCTAGGTTGGGCTTTCTTAGTGAAATCAACAATATATAGATCACCTCTACGGATACCGGTAAACGCCATGTTATGATTGTCACGACGAAAGACTTGGCAATCTACTTCGGTGAATAGCACATTGAATCCAAAGTCAGCTAATCTAGACACGGAAAGTAAATTGTATCCAAGAGATTCTACAAGCATGACATTTTGAATAGAGCTATCATGAGATATGGCCACCTTACCAAGGCCAAGTACCTTACCCTTGGAGTTGTCTCCAAAAGTCACATACTTGCGTGGACCATCGTTCTTTGCAAGCTCTCGAAACATGTCTTTGTCTCCGGTCATGTGGTCGGTGCATCCACTATCAAGAATCCACTCTTTTCCGCCGGACATGTAGTCTCTCAGATTTGCCATAAGATTGAGACTCTTCATGATCTTGTCTAGCTCGGCGTCCGAGTCGGAGTAATCATCATCATGCTCATGCTCATCATCATATTGACCCATAGATTGTTCATCATCAACACCTAGGTCAATTTGATAACCACTTGCATTAGTTTTGTCAATTTGACAATAATCTTCGGAATGCACTACAAGAGCATTTCTAATTAAAACATTGATAAGACCGGGATCACCCTTCTTTTTCATAAGATCACGAAGCTCACAGAAGCATTTATCAAAGTTGGGATCATTGGGGCGCATCTTATCAAATTCAATAGTCTTGTGTAGAATTTCATCAAGACCTCTCAAAGAGTAGTCCGGATAAAGTTCTTCCAAGAACTTCCACATAGCATAGGCGCACTCAAAGTTTGTAACGAGCTTAAGCAAGTTATCGGGTAACCCTCTAATGATAAGATTTACAGTCCTAAGGTTACGAAGCAAATCAAGCTCTTCATCCATGGTAGGGTGCAAGGGGTCAAATGGAGGCACATAGGGGGTCTCAACATATTTGCGCAAATTGTACGTCTTAAAGATAATAAGCATTTCAGACCTCCACGAGTTATAGGACACTCCATTAAGAATAGGCACTCTATGGCTAACACTCCCAAACGTAGACATGTCCATCTTCCTCCAATGGTGTGTAAACCAAAGCAATGGAGACCAATGCTCTGATACCAATTGAGGGATCGAAGAAGGTGGGAGTGTCTAGAGGGGGGGATTAGACTACTCGACAAGATAAAAATTCTGTCTTTTATCAAGGACAGATTTTGGCAGATTTTGCATAACACACAAGTCAAGTAGCACACTACACATGCAATTCTAGAGTATGGGCAGCGGAAAGTAAATTGCACAAGTAGTAAAGAGAAGTGGAGAAGATCAAACGCAATTTGGAGACGCAATGATTTTTCCCGTGGTTCCAATAGGTGGTGCTATCGTACATCCACGTTGATGGAGACTTCAACCCACGGAGGGTAACGGCTGCGCGAGTCCACGGAGGGCTCCACCCACGAAGGGTTCACGAAGAAGCAACCTTGTCTATTCCATCATGGCCTACGCCCACGGAGGGCTAGCCTTACTCGGGGTAGATCTTCACGAAGTAGGCGATCTCCTTGCCCTTACAAACTTCTTGGTTCAACTCCACATCTCGATGACGGAGGCTCCCAAGCGACACCTAACCAATCTAGGAGGCACCACCCTCCAAAAGGTAATAGATGTTGTAGATGATGATGAACTCCTTGCTCTTGTGCTTCAAATGATAATCTCCCCAACACTCAACTCTCCTCACTGATTTGGCTGTGGTGGAAGAAAGGATTGAGTGGAAAGCAACTTGGGAAGGTTAGAGATCAAGTTTCATATGGTGGGAGTGGAGCAACTTGATCTCAACACAAGGGTAGGTAGTTCTCTTCTCAGAAATGTAAGGTAGGAGTGGTAGTTCTTTCTGATGGCTCTCTCCACGAATGAAGAGGGGGTGGAGGGGTATAAATAGCCTCCACACAAAATCCAACCGTTACACACATTTGTGCAAACTCGGTGGGACCGAAGTGGACAACTCGGTGAGACCGAAAGTTCAAATAATGTGAACGTTGGGGTTTTCGGTGGGACCGAAAATACAATCTCGGTTAGTTCGATTCGTGCAATGACAAGAGCATACCAGTTTCGGTGGGACCGACTTCATCATCTCGGTGACACCGATTTGATGACAGAAGGTTACAGAACCTTGGCAACTCATGTTTCGGTGAAACCGATTTCAGAATCGGAATATCCGAGATTACTAGGGTTTGGCTTATGGCTGAGGTGGTTCATCTCGGTGTGACTGAGTTGGGAATATCGGTGGGACCGAGATTACTTATGAGTGTATATGGCAGTGAAAGTTGCTGATAGTTTAGGAGATGTATTACTAAGCACTTGAGCAACCAGATCATCATCATAACCTCATCCCCTTTTAATAGTATTGGCTTTTCCTATGGACTCAATGTGATCTTGGATCACTAAACCAAAAATGGAGTCTTGAGCTTTTGCCAATGCTTGCCTTAGCATTTTGAGGGGTCCACTTCTTTAGTTCTTTTGCCATGCCAATGTGATTGAATTTCCTGAAACATACTTGATAAAAGCATTAGTCCAACCACAAAGTATGCTGTCATTAATTACCAAAACCACCCGGGGAGCAAATGTGCTTTCAGGGGGCTCAGCCTTTTTTCCAACACATATATTTTATGAGGACAACCATATATATATTATCATCTATCAAATTTCAAACATATCGATCGGTTTAAAGCTGATTTTGCAGAATATATACTTAGAAGCAATAAAACTCCCTGAAGAGCATAAGGTCACATCCGGCTCAAAGAGGACGCTTCATGAAAACCCTCTGGATGGTAATCCATCTAGTGATTGGTTCAAGATTCACCCATGGATTCATGGAGCCATGGAGGCCCTCTGGACAGGCGACAGCCATCCAGTGATTGGCTTATGTTCACCCATGGCTTCATGGAGCCATGGAGGCCCTCTGGACAGGCGACAGCCATCCAGTGATTGGCTTATGTTTACCCATGGCTTCATGGAGCCATGGAGGCCCTCTGGACAGGCGACAGCCATCCAGTGATTGGCTTATGTTTACCCATGGCTTCATGGAGCCATGGAGGCCCTCTGGACAGGCGACAGCCATCCAGTGATTGGCTTATGTTTACCCATGGCTTCATGGAGCCATGGAGGCCCTCTGGACAGGCGACAGCCATCCAGTGATTGGCTTATGATTTACCCATGGTTTCATGGAACCATGGAGGCCCTCTGGACAGGCGACAGCCACCCAGTGGTTGGCTAAAGATTTTCTTATGGTTCCTATGGATGATTCGGCCACATCCATCGACCGGCCCTCTGGATGGCAAGCCCATTCCATTGATTGGCTGAACCTTCCTTTGAGCCTGGCAGCTCGTAAAAAGCCTCGACTACACGGTTTTATTTGCAAATTTGCATTTCTGATCTTTATGTGTTATGATTCTCTAATCCGGAGTGGGACAATTCAAGAAATTGACCACACATCTACAAAGTCTGGGTTATCAAGCACCAGCAAGAGTTAATATGGTGTTTATCATAACCCGGAACAATCATCAGGCAGAAGCAAAGTAAGAAGCTAAACATGATTTAAACCTGCAGCTTCTATAAGACCATGGATTGTTTAAAAACTCCCTTCAAAAAGGCAAGATTCGCCGGATTAAGAATATCAAGCATACTTGATCTCATGTATAAAGTTATTTCTGATGTAAGTATACACTTGTTGGATATATTGTGAGAACAATTTAATGGGTCCAGCGGTAAAACCGTTAGGATATATGTTCAGTACTGTGTATGCAGGAACAGATGATGTGCAGGACGCGCCATGGTAGAATAAATTGGCAATAATAAAACAAGAAGTATCCGGGTCAAACAGACACAGTTTTCAGCTATCCTATTACAAGGCATAGCAAGCCTGACGGATTAAAGATTGTTCGATAAATGGGACTGCAACTACAACACTAAACTATGAGCTATGCTCCCTCCTGCTGAGACGGCTGGGCATCAACTTGATCCGGAGTCTCCTCTTCTTCTTGAAGCGGCTGGAAGTCCGGGACGCACCAGTCGATTTTCGTTAAGGCACGGAAGTACATCTCTTCATTGATGAGTTCAGACAGATCGATATCTGGAGTGAATGTATGAGGGCGTACTGGTGGGATTAGATTGACGGTATCATAAACCGGCCGCTCCACCCGCTCGTTCTGCAAGTCATACCCCGGATGATACCTGGATTAATCGGATTCGGCTGCAAGTTTGCTGGCGAGAGGACGCATCTCCTTCGTCAAGGCATGGAGATCTTTTGCAGTAACGATGATCCGTCTTCCTTGGTATTTGGATACCCATTTAAAGCTTCTTCCGGATCAAAGTCCGAAACCCATGCCTTCGCTCTGGTAAGCACCACGAGGGCACCGGCTCGAGCAGCAGATTTCTTAACTTCTTCCAAACGCACTGGCAGAACAGACAGCTTTTCTAACGTGCCTTGGATGGTAGTAGGGGCCGGTTTACTGAATGATGTTGCACTTATGATCCTTTGAGCGCCGGAATACAGCTGCTCGACCAAAGTGTAACATGCCTTAAGTTTTTTCCATAAGTCATCCCCAAGATGGGTGACACGGCGCCCTGCATATGATTATCACAGTTAAACCGGCACAGATGGAAGATTACAAGGATGAGAGCAGAAATACAGATTAAATATTTACCGAAGATTGCAGAAGTCATCAACTCTATTTGCCGCTTTAAACCGATTAACTCTTCAGTCACCGGATTAAGAGCTTCTTCAGCATCCTTGGCCCTTTTCTCCAGATCTTTCTTTTGAACCTCAAAGGCGGTCCGCTCTTCTTCAAAGAATTTCTTCAGCTGTTAAGAAGTCTTTAAACTCAGCTTCAAATCTTTCTTGGCCTTAGAAGCAGCAGCCTCCGTTTCAGCAAGTCTGCTCCGGAGTTCACTGATTTCTTCGTCCCTCCGGTTTAAGTCAGCCTGCAAGGAAAATCAAGTAGTAAGAAGCAAAATTCAGAACAAGTCTCAAGCACACAAAACAAGTTGTCTACTTGACACTTGGGGGCTAATGGGCAGTTGAAGTAAAAAGCAGAAGTAAATCAAAGACTAAGTCTCAAGCAGACAAAACAAGTTGTCTACTTGACACTTGGGGACTAATGGATAATTGAAGTATCGAGAGAAAAGTCAGGCAAGTCCCAGGCACATAAACTGAGTTATGCCCCTGGCACTTGGGGACTAATGTAAGATCATTCGATTCATCAGGAAGTACCGGTTCACCTTCTCAATATAAGCTAAACCGGAACTTGGGGGCTGATATGGTATAGACAGAAGTGCATTGAAAGTTAAAAGAAGATGCAAGGGATTACCTCATACTTGTCCTTCATCATGTTAATCAGGCCTGCTTCATAGTCTCGACCTGTGTGGAGCCGGTTCAAGTACCCGGAATAGAGCTCCTGGGCACTCATGTCAGCAAAGCTGGACAGTTCGGTACTCCATTTACCCTTTTCTTTATACACCTTCTCCGCTTTAGCCGTATGTTTGGCTAAGACAGTGGGCTCAGCGGGAGCGGTATAAGCCGTATGAGTTATTTCCACATCCGGAGAAGCAGTAGTTGGTGGTGGGGTTGCAGTGCGAACCGGACTGGGAGGAGCCGGATTGGTCTGAGGAGGATTGGCCCAGGCAGGACTTGCCGGTTCACGAACATCTTCAGCATTGGGATTCTCAGGCATAGTAGTGTGATCGGCAGGAGCAGGATCCTCAAGTGGAATTGTAGGTTCGCCTTCCGAAGGGATAGCTGAGTCCAGATCAGCCGCCGGATCATCAACGGCAGTCTCAGCAGTTGGTTGGTTGACTTTTTGTTTTTTGCTAGGCTTTGGCTTGCTGAAGGAAATTTGAAAAAACAATTCAGAGTTATAAGACAAAGTGCAATCATAAACCGGATAAATTTAAAGACTTACCCTGGGACGGTTTTTAGGGGTGGAAGCTGTGTGGCAGTTGATTCATCGGAAGAAGATAACGGAGTCTCCTGATAATCAGGGTCAGACGGTTTTAAGAGGTTTGCGTATGAGCCTGGCCTTGGGATGAAGAAGGGTTGGAGAGAGTATAACCTCAGAGCGGCGCTTCCGGGCCGGAGTAAGAGATATTCCGGATGATTCCACAGCAAGGCCGCTGTGGCGAGTGGTCCGGCGAAGAGCTTCATGTTGTTGTTTCTTCAAAAGAAAATTAGGATCCAATTGAGCATATGGGTGAGAAAACTGATATTTCCGGACTGTCCGACGACTTTTTTGTGGAAGAGGTTCTGAATCGGAAGAAAGGATAGTTACCTCAACTTCGGCCGGTTTATCTCCTTCCGCCAACTCCTGTGAAAAGTTATCATTAGATACAGTTATGAGTAAAGCGAGCAAAGTAAATCCGGATTAATTCATACCTCAGAGTCCGGATCGTCGTCCTCAGCGTGAGAACTGGAGCCACCAACTATTTTCCTCTTCTTGGAGGCAAAGGTTTTCTGACATGGTACTATTCCGGCCTTTTCCTGAGGCTTCCTTTTCCAGAAAGGATCAGTGGCCTGTTCAAAAGGTAAAAGATAAATTAAAAGAACCACTTAAAGGAACGGATTACAGGCATAAGAAAGAAAGTAAGACATACCGCAGGCAGCTTATTTTTCTTGTAGTATGGAGCCAGTCCGGTTTGGCTGCATTCTTCTAAAGTGATGTTAAGCATTTTCTTGGCAGACTCAGTGACTTCTGACTCAGAAAGTTTCTCCTTAGTAAAACATTGAGGGTCATCCGGTTTACCAGAGTATTGACACATCAAGCTTGGACGCCGGCTCAGAGGAAGGATACTCTAAGAGAGCCAGCAGCGCATGAAATCCACGCCGGTTAAGCTATTTGCCATAAAAGCCTTCAACTTGGAAAGTTGGGAGGCAAACCGGGGCCGTTCTGAAGAGCTGAGGCGCTGTGGCAAGGGGTGGTCCTCCGGAAGACGGTGCTCGTGATAACCCGACAATGGGTTTTCCCCCGCAGGTGAAGTATCAATACAGTAAAACCAAGATTTATTCCAATCCTTGGGATGTGTATGTAGAGCGGCATGAGGAAAGACTGCATCTTTCCTTTTCTGAATACTGACCCCACCTAGTTCCTGATGCGGTCCACTAGTAAATTCAGTCCGCTGGTTTAGGTGAAAGAAATCCCAGAACAAGTCAACTAACGGTTCTTCTTGCAAATACACCTCGGAAAACACTTGGAAGTCACAGATGTTGGAAATAGAGTTGGGACCTATGTCCTAAGGATGGAGCTGGAAAGCAGCAAGTACATCCCGGAAAAACTTCGAACCGGGAGGAGTAAAGCCCCGAGCAATATGGTCAAAGAAGACAATAACCTCCCCCTCTTTGGGAGTGGGAGGACACTCTTCTCCTGGAGCTCGCCACTTTAAGACGGATTGAGGACCTAGAGTGCCAATTGACACAGCTGCGGCTAAATCTTCTTCCGTAATAGTGGAAGGAACCCAGTTGCAAGAAACAAATTGTTTGGCCATGGCAACAGAAGAGCAAGTGCTGAAAAGATAAAGTGTAAAACCGGATTATTCAAGTACAGCGGTATAAACCGGAAGATATATGCAAGTACTACGCAACGGTTTAAGCAAGGGACTAATGATACGGATAACCCGGCAATAACAGGGAGCTATGTTACTACCGGTTCATGACAGCAATAGAGGAAGAGCTAAACCGTCGCGTATGTCTTTAAATTTTTTTACAGAGCTTGTGCATGACAGTTTAAACCGGAGTATACTTAACATATCTACAAAGGAGAAGAAACAGGTTTTTTGCAGACAACTAAAGTGGAACAGATCTGAGCACACAAGGAAAAGAAAACAAATACAAGGATATTACGGGAAGAACTACAAGGGTGATATACGGAGCGGATGAATCTACAGGTTGTGTATAAATGACGAGATTTAAAGCATATAACAGCGGAGTAAAGGCAAGATCTAAGGACAAGATGTAAAGGTCAAAACTTCTGTGAACTTGGTGTCTAAGATGAACAGGGTAAAGCTTTCGTTGAGGTTCTAATGGCGGAGATGCAAAAGAGAACCCTAGAGGTTACGGATCTACAAAGAGGAAGAAGATGGAGTACCTGAGAAGCGGCGGAGGAGTCTTTTCTGGTCAAGCTCAGGTCGATGCAGCGGCCGGTGAGGACCTGGATTCGGCGGTCGACGGCGGCGGTTCGAGCTCGGGCGACAATGGAGTCTTGAGCATGGGCGATGGAGGAGGAAGAAGGAGCGTAAGAAGATAATGAATGAAGGACAGCGGTATTTATAGAAGAAAGGTAGATCCGAAGCGACAAGTGCGGGATTCGAGGAGGCAAAGGATTGGATAAAGATCCTCTGTCGCCTCGATTTTCGGAACAACCCCTAAACAAAGCCGATGGACAGCTCGCGGCGTTAAATGTGGAAGTGATGTCACAGTCAGATTAAGTGATTCTCGAGGATGACGTCAGGGCCGGTTTACAAAAAATGAGAAGACACAGAAGAAAATTATGCAGGACTGAGAAGATTGATGTGAACAAGTTCAAATCATTCTGGGGCCTAATGTCAGGGATATTACTAGCAGGTATGAACCGGCTAGTGTAAACCGACTTATTATAATATGTTTGTATGATTGTAATATTTAGTAAAGGCTACGTCCCATGAGATCTTAGGCCCATGTATAGAGTTGTGGTTTGTAAACCGCCCGATGATGTAACTTGAGAGATGAGGAAAAAAGAGCAGAGACCGAGGCGGACACAAGTATGAGCCGGCCTCGGGACTCTGTAAACCGGACCAGGCGTCACCTCTATATAAAGGGACGACCCGGCGACGGTTCAGGGACAGGCAAGAAACAACCCGTCGAGACAGGCAAGCAAATCGCTCCCTGTTCATCGACACCCAAGCAATACCAAACCAAACTAGACGTAGGCTTTTACCTTCATCGAAGGGGCCGAACTAGTATAAACCCTCTGTGTCCTTTGTGTGCTTTTAAACCCTTCAAGCTAACCTGTGCGATGGTTCCATCATCAAGTCCGCTAAACCGGACATCTGCCGTGTTAATTCCACTACAGTGAGTATGCTAATTCTTAGTGTGGTGCGTGTGTGGTCATAGTACCTTTTAAAGATGGAATTTCTTATGTAGGTAGCTGATTGGTGCCTTGTTGATACTCGCATGCAATTTGGTACACGTGTTCTGATGGTCGGGATGGATATGGAATTACGGATACTAGAAGTAAAAAAAGGTTGCACATGTGAAGCTTGTAAACCTTGTTGCGTTTGTGTTGTTTTCAGAAAAATGGGCACGCACCGTGCTGAAATTTTTAGAGAAATTTAGAAAATCATGTGCTCCTGCTATCATATTTGATGTTGCTCTACATTAGTGTGTGATGCATGAATTAGCTAGCTGGAGAAATGGAGTAGCGATCAACAAGAAACGATATTATATACTGTTAGGTTTGAATATTAGTTACCTAAAGGATATAGAACATATATTTCCTTCAATGTCAAAACGTTCCCTTAGCTCAGTTGGTTAGCACAGGCGCCTGTCCAGGTCATGGTCTTTGGGTTCGAAACCCCGTGGCCCCAATTTTTGTCTTCATTTTTCATGCTCGCCTTACAGGTGGGCCCATAGCTCAAACGAAGAGATGATACTTGACAAATGGGATAGGGGTATTTTCATCATCTACCTTCGGTCAACGTCCTTTGACATGACAGTAACAATGAAAAATGGCTTTTTAGGCACGCGTCTAATGGAACAGTTGCATTTTTTAGCAGTGAAACTTTTTAGTGGCAAAACTGAGTAGTGTAGTACAATGGATGGCAAAACTGATAAAGACCCTATAACTTTTGTTAACCATAGTTGAAACTTTAGCATGTTCCTTTATCCTAGCAGGGAAAGGTGGTTTCTCAATATAAGCAGAAGGAACAACTGGATCAACATTATAAAGTATACTTTCTTGTTTAACTGGTACTAGCTCTTTAATTTCTTCTTTAATAGGTGGGTGATATTCAAACCACTTCTCTTTAGGGAGTTCAACATTAGTAGCAAATGATTCAAAAAAGGAGGCTACTACCTCAAAGTCCAGTCCATATTTAGTGCTAAACTTTTGAAAAGCATCGGTATCCATAAAATATTTAACACAATCATACTTAAGTTTTATACCCGACTCTTTACCTTCGTCGAGTTCTCGATCTTCTAAGTTGTGTTTAATTCTTTCCAAATGATCCCATCAGAATTCAATAGTTGTCTTCATAAAAGAACTAGCACAAGAAGTATCAAGCATGGTTTGATCATTACGAGAAAGTCGAGCATAAAAATTCTGGATACTAATTTCCCTTGAGAGCTCATGATTGGGGCATGGATATAACATTGACTTAAGCCTCCCCCAAGCTAGAGCAATACTTTCTCCTTCATGAGGCCAAAAATTATATATATAATTCCGATCACAATGAATTAGATGTGTAGGATATTTTTTTTGGTGAAACTCCATTTTCAATCGGTTCTAGTTCCAAGATCCAATATCATCACATAGCCTATACCATGGTAATGCTTTTTCCTTCAAAGATAAAGGAAAAACCTTCTTCATAACTTTATCCCCGGATAGACCTGCAAGCTTAAACAATCCACAAATTTGTTCCACATATATCAAGTGCATATCAGGATGTTCGGTTCCATCTCCTGCATAAGGATTAGCTAGCGGTTGTTCAATTATACCCAAAGTAATTTCATATTCAATATTTTCAATAGGTGCAGCGGGTTGAGGGGTAGCTAATTGTGGTTTCGGTCGAGGGGAAGATACCCCGAACAAACCCCTCAAAGGGTAGCTAATTGTGATAATAAATTTCAGCACACTATATAAATGTTTCCTTACCAATTTCCACTTACCAGAAGCGCTTCACTCCGCGGCAACGGCGCCAGAAAATAGCCTTGATGACCCACAAGTATAGGGATCAGTTGTAGCTCTTTTCGATAAGTAAGAGTGTCGAACCCAACGAGGAGTAGAAGGAAATGACAAGTAGTTTTCAGTAAGGTAATGACTGCAAGTGCTGAAACTATAAGTAGCTAGTTGTTTGATAGCAAGATAATTTGTAACGAGCAAGTAACTATAATAGTAACAAGTATGGAGCAAGGTAGCCCAATCCTTTTGAGGCAAAGGACGGGCCAAAATGGTCTCTTATGATAAGCAAAGTGTTCTTGAGGGTACACGGAATTTCATCTAGTCACTTTCATCATGTTGCTTTGATTTGTGTTCGCTACTTTGATAATTTGATATGTGGGTGGACCGGTGCTTAGGCGATGTTCTTACTTGAAAAAATCTCCTACTTATGATTAACCCTCCCGCAAGCATCCGCAACTATGAGAAAAGTATTAAGAATAAATTCTAACCATAGCATTAAACTCTAGGATCCAATCGGCCCCTTACGAAATAGTGCATAAACTAGGGTTTAAGTTTTTGTCACTCTCGCAACCCACCATCTATTTACTACTCCAGAATGCATTCCCTTAGGCCCAAATATGGTAAAGTGTCATGTAGTCGACGTTCACATGACACCACTAAGGGAATCACAACACATACTATCAAAATATCGAACACATATCAAGATCACATGATTACTTGCAACGTGATTTGTCACGTGACCTCAAGAACAAAAGTAACTACTCACAAATAATCAGCATGCTCATGATCAGAGGGGTATTAATATGCATAATGGATCTGAACATATAATCTTCCACCAAATAAACCATATAGTAGTCAACTACAAGATGTAATCAACACTACTGGTCACCCCCTAGCAACAATCTATAGTTCCGGTACCAAGATTGAATACAAGAGATGAACTAGGGTTTGAGATGAGATGGTGCTGGCGAAGATGTTGATGGAGATTGCCCTCCCCAAGATGGGAGAGTTGTTGGTGATGATGATGACGATGATTTCCCCATCCGGGAGGGAAGTTCCCCCGGCAAAATCGCTCCACCAGAGGGCAAAAGTGCTCCTGCCCAAGTTCCACCTCGAGACGGCGGTGTTCCGTCCCGAGAGCCTTCTCCTTAATTTTTTTTCTAGGTCAACACCGCTTATATAACAGAAGATGGGCACCGGAGGTGGGCCGAGGAGGCCATAACCCACCAGGGCGCGCTTGGGGGGGCCTGGAGCGCCCAGGTGGGTTGTTCCCACCTTGTGGCCCCCTCTGGTGTTTACTGACTCCGGTATTTCTTAAATATTTCATAAAAAATCGTCATGGAGGTTCAACTCTTTTGGAGTTGTGCAGAATAGGTGGCCTGACGTAGCTTTTTCAGGTCAAGATTTCCGGCTGCCAGAATTCTCCCTCTTGGTGTGTACCTTGCAAATTATGAGAGAAAAGGCATTAGAATTACTCCAAAAAGCATTATTAAGGATAAAAACATTGTAAATAACAGTAAGAAAACTTGATGCAAAATGGACGTATCATCGTCCCCGTCCCCCCGCAGCTCGACACCGACCAATTCCACGGCGAGATCGAGTGCATTCGGGCCTCCCCGCCGGAGGACGTACGGCGCCGCGCGAAGTACGCCGCCAACAACCACGCGCACTGGGCGGCGTACATCTGATATGTCTCCAATGTATCTATAATTTTTTATCGTTCCATGCTATTATTTATGAAGTCTTGGATGTTTAATGGGCTTTGTCATACACTTTTATATCATTTTTGGGACTAACCTACTAACCCAAAGGCCCAGTCTAGATTGTTGTTTTTTGCATGTTTCAGGGTTTTGCAGAAAAAGAATATCAAACGGAGTCCAAACTGAATGAAACCTTCGCGAGAGATATTTTTGGAGAAAATCACGCACAAGGAACTTGAGAACCACATCAGGGGAGCATTGAGGCGCCCATGAGGGTAGGGGCGCGCCCCCCTTCCCAGGGCGCGCCGCCCTACCTCGTGGGCCCCTTGAGCGTTCCCCGGTGTGGTCCTTCTTCCTATATAAGTCTACGTACCCCGGAACCTTCGTCAACAGAGAGAAAACCCTAATTTCACCGATGTAACCTTCTGTTCCCGTGAGATCCAATCTTGGAGCCTGTTCCGGAGCTCCACCGGAAAGGGATCCATCACGGAGTTCTTCTTCATCATCATCATCGCCCTCACCATGAGTTGTGAGTAGTTTACCATAGACCTTCGGGTCCATAGCTAGTATCTACACGGCTTCTTCTCTCTCTGGATCTCAATACAAAGTTCTCCTCGGTCTTCGAGGAGATCTATTTGATGTAATCTCTTTTTGCGGTGTGTTTGTCGAGATCCGATGAATTGTGAGTTTATGATCAAGATTAACTATGAAAGATATTTGGTTCTTCTCTAAACTTTTTATGTGTGCTCATAATATCCTTGCAAGTCTCTTCGAATTATTGGTTTGGTTTAGCCTACTAGATTTATAGTTCTTGCAATGGGAGAAGTGCTTGGCTTTGGGTTCAATCTTGTGGTGTCCTTTCCCAGTGACAGTAGGGTCAGCAAGGCACGTATTGTATTGTTGCCATCAAGGATAAAAAGATGGGGTTTATATCATATTGCTTGAGTTTATCCCTCTACATCATGTCATCTTGCTTAAGGTGTTACTCTGTTCTTATGAACTCAATACACTAGATGCATGCTGGATAGCGGTCGATGTGTGGAGTAATAGTAGTAGATGCAGGCAGGAGTCGGTCTACTTGTCTCGGACGTGATGCCTATATACAATGATCATGCCTAGATAGTCTCATAATTATTTGCTTTTCTATCAATTGCTCGACAGTAATTTGTTTACCCGTCGTAGAATGTCGCTATCATGAGAGAAGCCACTAGAGAACACTATGGCCCCCGGGTCTATTCTCAACATATCAATCTACATCTACTTTGCTTTTATCGCTTTTATTTGCTGTTCTTATAAACCCAAAATACCAAAAATATAAACTATCATCTCTATCAGATCTCACTTTTGTAAGTGACCGTAAAGGGATTGACAACCCCTTATCGCGTTGGCTGCGAAGTTCTTATTTGTTTGTGCAGGTGTGAGGGACTCGCGCGTGGTCTCCTATTGGATTGATACCTTAGTTCTCAAAAACTGAGGGAAATACTTATGCCACTGTGCTGCATCTCCCTTTCCTCTTCGAGGGAATACAACGCAAGCTCGAGAAGTAGCAAGAAGAATTTCTGGCGTCGTTGCCGGGGAGGCTTACGCAAAAGTCATATACCAAGTACCTATCACAAACCCTTATCCTTCGCATTACATTTATTTGCCTCTCGTTTTCCTCTCCCCCACTTCACCCTTGTCGTTTTATTTGCCCTTCTTCCGCCGTCTGTTTTTCGTTCGCTTGCTTCTTGCTCGCTTGTGTGTACTGCTTGCTTGCTTGTCATCATGTCTTGCACACCTATCATTATCAACACTCCCGAGAGTGAGGTCCTCAACTTTAAACAAAGGGAGGAAGAAAACTTAAAAGATGCCTGGTATAGAATTTGCTATGCTCAAAATAGATCTAATAGGAAGCTTTCCACTTATGTGCTTCTTCGCAATTTTTATATTGGCATAACCCCTAGAATAGGCTTGTTCTTGATACCGTTACCCGAGGAAATTTCTTGGGGAATCATACCCTTAATTCTTATAATGTCCTGATAGATTTATTCGGGCAGCCTTCCACCCAGGAAGAGACTCAAGTTTTTGAGAAAATATGTGAAGTAACAAAGATATTACAAAAGTCTCTTGAACCGCTTAAGAATGTTAGTGGAAATATCCATCGCATGAATATGTTGATTACTCTTTGCAATAAGCGGTTGGATTCCCTAGATATAAAGATATCCGAATATGAAGGGAAACGTAAAGAACATCCTGGATTCGAGCTTGACACCATTAAAAGGGTGAAGATCAAAAATGGCATTCCCTAGATTTATCTTGTATCGTGCCTAGCTAAGGGCGTAAAATGATAGCGCTTGTTGGGAGGCAACCCAACTTTATATTTTTTGTTTTTGTTGCTGTTAGGGAATAAATATTGCATCTAGCCTCTGATTAGATGTGGTTTCATGTTTTGTTTAGTGTTTGTGCCAAGTAGAACCTTTGGGAAGACTTGTGTGAAGTTTATGTGATCTTGCTGTGAAAAACAGAATCGTTACCGCTCGCTAAAGTGGTCGTCAGATTTTACTAGAGCATGCTATTTAGTTAATTCTTTTTGCAGATGATTAGTAGACAAATTCCCCAAATTTACCAATTTAGTTTGAACTTTTTGGAGTTCCAGAAGTAGGTGAAACCTGCAGATTACTACAGACTGTTCTGTTTTTGACAGATTCTGTTTTTTGTGTGTTGTTTGCTTATTCCGATGCATCTATGAGTAGTATTGGAAGATATGAACCATAGAGAAGTTGGAATACAGTAGGTTTAACACCAATATAAACAAAGAATGAATTCATTGCTGCACCTTTGAGTAGTGGTTTTCTTTCTTATACTAACGGAGCTCACGAGAATTTTTGTCTAAGTTTTGTGTTGTGAAGTTTTCAAGTTTTGAGTATTGCTTTGATGGACTATGGAACAAGGAGTAGCAAAGTCCTAAGCTTGGGGATTCCCATGGCACCCCAAGTAAATTCAACATAATCAAAAGCCTAAGCTTGGGGATGCCCCGGGAAGGCATCCCCTCTTTCGTCTTCATCCATCGGTAACTATACTTGGAGCTATATTTTTATTCGCAACATGATATGTGTTTTGCTTGGAGCGTCTTGTATAATTTGAGTCTTTGTTTGTTAGTTTGTCACAATCATCCTTGCTGGACACACCTATTTGAGAGAGTTACATATGCCCTAGAAATTGTTAGAACACTCTATGTGCTTCACTTATATCTTTTGAGTTGAATAGTTTTTGCTCTAGTGCTTCACTTATATCTTTTAGAGAACGGTGGTGGTAATATTTTGTAGAAATTGTTGAACTCTCATGCTTCACTTATATCTATTTGAGAGTCTATTAAAACAGCATGGTAATGTGTTTAGGCTAAAGAAACTAGTCTTCACATGATAAACATCCAATGTCAATGTAGTAAAAAAATTCACACCAAGTGCATTGAATAGAATGAGATGTTGGATGCCTGATAACTATTTTGAGACATGAGGATAGTGGGTTAGTGATTCCCGTATCATGCACGTATGGTGAACCGCTGTGTGACTAAGTTAGAGCATGAGGTATTTGTAGAGTGCCAACCTTTGTGTGGAGGTCGGGGGCGCGCGATGGTTAACTCCTACCAACCTCCCCCCTAGGAGCATGCGTTGATTGCTTTGTTTTGATGACTCATAGATTTTTGCAATAAGTATATGAGTTCTTATGACTAATGTTAAGTCCATGGATTATACGCACTCTCACCCTTCCACCATTGCCAGCCTCTCTTGTACCGCGCAACTTTCGCCGGTGCCATAAACCTACTATATATCCTTCCTCAAAACAGCCACCACATCCTTCCTCAAAATATCCACCATACCTACCTATCATGGCATTTCCCTAGCCATTCCGAGATATATTACCATGCAACTTTCCACCGTTCCGTTCATATGACACACATCATATTGTCATATTGCCTTGCATGATCATGTAGTTGACATCGTATTTGTGGCAAAGCCACCATGCATAATCTTTATATATGTCACTCTTGATTCATTGCCCATCCCGGTACACCGCCGGAGGCATTCATGTAGAGTCATACTTGTTGTCGTATCGAGTTGTAATTTCGAGTTGTAATAAAAGTGTGATGATCATCATTATTAGAGCATTGTCCCATGTGAGGAAAGGCCAATAAAAAAAGATATGGCCCAAAAAAATATAGAAGGGCTAATAAAAAAAGAGAAAGCCCCTCCAAAAAAATTGAGAGAAAAGAGAGAAGGGACAATTGCTACTATATTTTTCCACACTTGTGCTTCAAAGTAGCACCATGTTCTTCATTGTAGAGAGTCTCATGTTTAGTCACTTTCATATACTAGTGGGAATTTTCATTATAGAACTTGGCTTGTATATTCCAACAATGGGCTTCCTCAAATGCCCTAGGTCTTCGTGAGCAAGCAAGTTGGATGCACACCCACTAGTTTCTTTTGTTGAGCTTTCATTCATATTTAGCTCTAGTGCACCCGTTGCATGGCAATCCCTACTCACTCACATTGATATCTATTAATGGGCATCTCCATAGCCCGTTGATACACCTAGTCGATGTGAGACTATCTCCCTCCTTTTTGTCTTCTCCACAACCACCTCTATTCCACCCATAGTGCTATATGCATGGCTCACGCTCATGTATTGCGTGAAAGTTAAAAGGTTTGAAAAGATAGAGTATGAAAACAAGTGCTTGGCTGAAATCGGGGTTGTGCATGATATGAATATTTTGTGATGAAGAGGGAGCATAGCCAGACTATATGATTTTGTAGGGATAACTTTCTTTAGCCATAGTATTTTGAGAAGACATGATTACTTTGTTAGTATGCTTGAAGTATTATTGTTTCTTATGTCAATGTAGACTTTTATCTTGAACTTTCAGATCTGAACATTCATGTCACAATTAACAGAATTACATTGAAAAACTATATTGGTTAGCATTCCACATCAAAAATTCTTTCTTTATCATTTACCTACTCGATGACGAGCAAGAATTAAGCTTGGGGATGCTTGATACGTCTCCAACGTATCTATAAATTTTCATTGTTCCATGCTATTATTTATGAAGTCTTGGATGTTTAATGGGCTTTATCATACACTTTTATATCATTTTTGGAACTAACCTACTAACCCAAAGGCCCAGTCCAGATTGTTGTTTTTTGCCTGTTTCAGGGTTTTGCAGAAAAAGAATATCAAACGGAGTTCAAACGGAATAAAATCTTCGCGAGAGATATTTTTGGAGAAAATCACGCACAGGGAACTTGAGAACCACGTCAGGGGAGCATCGAGGCACCCACGAGGGTGGGGGCACGCCCCCCTTCCCAGGGTGCGGCCCCTACCTCGTGGGCCCCTCGAGCGTCCCCCGGTGTCCTTCTTCTTCCTATATAAGTCTACGTACCCCGAAACCTTCGCCAATAGAGAGAAAACCCTAATTCCACCGCCGTAACCTTCTGTTCCCATGAGATCCCATCTTGGATCCTGTTCCGGAGCTCCACCGGAGGGGGGTCCATCACGGAGTTCTTCTTCATCATCATCATCATCGCCCTCACCATGAGTTGTGAGTAGTTTACCATAGACCTTCGAGTCCATAGCTAGTATCTAGATGGCTTCTTCTCTCTCTCTGGATCTCAATACAAAGTTCTCCTCGGTCTTCGAGGAGATCTATTCGATGTAATCTCTTTTTGCGGTGTGTTTGTCGAGATCCGATGAATTGTGGGTTTATGATCAAGATTATCTATGAGAAATATTTGGTTCTTCTCTGAACTCTTTATGTATGATTATAGTATCCTTGCAATTCTCTTCGAATTATTGGTTTGGTTTGGCCTACTAGATCTATAGTTCTTGCAATGGGAGAAGTGCTTGGCTTTGGGTTCAATCTTGCGGTGTCCTTTCCCAGTGACAGTAGGGGCAGCAAGGCACGTATTGTATTGTTGCCATCGACGATAAAAAGATGGGGTTTATATCATATTGCTTGAGTTTATCCCTCTACATCATGTCATCTTGCTTAACGCGTTACTCTGTTCTTATGAAGTCAATACACTAGATGCATGCTGGATAGCGGTTGATGTGTGGAGTAATAGTAGTAGATGCAGGCAGGAGTCGGTCTACTTGTCTCAGGCGTGATGCCTATATACAATGATCATGCCTAGATAGTCTCATAATTATTCGCTTTTCTATCAATTGCTCGACAGTAATTTGTTTACCCGCCATAGAATATCGCTATCATGAGAGAAGCCACTAGAGAACACTATGGCCCCCGGGTCTATTCTCAACATATCAATCTACATCTACTTTTGCTTTTATCGCTTTTATTTGCTGTTCTTATAAACCAAAAATACCAAAAATATAAACTATCATCTCTAGCAGATCTCACTTTCATAAGTGACCGTAAAGGGATTGACAACCCCTTATCGCGTTGTCTGCGAAGTTCTTATTTGTTTGTGCAGGTGCGAGGGACTCGCGCGTGGTCTCCTACTGGATTGATACCTTGGTTCTCAAAAACTGAGGGAAATACTTACGCTACTGTGATGCATCTCCGTTTCCTCTTCGAGGGAATACAATGCAAGCTCGAGAAGTAGCAACATCCAACGCCGCCACGAGGAGCAACTCGCCTCCACCAACAACGCGCCGGTGAGGGGGCGCCACAACACCGACGGTCGCCGTGTATGGTGGGGCGTTCCCGGGCGCACGCTCCACTTCGTCCTCGAGCACCTCGAGGGGGGCAACGAGGCGCTGCTCGAGTATCCGGCGGCCCCAGCCCCGGTTCCTGATACGTCTCCTAAGTATCTATAATTTTTTATTGTCCCATGTCGTTATATTATCATTCTTGGATGTTTTACAATAATTTTATATCATTTTTTGGGACTAACCTATTGACATAGTGCCCAGTGCCAGTTGCTGTTTTTTGCTTGTTTTTTTGCATCGCAGAAAATCAATACCAAAGGGAGTCCAAATGTAGTGAAACATTTTACGGATTTTTTTTGGACCAGAAGACATCTAGTGGGCCACAGAAGCACTTGGGGGCGCCTCGAGGGGGGCACAACCCACCAGGGCGCGCCTGGGCCCCCAGGCGTGCCCAAGTGGGTTGTGCCCACCTCGGTGGCCTCCCGCACCGCCTCTTCGCTCTATGAATACTCTAATATTTCAGAAACCCTAGAGGAGTTAACAAAATTTTATTCCAGCCAACGCAAGTTCTAGAACCACGAAATCCAATCTAGAGCTCTTTTCCGGCACTCCACCGGAGGGGAACACGATGACGGAGGGGTTCATCATCCTCATTGGTGCCTCTCCGATGATGCGTGAGTAGTTTACCACAGACCTACGGGTCCGTAGGTAGTAGATAGATGGCTTCTTCTCTCTTTGTATCTCAATACAATGGCCCCTTAGAGATCTATTTGATGTAATGACTTTTTGGGGTGTGTTTGTTGAGATCCGATAAATTATGAGTTTATGATCAGATTTTTCTTGATTTAATATCCATTCTTGATTATTATAGCCTCGTATTTCTTCTCCGATATTTGGGTTTTGTTTGGTCAACTTGATCTATTTATCTTGCAACGGGAAGAGGTGCTTCGTATTGTGTTCGATCTTGCGGTGTTCTTTCCTAGTGAAAGAAGGGGCAGTAAGGCACGCACGTATCATTGCTATTAAGGATAAAAAGATGGGGTATATTCCTATATGAATAGATCTTGTCTAGATCATGTCATCGTTCTTATTGCATTACTCTGTTTTTCCATGAACTTAATACACTAGATGCATATTGGATAGCAGTCAATGTGTGGAGTAATAGTAGTAGATGCAGGCAGGAGTCGGTCTACTAATCTTAGACGTGATGACTATATACATGATCATTGTCTTGGATATCGTCATAATTATTTTCTTTTCTGTCAATTGTCCAACAGTAATTTGTCTATCCCCCGCATCCTATTTTCTCGAGAGAAGCCACTAGTGAAATCTACAGCCCCCGGCAGGGCTGGAGCTAGGATTTGAACATGAGGGGGCGAGAAAAATAATGATCGCTCAAGAGACGCGTCACAAGAATATAGTCTGAAAATATGGCACTTATACGAATGTCCCGTCATATATTTCTATAATGTAAAGAAAAATATACATTTTTATTAGTTCAAATTTTTCTCTACAAGAACCATGGTCGAACATGTTGATTATCTAATCGGATGAAAATAAATACTCGTATATTGGAGTCGGTGATGCTATCGGGCGTGTTTGGTTGCCTGCATGAGGCCCGGCCTGGCTCGCGCGGGACGCGAATGGGCCGATTGGTTGCCTGCTTTTACTGTTTAGCCCGCATGGCATGAACCTTAAAGCACTCCTGGGCCTGGCTCCCTAGGAATGAAAAATCGGCAGTTTCTCCAAGGCCAGGCCCGAGCGGTGCACGTGGGCGGCGGCGGGTGCACGCGCGCGGCCACGCTCGAGAAGCCGCGTTGCTTCCCGAAGCACCGGCAGTTACTAGCATCACCGCCCCCCACCTCTCCCTCTGCCCAGTCTCCCCCACTCTCCCAACTCTCACCAGCGTCGGCGGCGGATCGGAGGAGAGCAAGAAGACCACCAGACTCCATCATCGACGAGCGGATCATCACCTGGCCCGCGGCAATGGCGGTAAACACTTCTCTGTTCGTGTTGCACTAATTTTTCCCGTTCGATCCAGCGATAGACTCGATCCACGGCGGAGAGGGGAATGGGGAATAGAGGTAGATAAGCATGGCAGTTCATACTAGTTCATACAACTTCATCCTAGTTCATACTAGTTCATGCAAGATTAGAATAGAGGTAGATGCGGATGGAGTAGAAGGGGGATTGGGGGTACAGAACAGACATCGGCTAACCGCGGTGGCTGTCACCGGCGTGCGGAGCGGCGGGTCGAGTGGTTGGCCTTCATCTTCTTGTCCATCATGGTGCGGGGCGATGGGTGGTCATCGTTGCCGGAGGACTCAAGGTCGATCTGCCACGTTCGACAGCCTGGCTCCGGCGCCCTCACTGGCATCTGCATCGGTTCTTCCTCCTCCTTAGGCTCCCCACGGATGACCGTCGGTCGCACGATACATGTCTCCCAGTACACTGTGGCATGGCGGTCATTAGGAGCCCAGTAGTTCTTGTACTTGGACCACTTCTTCCTCTATTTACCGTCGTCGGAGACGGCCTGATTCATGGCCCAGCGAATGATGTCTACTGCTGATATGTATCCAACTTATCTATAATTTTTAATTGTTCCATGCTATTATAATATCTGTTTTGGATGTTTAATGGGCTTTAATATACACTTTTATATCATTTTCGGGACTAACCTATTAACCCAGAGCCCAGTGCCAGTTTCTGTTTTTTCCTTGTTTTTGAGTATCGCAGAAAAAGAATACCTAACAGAGTCCAATTGACCTAAAACTCCACGGAGATTGTTTTTGGACCAGAAGAAGCCCATGGAGTACCGGAGATGGACCAGAAAAGTCCCGAGGCCACCACGAGGGTGGCGGGCGCGCCCCCCTATCTCGTGGCCGCATCGGGGACCCCCTGACTTGTTCCCGACTCCAACACCTCTTATATATACCCAAACCTCCAAAAAATAACCTAGATCGGGAGTTCCGCCGCCGCAAGCCTCTGTAGCCAGCGAAAACCAATCTAGACCCGTTTCGGCACCCTGCCGGAGGGGGAATCTCTCTCCGGTGGCCATCTTCAACATCTCGGTGCTCTCCATGACGAGGAGGGAGTAGTTCACCCTCGGGGTTGAGAGTATGTACCAGTAGCTATGTGTTTGATCTCTCTCTCTCTCTCTCTCTCTCTCTCTCTCTCTCTCTCTCTCTCTCTCTCTCTCTCGTGTTCTTGAGATGGCACGATCTTGATGTATCGCGAGCTTTGCTGTTATAGTTGGATCTTATGATGTTTCTCCCCCTCTACTCTCTTGTAATGGATTGAGTTTTCCCTTCGAAGTTATCTTATCGGATTGAGTCTTTAAGGATTTGAGAACACTTGATGTATGTCTTGCGTGGGATACCCGTGGTGACAATGGGGTATTCTATTGATTCACTTGATGTATGTTTTGGTGATCAACTTGCAGGTTCCGTGACCTTGGGAATCTATGCATAGGGGTTGGCACACGTTTTCGTCTTGGCTCTCCGATAGAAACTTTGGGGCACTCTTTGAAGTTCTTTGTGTTGGTTGAATAGATGAATCTGAGATTGTGTGATGCATATCGTATAATCATACCCCGCGGATACTTGAGGTGAAATTGGAGTATCTAGGTGACATTAGGGTTTTGATTGATTTGTGTCTTAAGGTGTTATTCTAGTACGAACTCTAGGATAGATCGAACGGAAAGAATAGCTTCGTGTTATTTTACTACAGACTCTTGAATAGATCGATCAGAAAGAATAACTTTGAGGTGGTTTCGTACCCTACAATAATCTCTTCATTTGTTCCCCGCTATTAGTGACTTTGGAGTGACTCTTTGTTGCCTGTTGAGAGAACTTGCACTAGTGAAAGTATGAAACCTAGGACTTGTTTCAATGCATTGCAATACCGTTTGTGCTCACTTTTATCATTAGTTGCCTTGCTATTTTTATTTTTCATATTATAAATACCTATATCTACCATCCATATTGCACTTGTATCACCATTTCTTCGCCGAACTAGTGCACCTATAGAATTTACCATTGTATTGGGTGTGTTCGGGACACTAGAGACTCTTTGTTATTTGGTTGCAGGGTTGTTTGAGAGAGACCATCTTCATCCTACGCCTCCCATGGATTGATAAACCTTAGGTCATCCACTTGAGGGAAATTTGCTACTGTCCTACAAACCTCTGCACTTGGAGGCCCAACAACGTCTACAAAAAAGAAGGTTGCGTAGTAGACATCAAGCTAATTTCTGGCGACGTTGCCGGGGAGGTGAGTGCTTGAAGGTATATCTTTAGATCTTGCAATCGAATCTTGTAGTTTCTTGTTTTATCACTAGTTAAGTTTATAAAAGAAAACTACAAAAATTGGAATTGAGGTTGCCTCATATTCTTCATCTTTTTAATATCTTTCGTGAAAATCATGGGAAGGAAAATTGTGCTCAAGTACTAGAAGAAGAATTACATACAATGCTTGGCATAAAATATGTGAATGATGAGCATGATTGCAATTTTTTTAGTATGAATTCTTTGAATACCCATGATGCTAATGATATGCAAAGCCACAAGTTTGGGGATATGTTTGATGAACATGATACGTTTAGTCCCCCAAGGTTTGATGAGCAAATTTATTATGATAAAAGCATAAAGATAACCATGAAACTTGTCATCATGATTTTAATTTTCAATTGGATTATGCTTCACATGATAGTTATTTTGTTGAATTTGCTCCTCCCACTACTATGAATGAGAAGAATTTTGCTTATGATGAGAGTAGTAAAAATTTATATGCTTGTGCATCATGAAAATAGTGCTTTATGTGATGTTTATATTGTTGAATTCATTCATGATGCTACTAAAAATTATTATGAGAGAGGAACATATGTTTCTGCCTATTGCAATAATATCAAGTTTTCTCTCTATATATGTTGAAACTTTTGAAGTTATGCTTGTTTTCCCTTCCTATGCTAGTTGATTATCGTTCCCATAAGTTGTTTCCTCACAAAATCCCTATGCATAGGAAGTGGGTTATACTTAAGTGTGTTAGTCGTATTCTTCATGATGCTCTCTTTATGTTTCAATTCTTATCTTTTATGTGAGCATCATTGAAATCATCATGCCTAGCTAAAAGGCATTAAAGAAAAGCGCTTGTTGGGAGACAACCCAATATTTACCCCTACTGTTTTTGTGTGTTCACATGATAAAGATACTGTAATAATCATGTTTTATAGCTTTTGTTTCAATAAAGTGCCAAGTAGAATCTTTGGGAAGACTTGGCTGATGTCTTTGCGATCTTGCTGTAAAAAACATGAACTTTGCGCTCACGAGAGTAGCTGCCTTTTTTTACAGAAGAATGCATTTAAGTTGATTCTTTTTGCAGAAGATTAATAGACAAATTCCTCACGTCCACCAATTTATTTAAGATTTTTTTGAGTTACGAAAGTATTCGAAAGTTACAGATTTCTACAAAATGTTCTGTTTTTGACACATTCTGTTTTCTATGTGTTGTTTGCTTATTCTGATGAATCTGTGAGTAGCATCGGAGGGTATGAACCATAGATAAGTTGAAATACAGTAGATATTACACCAATATGAATTTAGAATGAGTTCACAACACTACCTAAGTGGTGGTTTTATTTTCTTATACTAACGGAGCTTATGAGTTTTCTGTTGAGTTTTGTGTTGTGAAGTTTTCAAGTTTTGGGTAAAGATTCGATGGACTATGGAATAAAGAGTGGCAAGAGCCTAAGCTTGAGGATGCCCAAGGCACCCCAATGTAAAATTCAAGGACAACCAAAAGCCTAAGCTTGGGGATGCCCCGGGAAGGCATCCCCTCTTTCGTCTTCGTCTATCGGTAACTTTACTTAAGGCTATGTTTTTATTCACCACATGATATGTGTTTTGCTTGGAGCGTCAATTTATTTTATTTTAGTTTGCTTGCTGTTTGAATAATATCCCAAGATCTGAAATTCTTAAATGTTAGAGAGTCTTCACATAGTTACATAATTATTCGACTACTCATTGATCTCCACTTATATCTTTCGGAGTAGTTTGTCGTTTGCTCTAATGCTTCACTTGTATCTTTTTAGAGACGGCGGTTGTTTTATTTTGAAGAAATAGATGAACTCTCATGCTTCAATTATATTATTTTGAGAGTCTTAAACAGCATGGTAATTTGATTTGGATACGAATTTAGTCCTAATATGATGGGCATCCTAGAGGGATATAATAAAAACGTTCATATAAAGTGCATTGAATACTATGAGAAGTTTGATAGTTGATGATCGTTTTGAGATATGAGGATGGTGATATTAGATTCATGCTAGTAGAGTAGTTGTGAATTTGAGAAATACTTGTGTTGAGGTTTGCAAGTCCCGTAACATGCACGTATGGTAATCGTTGTGTGACAAATTTGAAGCATGAGGTATTTCTTTGATTGTCATCCTTTATGTGGAGGTCGGGATCGCGCGATGCTTAAATCCTACCAACCCTTCTCCTAGGATCATGCGTGTAGTACTTTGTTTTGATGACTTGTAGATTTTTGCAATAAGTATGTGAGTTCTTTATGACTAATGTTGAGTCCATGGATTATACGCACTCTCACCCTTCCGCCATTGCTAGCCTCTCTTGTACCACGCAACTTTCGCCGGTACCATACACCCACCATATACCTTCCTCAAAACAGCCATCATACCTACCTATTATGGCATTTGCATAGCCATTCCGAGATATATTGCCATGCAACTTTCCACCGTTCCGTTTATTATGACACGATTCATCATTGTCATATTACCTTGCATGATCATGTAACTGACATCGTATTTGTGGCAAGGCCACCATGCATAATTTTTCATACATTTCACTCTTGATTCATTGCACATCCCGGTACACCGTCGGAGGCATCCATATAGAGTCATACTTTGTTCTAGTATCGAGTTGTAATCTTTGAGTTGTAAATAAATAAAAATGTGATGATCATCATTATTAGAGCATTGTCCTGGAAAAAAGGGCCTAAAAAGGCAACAAAAAAACGAGAAAGGCCAAATAAAAAAGGAAGGCCCAAAAAAAGAAAAGAAAAATAAAAAGGGACAATGCTACTATCTTTTTCCACACTTGTGCTTCAAAGTAGCACCATGATCTTCATGATAGAGAGTCTCTTGTTTTGTCACTTTCATATACTAGTGGGAATTTTCATCATAGAACTTGGCTTGTATATTCCAACGATGGGCTTCCTCAAATGCCCTAGGTCTTCGTGAGCAAGCAAGTTGATGCACACCCATTTAGTTTCTTTTGTTGAGCTTTCATACATTTATAGCTCTAGTGCATCCGTTGCATGGCAATCCCTACTCACTCACATTGATATCTATTGATGGCCATATCCATAGCCCATTGATACGCCTAGTTGATGTGAGACTATCTTCCTCCTTTTGTCTTCTCCACAACCACCACTCAATTCCACCTATAGTGCTATATCCATGGCTCACGCTCATGTATTGTGTGAAAGTTGAAAAAGTTTGAAAAAAATTAAGTATGAAACAATTGCTTGGCTGAAACCAGGGTTGTGCATGATTTGGGTATTTTGTGTGACGAAGATGGAGCATAGCCAAACTATATGATTTTGTAGGGATGAACTTTCTTTGGACATGTTATTTTGAGAAGACATAATTGCTTTGTTACTATGCTTGAAGTATTATTATTCTTATGTCAATATTAAACTTTTGTCTTGAATCTTTCGGATCGGAACATTCATGCCACAATAAATTAAATTAAATTGATAATTATGTTAGGTAGCATTCCACATCAAAAAATTTGTTTTTATCATTTACCTACTCGAGGACGAACAGGTATTAAGCTTGGGAATGCTTGATACGTCTCCAACGTATCTATAATTTTTTATTGTTCCATGCTATTGCATTATCTGTTTTGGATGTTTAATGGGCTTTAATATACACTTTTATATGATTTTTGGGACTAACCTATTAACCCAGAGCCCAGTGCCAGTTTCTGGTTTTCCTTGTTTTTGAGTATCGCAGAAAAGGAATACCAAACGGAGTCCAATTGACCTGAAACTCCACGGAGATTGTTTTTGGACCAGAAGAAGCCCACGGAGTACCGGAGATGGACCAGAAGAGTCCCGAGGCAACCACGAGAGTGGGGGCGCGCCCTACCCCCTGGGCGCGCCCTCCTATCTCGCGGCCGCCTCGGGGACCCCCCTGACTTGTTCCCGACTCCAACACCTCTTATATATACCCAAACCTCCAGAAAATAACCTAGATCGGGCGCTGCAACCCTCTGTAGCCACCGAAAACCGATCTAGACCCGTTCCGGCACCCTGCCGGAGGGGGAATCCCTCTCCGGGGGCCATCTTCATCATCCCGACACTCTCCATGAGAGGAGGGAGCAGTTCACCCTGAGGGCTGAGGGTATGTACCAGTAGCTATGTGTTTGATCTCTCTCTCTCTCTCTCTCTCTCTCTCTCTCTCTCTCTCTCTCGTGTTCTTCAGATGGCACGATCTTGATGTATCGCGAGCTTTGCTATTATAGTTGGATCTTATGATGTTTCTCTCCCTCTACTCTCTTGTAATGGATTGAGTTTTCCCTTTGAAGTTATCTTATCGGATTTAGTCTTTAAGGATTTGAGAACACTTGATGTATGTCTTGCGTGGGATACCTGTGGTGACAATGGGGTATTCTATTGATTCACTTGATGTATGTTATGGTGATCAACTTGCGGGTTCCGTGACCTTGGGAATCTATGCATAGGGGTTGGCACACGTTTTCGTCTTGACTCTCCGATAGAAACTTTGGGGCACTCTTTGAAGTTCTTTGTGTTGGTTGAATAGATGAATCTGAGATTGTGTGATGCATATCGTATAATCATACCCCACGGATACTTGAGGTGACATTGGAGTATCTAGGTGACATTAGGGTTTTGGTTGATTTGTGTCTTAAGGTGTTATTCTAGTACGAACTCTAGAATAGATCGAACGGAAAGAATAGTTTCGTGTTATTTTACTACGGACTCTTGAATAGATCGATCAGAAAGAATACCTTTGAGGTGGTTTAGTACCCTACAATAATCTCTTCGTTTGTTCTCCGCTATTAGTGACTTTGGAGTGACTATTTTTTGCATGTTGAGTGATAGTTATATGATCCAGTTATGTTATTATTGTTGAGAGAACTTGCACTAGTGAAATTATGAACCCTAGGCCTTGTTTCAACGCATTGCAATACCGTTTGTGCTCACTTTTATCATTAGTTACCTTGCTGTTTTTATATTTTCATATTTCAAAAACCTATATCTACCATCCATATTGCACTTGTATCACCATCTCTTCGCCGAACTAGTGCACCTATACAATTTACCATTCTATTGGGTGTGTTAGGGACACAAGAGACTATTTGTTATTTGGTTGTATGGTTGTTTGAGAGAGATCATCTTCATCCTACGGCTCCCATGGATTGATAAACCTTAGGTCATCCACTTGAGAGAAATTTGCTACTGTCCTACAAACCTTTGCACTTGGAGGCCCAACAACGTCTACAAGAAGAAGGTTGCGTAGTAGACATCAACTGCCATCGCGCCCTTCGCTGGGTGAGGAACCAACGTCTTCAGCTCTTGTGCAGTGGCCCTATTGAGCACTGCCTGAGATTCCTTCTGCATGTCAGGCATGAAGCCGAAGTTCGAGCACACCTCCATTGTGTTCTCGAACTTGGTGCGGTCACCAGTCGACCACCCGAGGAAGAAGGCCCTCCAGCCAATACCCCAAGGGAAGGGGTTGGCGTTGGAGCTGGAGCTAGAGCTCATGGCGATGGAGAGGAGGAAGGTTGATAGTGAGATAAGAGAGGGGGTGGGTAAGTAGTGGTGGGCAGGGTTAGTAAATATAGGCGTGATTGAGAGGAGGAAGAGTGATAGCCATGCCGTTTTAACTACATGCTCTTCAATACGCCATGAACTCTGTGTTGTACCTAACTCCATGAATTGTGTACAGATCGAGGAGAGCAATGCGATGGGCACGGAGGTGCTCCCGGCCGTTGACAACAAGGGCAAGCTGCCCGTTCATCCAATGCCCGAGGTTGTGGTGCCGCCCACCGCCGAGGAGGAACCGAAGACACCTGAGGCTGGCGACGACGAGCGCATGGAGGAGCCCCCTGGCAACAAGCGCCGCAACTACGTCCACTACCATGAGGAGGATGGCCCAACTCACTTCTGCAAGGCCATCCTTGCACTGAAGCTTGAGTGCATCCCCATGCCCCTACACTTCACCAAGCACTTCGTCGCGGTGCCGGCGGAGTTCAGGCTCAGGAACAACACCGGCTGCTTCTGAAAGGTCACGGTGAAGCTGATGAACGGCAGGGTGACCCTGGATCAGGGTTGGGCCACCTACGCAGCCGTTCATCATATCAAGATCGGCTATATGGTGACGTTCAAGCTCCTCACTCCCGACACCCTCAAGGTCATCATCTTTGACGACGATGGCATTGAGGTCGTCAACAAGTGCGGGAAGCACGACACAGCCTTCGCCGCCAAGGACTAGGGCCGGGGCACCTCCTTCCTAAGTACTATCGAGTTAGCTTTGAACTGTTTATGGTTTATGCGTTGAACTGTTATGAAATGTGGTACTGCTTATCTGAACTATGTTGTTAAGTAGTTGATCCTCTGTTTATACTCTACTCTGCTTATGATGTGTGGTACATAGTTGTGCCGAAGTGTGCTGGTAACCTCACCAACTAGCCAAAGAGGTTACCACACACCAGGCATTGCATACAACCAAACACCATGCCTTGGGTTTGTCCACTAACATGCAGGCAACCAAACACCACGCAGTGTGGTTCGGCCCATGCAGGCAAGAGGGCATGCAGACAACCAAACAACTTGCAGATGATGCATTTGAGGCTGCATTTGCATAGCTAGGCTGAGTTGAGAATGCTATGCAATGCAGCCACTGTAGACTACGACAATCAAACACGCCCATCGTGTATGGCTGATAAGAGCCCTCGAAAATAGAGAAGACGTGCAAACATTAAACAAAAGGTGAAATTGGACGTACAATTTGAAATCTTATTGCATCCAATTGGTGAATCGAACCTTTGACTTGTAGCAATGGTACCAATTCATTAAGAAATAATCCTATAATCTCTAATGTGTAATCGATCTGATAACTTATCTTTTGAGCAAAAGAGGGGTTTCCCCTTTGATTTCATATATTGACCCAACACAAACAGAGAACATCATCCAGTTCAGGCGAGGTAAATCTTCAAGCAAAAAAATATCCAAAGCGACAGGAAATATTACAAACTAGGCCATCTAGCAGCCACCGACTCCCAGACCACAAACTAGAAAAGAAAGGTGAAAAACGATCTGATAAATTAGTAGCTTGCGGTTGTATGATGGCGTACCTTGAATTGGAGGTATGAATGTATGATTCCAAGATTGATCCGTGAAGCAGCTGACCTGCCGCAGATTCGATCCTCGGAGTGGTTTCATTTTTAACGAGAGGGGCGGGCAGAGACGCAGCCGGCGCGTAGCGGTACCCATTAGTATATGCTAGTACGTACTAAAAATCACAGCGGGGCGAGGCGATGGTGGTGTCTGACCCCTGCTCGCACCCACTATTTCCGCTCCTACACCGGGTCTATTTTCCTATCATATATTTTTCGATTTATATTGCTATTTTTTTTTATTTGCAACTTTTATTTACATATCTATATTATCACAATCACAAAAATACCTTATTGTGTTTTATTTGCTTTATTTACATCTTTCAATCTACTACAATTTTATCTCATCAACACGTCAATTTCTAGCACCCATACCCCAAAGAAATTGACAACCCCTTTAACGCGTCGGGTTGCAAGTATTTGTAATTTGTGTCAGGTATCGTTTACATAGTGTTGTGTGGTTCTCCTATTGGTTCGAAAACCTTGGTTTCATAACTAAGGGAAATACTTACCGTCGTTGTGCTGCATCATCCCTTCCTCTTTGGGGAAATACCGACACATCTCAAGTGCACGTCAGTTCCTCGTTGGAGTGGCGGCCCTTGGCTGCCGAGGCGCATGGCGGGCGGGTCCTCTTCCTCCTCCTCCTGCTCCTCCGGTTCACCGGCGCTCGCCAACGTCAAGGCTGAGCCCGTGGAAACGCCGCTCGGGCGGCGCACCCGCGGTGGCGCCCTCGTCATCAATGAGGGCGGTCGTATCTCCTCTGCTCCTTCCTCCCACCTCGTCAAGCCGAAGACGAAGTCGGGCCTCGTCGTCGTGAAGAGCGAGCACGAGGACATGGCCGCCGCCGTCATCAGCGTCGTCATCAAGTGAGCGCGCGAGGACTACGTCCGGCTGGAGATGGAGCGCCAGCACCGCGCCCTCGAGGAGATCGCCGCTCGACGCCGCTCCTGCGAAGAGAACGGCGTCATCGTCCTCGAGGACTGCGACGACGAGGGACCGCTAGCAGCCAAATCCGTCCACCAAGACGACTCAGGGCAAGGGTGCAGCGGGGACGGCGGCGGTGTGAAGGAGGAGGACGACGATGACTACAGCGCCTTCGGTAAGCTCTTCGGTCTATAGGCGACGTGGCAGACGGCACGCGCCTTCGGTAAGCTCTTCGGTCTATAGGCGATGTGGCAGACGACACGAAGGGCGGTAAGCTCTTCGGTCTATAGGCGATGTGGCAGACGACACGAAGGGCGGCGGCGGTGAACTAGTAGTAGTTTTTTTTTTTAGATTATGTTTTCAATATGTAAAACCGATGGAATGCCTAAATTTCACCGAATCTATGTCGTGTTTTGCCGAATAGACTTTTAAAGAAACATAGCCGGCGGCGGCTAGGAAACCGGCCGCCCCCAGGCCGATTTTATTGCCGGTTCGTCCCCAGGCGGCGCCTTTTCATGCCCCATGGGGGGCGAACGGCTGGAGATGCTCTCACACTTAGAAGAGAGCAGCGCCAGATTTCTTGCCATAGGTTCCAGATTTTTCGTTCCACAAGGCTTCACTCTTTTCCAGGTCCACAATGGTAAATGCATATACTGCATCAGGAAATCACAAGATGAAGCATATTTTCCTCCGTACCAATCATAAATATATGTTTCAGAACAAGCTCCATAAAGAAAAGACTTGCAACAGCGTTCTCCAAGACCCAACTAGGCAAGCATTTGAAAACTAAATTTGTCGAATCATACTTGAAATTGTCTATCGGCAGTTGGTAAAAACCTAATGGATGCCCAGTTCACCACAGCCTTCCAAATGCAAGAATGGTGTGCGCTGCATACACACCTAGAGCCAACATGGGCCATGGCGAAAAGATGCGCCGGAAGTTCAACATGGCCATGCATATGCACGCAACATACAATCTTCACAGGTGTCAGAATATTTATCGGCTTCAAGGGTGAAATAGCAGCCGCAGGTAGTGCAACGTTCAGCCTGTAAGAAAGAAGGGGCACATCAAATCTTCAGTCAAATCCAGAGATATAGTAATACTAAAATGATCCTAGATGTGGACGTCACAACCTACCACACTACAGTTCTGAACCAATTCAATATATATTGTGAAAATCACTACTCATCATCCATTATTGATATTTTATTACCAATCACTACTCATTATCCATTCTTGATATTTCATTACCAATCTCCCTTAAATTCATTGGAGAAAAAAAGCATGCACTTCCTTTATCCGGGTTTATGAGGCCTAATATGTATTTCAAGATTTACTTTGACCATTAGTTAGACCAATAATATGTGATATGTATGCCACAAAAAGTATACCACCGAATTCGTATTTGAAAGAAGTTTCCAATGATATAATCTGTAAGTCATACATTTCATATAATATTGATGGTCAAAGTATTCTCGGAATATGTACAAACCCAAAAGGATGGAGTATGTGTATCTGTCACTAATCAGAAAAGAAGAAGAGTACACAAACTAGATGACCATTAAATGTAGATAACCTGTCAATCTATAACATAATTAAGCAGCGACATATAAATAGGATGAGACACAAAAGTAAACTGCACAGGTCTGAACATCGGTGCTGTAAGTAGGTCTGCACAGAAAATGGCAAATCAGACCCTTGATTTTCTTGATTTATTCCTTCTATATTTGAGTGCTATGACACACAACGCCAGACAGAAACTTCTTACATGTGATACTCTCACTGGTGGATCTTTGAATAAGACCTATTTCTCAAAAAGATCCATCTGATAATCAGCATTCTAAATTTATCAATGCTACCATATTTTCCATTCTCAAAAAGATAGGGATTATAATCTGCAGTTGGCCAAAACTGGATAGCTTGACATTACAATAAAAATCTGAATACTATCAATCAGACCTAATGATCATCATTTGATTCCTACAAATACATATAAATCAATTTGAAGGGCGTAGAATCAATTGAAAAACATGACCATAAATATAGGAAAAATTAATATGCTATTGTTGTGTGTCACACCTATGACACCGCAACAACTGATTTTCCTAACAATGCACCTATAGTGTTCCCCACATCACCTTGAAAATTATCTCCAAGATACAATAATAAAAGAAAATAATAGCAAGGACAGGACAAACATAAATACATAATTGCAAAGAATATGAGGATAACACTCACATCAGAAGTGAACGTGCTCTCTGAAGACAGTAGACTTCCAGTGTAAGTACCAACAGATGTGGATTTCCTCATCTTACAATCAGTGTAAGTCTTGGTAACTGGATTATAGAATCTTAGCAATCCTGGTGCAGAGATGACTACCCTCCCATCATTTAGAATGTCCACTGGTTGAGCAAAGAGATTTTCATACTGGGAATCTATGCTGTACCTTTTATTCCAAAGACATTTCTCAATATCCATCAAAAACCATAAGTCCCAAGGGCCATATTCAGGATCGTGTGCCATAACTAAGAACCCATCCAAACATATCAGTGATAGGTTCATGTGTAGTTCAAAGTAACTGGACCTGCCATTGCTGTCCTCAACAAAGGTGCGCACTGGAATTGGACCTTTGACAATCCCCATCCACTCCTCTGTCTCAAGGTTGAACAAAGCCATGCTACCCGGTTCGACATGGTCCCCAGAAAATGTGGGACATTGAACTTCCAACAAGAAATACACAACTCCATTGACGGCCACACTTTTGTCACGGTTACTTGCGATCGGGGCCGGAGGGCCCTGTTTGCCCCTCCATCTTGCATGGCGACCATCATCAAGGGTGATGACCTCACAGAGCATCGGGCTAGACTCGCTATCGGAATTATCGATGCTGACACAGCGTATAGCCTTGTACTCTCCCGTGGAGCCAACCTGTCCAAAGTCAAATGATACTGGGAAGAAATGTTCCACATGTGCATGCTCCTTTGCACGGTGAATGGGCAATGCAAACGTATCCCCTGTGGCAGGGTTGATCACATGGCAGGCCGCAAAGTGGTTACTTCCGGTGACACAAATAAGGTCCAAGCGGCATGTGCGCACCAACCTGGCAGCAGCCATGCTGGTGGCTATCCTTTTAACAACAGAGCCAGACAAGTCCAGAATGTCAATGGTGCCACTTCCATACAATCTAGCACATGTGGCGAATAGTGGCCCAGAGTGGTGGGACTTGTGCGCTGCAACAAAGAGCGGATCTGAGAGGAGGGACCTCCAGGATTGGCAGACTGCTCGGAAGAGGCATAGCGTCTTTGCCGGGAGGCGCACGAGGATTTGAAGCAGCATGTCTTCAGGCAGCACGACATCACTGGATGCGGCGATGTGCACCTTCTGCGGCATCACTGAGGGCAGGCGTCACACTTTGTCTGCAACAACAAGGGAGTAGGCTTATCATGGTGCTCAATAATCAGGCGAGCACGAACAGGCGAGCAAGAACACCCAAATGTGCACAACGGAGACAACAGGTCTGCATCAAGAGGGGATTTTTTTTTTTTTGTTCTTTCGATTTTCATGCTACTATTCACAAATCTTAGGTTTATTGTACTTGCCCTTGACCTACGATTACGAGGCTACGAAATTAGTAGGTGCCACCGCAAACGTCTAGGGTTCGGGAAGCTGATTAAGACCTAAAGCTAAGCCTCGTAAATCATCTTACTTGGTGACGCCCCAGAGATAGGGGCTTGAGCGGTGAGAAGGGGACGGCCAGGAAAAGAGGGGGGGGTTGTTACCACGGAGGCGACGCTGGTCAGGTGCGCAGGCGTGCGGCCGGGACGGATGGATGGCGGCGAGATCGGAGGCTGCGCGGGAGCAGTGACGAGTGGAGATTGGCGTCGCCGAGTCACGGGAGGCGACACTGGTGAGGTGCGCGGGCGTGCGGCCGGAGGAGGGGTGGATGCCGACGAGGCCGGAGGCAAAGCGGAAGCAGTGGCGACTGGCGAGGGGAGAGAGAGGAGACTGCCGTCGCCGGCCGACTCGACTGGGTTGGGCGGGGCCGCTGGTAGCCCAAAGTAGTCGCCAGGGATGTACCCGGCCGCTACAGTACTCGGCCGACACAGTGATGTAGCACCATTTTGCCTTTTTTTTCCGTTTTTTCCTCGGTTTGTTTTGTTGGTTTCCTAAATTTTTCCCTCGGTTTTCATTGTGTCTTTCTCGATTTTTACTCTGTTCTACTGTTTTGCAATGGTTTCTTCTTTTATTTTTCTTCGATTTTCTTTCTTGGTATTCTCTGTGTTTTTAAACACATGTCTACTTTCATTCAAATATAATGTAAATTTTTCGTATACATCCGGAACATCTTTATACACATTTAACTTTTGTAAAACAGATGATTAAATTTTTCAAAAAATATATGTTTCGATGTCTACTTTTTCCTCATACTCACTTTACATTATTCATGTACATCTGAAATATTATTTTCATACACATTTCACATTTTTCAAACACAAGATTAGCATTATTTTAAAATATATATTTTGATGTCTTTGTTGCAAGGATAACATTTTTTGAATACATGATTAACATTTTCCCAAATATATGTTTTTCAACATTTTTGTTAAACATTTTTTAATATAAGTTGCAACATATTTTGAATTTTAAATTTCTTTGCATTACACAAACATTTTTGTACATTGTATAAACATTTTTCGGGAAGACATGTATATTTTTTAAAGTCGCAAACATTTTTGTAAGCTATAAACATGTTCTAAAATTACGCTAACAAAGGTTTGCACTACATTAACATTTTCAAATGTGTGCTGTGTACTTTTCAAATTTATTAATCTATATTTTGTAGGTATTAGAATATTTCAAAAATATAAATAAAAGGGAAAAAATGAACGATTTTTTTAGCATCAGTACAGACGCAAGCGCTCATATATACGCGCATACACTAACCCCTATGAAGGCACACACGCACACCCTACCCCTATGAGCACCTCCGAGAGACTGAGCCGGCATATCATCTTGAGATTTACGAAGTCACGGGAACGCATCCTCCCACTGAAAGCGCATCGCCGGAAAATCTTGAAATAAATCCAGGAATGATGCGAGCACCAGGATTTGAAATCCTGGTGGGTTGGGGATACCACTGTCCACCTAACCATGTCAACCACGGGTTGGTTCGCAAAAATGAACGATTTAACAGGTACGAAGCAAGCAACAAACAACCTACTACTAGGGCGGCCCATTTAACTGTTGTGGTGAGGCGATGCTCGCCTCTACGTCGGACCCTAAAGTAGTAGTGACTAGGGAGCGTCTGATACGTCTCCAACGTATTTATAAGTTTTTATTGTTTTATACTGTTATAGTATCTACTTTGGCTGTTTTATATGTATTAATATGCTACTTTATATCATTTTTGGGATGTTTTTTGTCTTTTATAGAAAATCAATATCAAACGGAGTTCAAATGAAATAAAACTCTACGATGATTTTTCTTGAACCAGAAGACATCCATGAAGCTACGGGAAGAGGCCAGAAGACCCACGAGGCGGCCACAAGCCACCGGGGCACGCCATAGGGGTGCGCCCCTATGGCTTGTTGGGCCCTCGTTGCTCCCAAATATTCCCCATACGTCAAAGGGCAAACCAAAAATATTTTCTCGTCGTCGCAAGTTTCTCTCTTCGTGAGATCCCATCTTGGGACCTTTTCCGGTACTCCATCGGAGGGGAATTCGATCACGGAGGGCTTCTACATCAACCTTGCTGCCCTACTGATGATGCGTGAGTAGTTTATCACAAACCTACGGGTCCATAGCTAGTAGCTAGATGGCTTCTTCTCTCTTTTTGATCTTCAATATAATATAATGTTCTTCTTGATGTTCTTGGAGATCTATTCGATGTAATCTTTTTTTTGCGGTGTGTTTGTTAAGATCCGAGGATTTATGATCGGATTATCTATGAATATTATTTCAGTCTTCTCTAAACTCTTTTATGCATGATTAAGATAGATTTGTATTTCTCTCCGATCTATCAATTTGGTTTGGCCAACTAGATTGGTTTTTCTTGCAATTGGAGAGGTGCTTTGTGATGGGTTTAATCTTGCGGTGTCCTCATCCAATGACAGAAAGGGTAGCGAGGCACGTATTATATTGTTGCCATTAAGGATACAAAGATGGGGTTTATATCATATTGCTTGAGTTTATCCCTCCACACCATGTCATCTTACTTAAATCGTTGCTCTGTTCTTATGAATTTAATACACTAGATGCACGCAGGAGTCGGTCGATGTGTGGAATAATAGTAATAGATGCATAATCGTTTCGGTCTACTTGTCACGGACGTGATGCCTATATTCATGATCATTGCCTTAGATATCGTTATAACTTTGCGCTTTTATATCAATTGATGTTACCCACCGTATGCTTTCTTCGATAGAGAAGCCTCTAGTGAAATCTATGACCCCCGGGTCTATTCCTTATCATATATTTTCAGATCTATAAAACCAAAAATCCAAAAATACCTTCCTGCAATTTATTTGTGTTTACTTTATTTTACATTTTACTTATATTTTAAATATATCTCTATTAGATCTCACTCTTGCTAGTGACTGTGAAGGGATTGGCAACCATTTTTTCACGTTGTGTGCAAGCGTTTGTTAGTTTGTACAGTTGCATCTGTTGAGGAATTGCTTGTGCATCCTACTGGATTGATACCTTGGTTCTTAACTGAGGGAAATACTTATCTCTATTTTATTGCATCACCCTTACCTCTTTAAGGAAAAAATCAACGCAAGTTCGAGAAGTAGCAGCGTCTCACATTATTCGTTGGGGGCGGCTTGAATGGGATTCCTCTTGGTTTGTTTTGTGCTATCCTTGAAGGAGGAATATGTGCATCAGTTTTGTCACATCCTCCTCCAAAAATACTTTTGTGTTTGCTATCTTTCACGTGCCTTGAAAAAAAATCAGGCCTCACTATAATCTGTACATGCGCTCGAAGGTCAGACATGACGGCGAGCCTGAGCCAAGAAATGATTGGAGACGAGTACACCACACCTCACCATTAGTCGACTAAGCCATCACATTAAATTGCATAAACCAAGTTTAGTCCATTACTTTAGTTGCCATACACACATACTAAAGAGATTCTGTTATGTTTCTTAGATAACCGAGACCTAACAAAGGCCCACTCAAAAAACGGTAATCAAAGGGAATAAGAAAAAGTCTTTTAAAAATGGTTTAAAGCAGGACTTAGTGTTGGGGGTGTCGTGTGCATGTAAGCCACCTCGCACATCGATTTCCTCAACTTAGCGCACATATTGAAAGATATCAACTGTGGGGGCCTAAAGAGTGAGGGCAACCCCCTTCCCGAACAACCACACACATAGTCCTTCACCACCCACAAATTTGAGCAAAAATCATTGCCTTTCACTGTGAATGAATTGCATAAAAATGTGAAAAAGAGGCATCTCTCCCCTACTCGCCTATACGCCT